>CM067216.1:137981080-138339464 GCA_034190945.1 Octodonta nipae
TCTGGCCAGTTGTCCTTCCGGTGTCTTCATGTCCAGCAGCCATTTGAGTGCGGCATGATCTGTTCGGATTTAGAAATGGCGACCATAGAGGTATTTGTGGAAATGGTCTACAGCCCTTATTATTGCAAAAAGTTTTTTTCTGGTGACGCAATAATTTCTTTCCGGTTTCTAGAATCCACGGCTCTTCACCATCTTGCACCTGGGATAGGACGGATCCCAAACCTGTGTTGCTGGTGTCGGTGTCTAAGATGAACGTGCCGGACTATGTAGGAAAAGCTAGGATTGGGCTGGAACATAGTGCTGCCTTCAGTCGCCTGAATGATGTTTCCCAATCTTGATTCCAATGGAAGGTCTCTTTCTCAGTGGTCTGCCGATGTAGAGGCGCAGCAATGGTGGCAAATCCCTCAACAAATCGCCTGTATTAGGAACATAGGCCCAAGAAGCTTCGGAGTTCATGCTTGTCTCTGGGGACTGGCCAATCACGGATGGCTTCTATCTTGTCTTCGTTGGTGCGGATTCCTGACTCGGACACGACGTGGCCCAAAAACTCTACTTTTTTTTGGAACAAGGAGCACTTCTTCGGGTTGAGTCTCAGGTTGGCATTATTAATTCTGGAGAATAATACTAAGCACGTCCTCCATGTTAACCCGCTCAGTACATACTCCATTAGCCTCTCAAATGTAGCGGGTACATTACATAACCCAAAGGGCATGACCGTGAACTGAAACAGCCCTTTACTGGTGGAGAACGCTGTCTTCTCTCTGTCGGTTGCGTGTAGACCAACCTGCCAATATGCACTTTATAGGTCTAATGTGGAGAACCAACGGGAGCCTGCTAGTGTGGTCAAAGTGTCATCGATTCGGGGTAGTGGATAGCTGTCTTTCTTCGTGATGTCATTCAGCTTTCTGTAATCCATGGGCTGATGGATGGCTCAATAATTCCATTTTGTAACATGGACTCGATGTTTTCCTCGACTGCCTGTTGTTGTCCCAATGGTAGTCGTCTAAGTGGTATTCTGATGGGTTGAGCCTTTCCGGTATCTATTCGATGCTGGATGATGTTGGTGCGACCGGTGGTTCTATCTTGACTGTTAAAAATGTGCCAGGGCTTTATGATAAAATGTTTGGCTTTTTTCTGGTTCTCTGATGTCAGGTGCGTCAAATGGTCAGCAAACTGTTGTAGGAACTCTTTACTGGGCCCTGTCTCCTTCACCGACGTCTGGTACTCTTCTTCGCAATTGATGATGGTCTCTACTGGCTCGAAACAAGCTATCTCTTGACCATTGGCAATTCTAATGTCGTTTTTGGACAAATTCAGGACTCTGGTTGGTATATCTCGTCCGGTTTTAACTATAGCCCGTCCAACTAAGTAGTCATGAGCTGAGTGTATGGGCTCCACCATTCCAACACAGCTCCCAGTATTGTTGTCTAACTGCCCATGAATAATCTGTTCCGTTCGGCCGGGAATTGTAGCTGAAGACTTTGCCACAATTTTTATAGGAGTGACTGATGTGTTGACGGGCCGTGTCAATACAAATTCTTCATTTAGGAACCGAAGAACATGCTGGCTAATTAGGTCCATTCCCAGTATGAAATCGTCCTCAATATTCGCTACCAGGACCCTATGCCGGATCATGTTGTCCCCTATCTGTAGCACGACATCTGCCTCACCCTGTATTGACATAGACTCGCCGGTGACTGTTCTGAGCTGGATGTTATTGGTAACTGGCTGAATTTCTGATGCTCTCAAAAGCATGGACTTGGCAATGGACACAGCGGCGCCGGTGTCGATGGTGATGGTAACTGCTCTCCCATTGATGGTGCCTCTGATGACTAAGCTGCCGCTATCTAGGCAAAATCCCCGGATGGATAACGTTTTGGGGGCTGGTGGAGGGTCAGTCACCATTCGCCCCCTTATGCTGACTGGCTGACGGTCCCTGGACATGTGGGTTCTGTTGGTTACCCCTGGTGGGTGATCGTTCAGGTGGCCTCACTCGACAATCACGTTGGAAATGCCCTGTCCGTCCGCAGCGGTAACATGCCCCTCTGGTGCCAGTTCTTTCTGACCGTTCTAATATTTTGTTCAGGGCAGCCAGCAGCGCTTGAAATGGTGACTCTGATTCTTCCTGGTTAAAGGAAACTGCTCGGACCCTCGGCTTGGACATGTTTATGACGGCCTCTACTTCCAAAGCCCGAAGTAGAGCTTCATTACTGTTCTTGACGCCACTTAGTCTTAGATTTAATTGTACTTCCACATCTCTGATGCCGTTTATGAAACTCTGTGTGGCCAACTGGTCTTTCGTTTCCTCGGGCAGGTCTGGGTAGGACAAGTGAACTAACCGTCTAATCTCTGCTTCGAATTCTTGAAGGCTTTCACCGGATTTTTGCGTCTTCCCACTGAGTTGGACTTGGTATACCTGGCTCAAGGATTGATTGTCGTAACGTTTGTCCAGGATGGCGATGATCTTGTCTAAATTGCCTTGTTCCTCGACTGAAATGCTTTGGAGGAGTTCTAGGGCCGGACCTCTTAACGAAATTACCAGAGAAGTAGATTTTTCTTGATTATCCCATCCATTAGCTGTAGCAACCGCCTCAAATTGCCGTTTATACATGGGCCAAGATGAACTGCCGTCGAATGAGGGTCGTTTACTAAAGGAACCTTTGGTACTCACGGTGTTCTAGTATTTTCCTCGCTGTAAGTTCTGTTGTATTTTTTTAATTTCTGTTTCTAGTTTTTTTTGGATGGCACTGACTTTATCTTGTACTTCACTGTGTACTGTTTGCTTGATGGAACTGATTTGATGTTGAATTGAACTGATTTCAAATTTTACCTGGCTTTGGATGGAATCGAGATCATCTACTTTTGTTTCAAGAGTATCCACGGTATTTTTTATGGTCTTAATGTCATCATTTATCTCTTTTACATCTGACTCAACTATTTGCATTCTTTCATTAACTGTTTCATTAACTTGTCCTACTATTTGCATTAATTGTTCGAATTGCATTTGTCTTTTTTCTTCAGTTATTTTAAATTCATTTTGTCGACTTAATTCAACTTGATCTTGTTTTTCTACAAATTTCGAGAATAATCCTTCAATTAAATTATGTTGTTCATTTTTCATTGTGGAAACTAGATTTTTTTGTTCGGTTTTCATCGTAGTGTCAAGATTTTCTAATTCTATTTTACGTTTTTCATCAAAAGATTTTACTAACCTTTGTTGCATTTCTTCCTGATGTTGTTTTTCCTTCTTGTCACGTTTTTCTAGAATCTGGACTATGGTAGTTTCGTCCATTTTTTCCATTCTTCGGGTTTCCATAAACACATTCCCATATACACTAGTCGTCGCGGTATAACTGAACTCTCCATCGTGGCTTGCTTCCTTTATAAGCCCAGCATAGAAAATTCTCGTAAAAATCATCATCACTCCTACAGGTGCCGAGTCTTTTCGAGAACCATTTTTTATCTCAAAGCGTTTGTTGTCGTACTGAAATGAAACAGTGTCGGCTTTGGGTAAATTTCGTAATTATATATATATATATATATATATATATATATATATATATATATATATATATATATATACTAATCTATTTAAGAAATTGCCTTTTATGGACTGACAACAGTCGATTATATATATGTATATATAAATATATATATATATATATATATATATTAATAGGGACTTTTTGCTTATTTTAATGAGTTCTATACACAGCAGGAGTTTGGATCTGTACTTGAGAAACACCCTGTATTATTGTCTTCTGAATGATATTTGTGGCATAATTTTGATAATCTTTAAGTTTTCTTGGGAAATAGCACCACAATCGGGATAGAAAGCTGTATATTGAAAGAAACACCAAACGTTTCAAAGTCGATTCTGACTTCGATGTCAATGGCTTTAAAATATGTACCTATTGAAAATGTAAATTGCATATTGAAAGTTTGATTTATAACATTTAAGTTGTCATAAGAAAAATTTGTTGTTTTAAATATACAGGTAACACAAAAAATTCTAAAGATAATGTATTATAGTTAAACAGCTTTCAAGATGGAAGAATTTGAAAGAGTTGTCTTTAGAATTTATAAGTAGTGTACCTAGGTACGACTTTGTTATAAGTTCTTCTATTTCACTGATCCCATTAACGTCATAAGGGAAAACCTAAGAAAATCCATTATGGACAATTTGAGCTTAGAGTCTATCACTCAAATTAGTGTGGGACTCACACCCACTAAAACCACCTTGTTGTTTCTGCAGTTTATGAAGGTGGTGGTACTGTTATTTCTAACTTGCGTCGCCACCTTCCTGCCTTTCTCTGCCTTCATCACAACATTCTGTTTAAATCTTCTTTCTCCTTTTCCTCTATAATTTCCTTTATCCATTTGTATATAATTTCTTTGTTCTCTTTACTTTCTATCATTAGTTTTATCACGTTAGATGGTGTTATCCTTTCACCAATCTGTTCTTGTTTTATTCCTTGCATATCTTTCGCAGTCAAAAACCACGTGCTCCATTGTCTCCTCAATTTGGCACATATCACAGTTACTCTCCCTCATTTTCCCTATCCTTTTCAGGTATGCTTTGACACTACCATGCACAGACAAAAATTGTGTTATAAAGTAATCTGTACTTCAATATTTACTGCTCGCCCATTTTGTTAGGTCTAGTATTAGTTTCTTTTTGCCATTCTTTTAGCGTATTATTCCTGTTTTCCCTGTATTTTTTATTTTCGTAATTTTCTTACCGTCAGATGGATCGGAGGAATACCGGCTATAACTGCCGTTGCCTCATACGAGATCGTTCTATATCCGGTTATTACCCGCAGCAGCGCCTGTCTTTGTATTTTTAACATCATGTTCTTATATCTTTTTATCTTCATACCTGTGTGCCATGTTGGTGCCCCGTACAAAAGTGTTGATTGTACCACTCCATAAAGCAGTCGTCTCTTTGCATGTGATGGTCCCTTTATGTTTTTCATAATTTTTCCAAGTTTTGCTAACTTATCACCCGCTTTGCCTTACTGCATTTACAATATGTGTCCCGTATGTACCTTGGTGATCGATAAATATACCAAGATACTTTACGCTCTTTTGTGGTGTTACATTTAGTTCCCCTATTTCTATTTTTATTTTTTCTCTTATTTTCTGCATTTTTGTACCTTTGGGTAGCACCGCCTCGCTCTTTTCCGGTGCCCATTTCAACTTTGCCTCTTTCATCCAGTCTCCTATTATTCTTATTGCCTCATTTGCTTTTTCAACCAGTCTGTCCGCGTTTGGCCCTCCACATATAGTGCCAGGTCGTCTGCGAATGCTATCGTGTTTGCACCAGTTGGCAGCTTCTGATTTAGGAGATCATCCTACAATATATTCCATAACGTCGGTCCTAGTACTGATCCTTGTGGTACGCCTGTGCTCATTTTTAACGTTTTTTCTTTGCCGAGTATAATACTTCTTTTGGAGAAATAACTCTCTATTATTCTTATTAGATATTCACTAATCCCTTTCTTCTCTATTTCCTTAACAATACGTTTCCATGATGCCGAATTAAATGAATTTCTAACGTCAAAAGTGATGAGTATCACCCAGCCCGCTCTAGTACTCCTTGCTTTGTCACGAATCCAGTTTGCTGCTTTTACTGTTGATTTCCCTTTCCGAAACCCAAATTTTCTTTCTGAAATTTTTTCATCTCCTAATTCTTTGTCTATTCTGTTTCTAATTAGTGTTTCTAATACCTTACCCATAACGTCCAACAGGCAAATGGGTCTATATGATGTTGGGTCATTCATAGGTTTAGCGCCCTTCCTCAGAAATATTACTTTAGCCTTCTTCCAGATTGTAGGGAATTCCTGTTTCTTTATTAATTCGTTATAAATATCCCTTATTGTGGCTTGGTTCTTTTCAAATGTTATTTTTATGACTTCTGGCGGTAGATTATCTGGTCCAGGTGCTTTTTTCATCTTGATATGCTTAATTGCTATTTTAAATTCTTCTTCTGTTATTTCGGGTACTAAATCTCTTGATATTTTTATTCGCTCTTTCCATCCACCTCTGGTCTTTATAAAAAGGGTATTTGCTATTTCTGTTTTCTTCTCTGTACTAAGTGTCAACAATGGTGTCGGTTGTATCTTTTGGAAAGCTATCCCATATGCCCTTCCCCATAGGTCTGTTTCCATCTGTCTACATAATTCTCCCCAGCATTTCCTCTTGCTGCCGTTTATGAGTCTCTTTAATTCTTTCCTTTTCCTATTCATTTCCTCCATCATATCCGGTAGCTCTGTTCTCTTTTTCTTTGTTTCTTTTGTGATTTGCCGCCGTATCTCTACGCACTTCCTTTTCGATACTGGATTGTTTAAAAGAAGATGGCCATTAATAATTTATTGCTTAATTGTCGGTAACCAGATACGATTGAATTCTGTAGAAGTAGAAACGATGCAATCGTCTTCATTCAAATGAATTAATTATTCACGTGTGAATAAATGGACACAAGCGTTACATAACGAAACGACAATTTGAAAAATCGAAAATTTGTGAACATGCATGGGACCTAGGCCAAAAAATACAATTTGATAATTAAACTGTACTTCACAAAGAACAACATAATACAAAACAGAAAAATAAAAGACTCTGCCTTAATTCTTTTGAATGATGACGATTGTACCGCTTCTACTTACTCCTGTAGAATCCAATCGTATCTGGTTACCGACAATTAAGCAAAAAGTTGTCAATCGTCATCTTCTTTTAAACAACGCAGTATCGGGATAGTTTATAAGGTTTTTCCTAAGTTTTCCCTTATGACGTTAATGGGATTACTTGAACAGCAGAATGCGCTATCTTATAACAAAGTCGTACCTAGGAACGCAACTTATATTCTACAGACAACTCTTTCAAATTCTTCCAACTTGAAAGCTGTTTAACTGTAATACATGATCTTTAGAATTTTTTGTGTTACCTGTATATTTAAAACAACAAATGTTTCTTATGTCAACTTAAATGTCATAAATCAAACTTTCCATTTGCAATTTACATTTTCAATACATATTTTAAAGTCACTGACAACGAAGTCAGAATCGACTTTGAAACGTTTGGTTTTTCGTTCAATATACAGCTTTTTGTTTCGATTGTGGTGCTTTTTCCCAAGAAAACCTAAAAATAATCAAGAAAATGCCATAAATAACATGTAGGAGATTCAAACTCCTGCTGTGTATAAAACTCATTAAAATAAGCCAAAAAGTCCCTATTAACATGTGCCCTAAGACGCAACCTAAGAAAGTTATATGACTTTAAAATGGCCCAAACAAAACTGTTTTTTGTTCTGTTATTTACAAAAAGGTGGAAAATAAATAGGAAAAAATATCTGGGTCTTACACAATTTTTTACGTTAAATAACATGTGCTACACCGTTTTCCGACATGCAAATCATAAGCATCTTGTTTAAAGTGGTGAAGAGGGTTTTTAGCCTGTATTTTTTTAATTTCATTATTTTTACAATTTTTTCTACAGGTTTATAAAATCTTAATAATTGTATGTAAAATATATATATATATATATATATATATATATATATATATATATATATAGAGGGTGTAAACGGTTTGAGTGCAAAGATTTTGAAGAACAATACTTCAGGCAAAAACAAATCAAAAAGCTTTATAACATTTTCTAAAATAAACTATAGTTTTGCCAAACAGAACATATAAATTTAGATTTTATATAGCCCTTGCTACAGTGAATAATACAATAATTTCGATTTCAAAATGTCGGTAAATCTAAATATGTAAATACTCAATAGCTTATACATCTTTAATAGCCACATTAAAAATGAAAATTGATTATTTAAACTCGAAATATGCTTTTATACTTTAGTGTAAGTTTCTCCGAATAGATATGGCAACGTGGTATACAGTCCAACTTATTTACTACATTCTTTACTTAAACGACGACTGAGAGTTACGATTGTTTTTTGCGATTTCGATTCTTGTAAATAAGAATAGATTAAAGGTAAAGTGATTTGAATGATATCTATTTGATGTAGACTTCGTGGTTTGCTTTTCATTTAATATATTTTTTAAATAAATAAAAACGGTTGTGATTAGTGTGTAAGTTCGAAAATTAAGAATAGTGCGACAGTATTTATTTGTGATAAATAATGGCCGATTATAAAATTAGGGAAAGACATGACATGCTCTTAATTTATGGGGAAAGCAGACGTAATTGCAGAATAGCAAGAATGTTATACAGGGAAAGGTTTCCAAACAGACGCCTGCCCAATGCTAGGACATTCGGAGCTGTTTCGCAGAGGCTTCTGGAAACAGGTAGTGTAATACCACAAATAAACAATCGCGGACCACAGCGACATAATCGTATCTTCGCTGCTGAGGATCAAATACTAGACCTTATCGACATCAACCCATATCGTAGCACACGGAGTATTGGAAGTGAGCTGCAAATTTCTCACACTGTTGTTCATAGAACATTACGGGAACAATTGCTCTATCCATATCACATGCAGCGGGTTCAAGGGCTTTCAATTGATGATTTTCAACCAAGACTCAATTTCTGTCGTTGGTTCCTCAGAAAACATCGACAATTTCCTAATTTTGTGAACAATATTTTAACAACAGATGAAGCAAGTTTTAATAGAAATGGTATAATAAATTTTTATAATACGCATTCGTGGTCTGAGTTAAATCCGCACGAAATACGCCAGTCAGTATTTCAACACCAATTCTCAGTTAACATGTGGGCTGGAATAGTTGGTGAATACTTGGTTAGGCCATTTATACTGCCTGCACGTTTGACAGGTGAGAATTACCTTTATTTTTTGAAAAACACGCTACCAGATTTGTTAGATGAAGTGAACCTACAATCACGTTCCAATATGCGGTACTTACATGACGGAGCACCTGCCCACGCAAGTCATCTAGTTGTCGACTTCTTAAATAGAACATTTCCCCGTCGTTGGATTGGTCGAAACGGATATACGTTGGCCAGCAAGATCTCCTGATCTCAATCCTTTAGATTTCTACTTATGGGGACACATGAAAAGTAAGGTTTACACGACTCCAATTATTGACGAGAATGACCTTAGACAACGCATTTTTGACGCTGCTGACGAAATCCGAAATATTCCAGGAATTTTTTCTCGCATACGTGAAAATTGGATTAAACGGTGTCGTGCTTATGTCGATAGTAATGGTGGGCATTTTGAACATTTACTGTGAATAATCCGTTGTTTCAACTCAGTTCTATCATTATAATAAATTAAGTAAGTAGGATTACATATTTACTTGTCTAATATAAATAATATTAATTAAATCAGTAATAATGACTCTTCGAATAATTTAACTGGTAAAAAACTACATCTCTTGAGTTGCATATCATATTTACCCAACTTTGTATAATTGCATAAAAGAAACCGTTTATCCATTCTTATTTACAAGAATCGAAATCGCAAAAAACAATCGTAACTCTCAGTCGTCGTTAAAGTAAAAAATGTAGTAAATAAGTTGGTCTGTATGCCACGTTGCCATATCTATTCGGAGAAACTTACACTAAATTATAAAAGCATATTTCTAGTTTAAATAATCAATTTTCATTTTTAATGTGGCTATTAAAGATGTATAAGCTATTGAGTATTTACATATTTAGATTTACCGACATTTTGAAATCGAAATTATTGTATTATTCACTGTAGCAAGGGCTATATAAAATCTAACTTTATGTGTTCTGTTTGGCAAAACTATAGTTTATTTTAGAAAATGTTATAAAGCTTTTTGATTTTTTTTGCCTGAAGTATTGTTCTTCAAAATCTTTGCACTCAAACCGTTTATACCCTGTATATATATATATATATATATATATATATATTCAGGGTGAGTTTTTTTTAATGATCAGTATGGGGATCTCGGAAACTAACGGAGATAGAGCAATGGTTAAATTGGGAAAGATTTGCAGTTTTACTTGCCCAATTTAATGACACTTGAGGATTTTTGTAAAAAGTCATGGTTATTCATAAAAGTCGTTTTACCCTGGCGGGTAACAGTGGGACCGTCGCTTGAGATGTCGGGTCATCGCCCTGTATGGGGCACGACCTAGTATTCGAGACGAGAGCCCTTTGCCAACCTCTTGCCTATTACTCCTAAAACTGGGCTATACAACCTCAACTAACGTAAGTGATTAGTTTTTTACTTCTTTTAAATTATTAATATTTTATGTAGTTTGTAGTATATTGACTGACGATAAAATTAAATAATTTCGAAAGCTCTTAAAATAAGTTAAAAGAGTATTTCTTCTTTGTAACTCAAGAGGTTTGGCTGCGTCCCGATATTTTCTTGTAATATTTGAAAGTTATCAGCCGTTATTACCGAAATCTTTTATATATATATATATAGATATGGTCGAAGTTTTCTTCCGGTGTACATCCGTTCATCCGTTGAATTCCGCTGAACTCCCGCTTGACGTTTCGCCAAAATCTTATCTGGGTGAGTTTTTTTATGATGATCAGTATGGGGATCTCGGAAACTAGCGGAGATAGAGCAATGGTTAAATTGGGAAAGATTTGCAGTTTTATTGGCCCAATTTAATGACGGGAGGCGGTATTACAAGCAATTGAAGAAATTGATAGGTGGTCTGTGAGGAAAGCGGTAATGTCAATCTTAAAAAGATGCAATTTTTGTATATATAACAATGTAAACCAATTTAACCATTATTCTGTACTTTAATTTTTTAAGTTTTTAGTAAGTACCTACTTATTTAGTTTTTCGTTATATCTTATATACCTAATAAAAAAATCGTTCAATGTTTTTTGGAATAGTTATTAATAAATCAATATATTTCATGGCTAACTACGTTAAAAGTTATTTTTATAAATAACTATATCCAGTATTATATCGTTGAAAAGCTCTAAAAATGTCCGATTTTTTGAGGTCATAGCCAACTATGGTTTCCATTAAAAAAAAGATAAGTTTGGGTCACATCTCGATAACGAGAGCTGTCACGCAAACGAGATCATGACAATCACATTCGGGATACAATTCCCTTCAATTTTGATATTTACTTTTTTGTTATAAAATCAAAAACAAAGGAGCTATAGGGATTTGACTAAATCGACAGAATTTCGTTTTTTCAAAATATCTAGTAAGCTATCACTTTTTATAAAAATCTGAAAGTGTCATTAAATTGGGCTAGTAAAACTGCAAATCTTTCCCAATTTAACCATTGCTCCTATCTCCGCTAGTTTCCGAGATCCCCATACTGATCATCAAAAAAACTTACCCTGTATAATGAGAATAGATTATGACAGAAAAAATTATATTTGGACATGAATGTGAATTTGTGAAGAAAGCGTTTGATGGAAGAGATAACAAAATTGCTTCGAAATAATTATAGAAATAAATTTTATCTATCACGATTCTTGTTATTGTTAGTAAGCAAGATAACTCTGCTGAATTTCACTAACACTATTAATAGAATAGAGTTCATCCCTCGAACAACATCGTACATCTGCAAATTCATGTTATTGCCTTCGTCATCTTATCTTATCTTTGATTTATTTGTCCTAAAACAATATTTAAATTACAATTTTTTCCTGTGACAATGTACTGCTTGAATTCTAAGTTGTAAAAACACGGGTTTTGTTTGAATGTGTTTCAAATGTCCGGTGCATTTTTGGAAATGATGGAGATGTACGACCAAATTGGCTTTTTTATGGTGACAGTTTTGATAGTATCATTGTTTTTCATCATCAGGAAGTTCCTGAAGTACAAGAAGAAGCAGTATTTGAGGGAGATCGAAGAGAGAGAAAGAGCAGCATGTGAGTCTGTTAAATTTGATAAACCTTTGGAACAATTTAAAACAAATATCATTTGAAGACGCGAGATTTAAAGACCAACATCTAGGATTTTCGGGGAAACTAGCACATAGAGGTTCCGGATCTGGAGCCGTTCCATGTAATTGCTGTTACCCGTAATTCCTAGGTTAGAATGTCATGATGAAATTTTCAGGTTACCTGCACCAGTCAGAGATATTGAACACTCTCTTCGGGGTGTCATTTTTTTGTACAGAAACAATATATATATATTATATATATTGTCTTGCGTTCAAAAGAATGACACCTCGAAGAGAATAAACAAATAGTATGTTATGATTTCTCAATTGCAACTTGAAGATGATATATAAAGGTATTATATATAACTACTGCCACTAATATTATTATTTTCTAATTGGTCACCAAATTTGTTAATTACATTCATTTAAAAAAAATGTTTTGAATTTATATAAGGCAGCGATTCAATTTGACACAAGAATATATATATACATATATATATATATATATATATATATATATATATATATATATATATAATACGAAATAGAGTACTGATGTGAACATCTTAGTTCAAATTAGTTTAATGTTGATTAATATCATTGTGTGCCCTGAACTTTTAATAACCCAATTTTGGATATCAATGCAACCACATCACTTTTTCATAAGAGGTTTTTTCAATTGTACATAATAATAAGTTTAGAACAAACAGCATTTAGTGCAGAAGTCAAGATTAATGTATCCACTTAAAAATACAAGAGGAATATTTTGGAATGAAATCACATTGAAAGTCGCTAAAATGCATCAGATTATACCAACTAAGCTGTTGAAAGGGCGTTCAATTTCAAAATAAAAGTTTGATGTTTTGTATATACAAATCTGCAACATACCAATGATTTCACACATTTCCAGCCCTTAATTTGTATTTATTGAAATTACTGGTAGACCGGCGCTTAACTGTTGGTTAATTAGTTAAAAGTAAAATAATATTCGGTAGCTATGTGTAACAAATTTCTAAAAGGATAACCTCTTTTGGTAAATGGGGTGTCAATTTTATACTGATATGAGATTATGCTATGAAATGATAAGAGTTTATAATAAAGAAGACAATTTAATTTATTATCTCAATAGATATAAAGTTAAACGTGATACTTTGTTAAACTTGTTTGTCACTGTTATACGTTTTATTTTATTGTTACATTGTGAATGCATTTCATAGTTGTGAAAGATATGACCTCTGTAACCAAAAAATAAATAGACAAAACTAAATGTCAATAAGAAAATTGTGTTGTCGAAAACTAAAAAGTAATTTAATAAAATACAGAAAATATTAGCACCAAAACTATGAAACATTAAATAGTATTAAGTAAAAAACTGTAATAATATAATAAATTAATTATTTTGTTAGGTACAGCTCGAATATCTTCGTTTCCTTTCATCTGTACAACAGATATCAACTTGCGGTTATTTTTTCGTGAGATGTAATGTTCGACATTTGGGGTTTGCGAAAAGGAAGCACAGAGGTAACAAATCTATATCATTACTGCCATAATTTCCAGATTATAATTTATTGTCAAATTTATCAGAGTAAGGTGGAAATGTCAAATTAAAATTGTCATGAGAATAATTATATTATTAGATAATCATTGTGAAGACTAGTTTTAGTTAGTTGAATAAATTATATTTTTGTAAAACGCTCCCTTATTTCTGACGTGCCTGTAATATATATATATATATATATATATATATATATATATATATATATATATATATATATATATATATATATATATATATAGCGCCCGGTGGCCTAGTGGGAAAGCATGATAAAGAGACCTGGACACGGTATCGAATCCCAGCCCAGGTTTTTTCAATTAATAAAAAAATTGTCATACAATTATGGGAGGTACCGTCGTCTCTGATGTAAATGGCAAAAATCTGGGAAATATACATTTGCCCCTTACCTCTACACTGAGGCAGCGTGGTAAGCTATGCCTCATATCCCCTGTAAAATTCATCATCTTCTCAATCTTTCGAGACAATTCTTCCCAAAAAAACCTTAAGCTCTTCATCTGTTCCCTCAAGGCCTTAAGTGTCTTCGATCAGGTCTTCAACTTTTCCTTCATTAATACATTTCTTCACGCGTTTAGTTATTCAAATGTCAATTCCTCAATCTCTAGTCTTGAGTTCCTGATAAAAACTGATAAACAATATTTTTTGCTTCCCAGTCCTTCGAGCCAGTTCTTCAATTCTTCAGTCCTAAACTTCTTCTCCCATGAGACCAAATCACAAAGGTATCAACCACATATCGTAACTATAAACTGGGTTTAAGGCTAGAAATTCTTAGTGACAACTCCTCAAGGTTCTCCATAAAGAGGTTTGCTATTACTGGCGGAAGTGGTGATACGATTGGAACTACTTCCACTTGTTTGTATCTTTTTGTACTTTTGTGATGTGGCGTCATGGGAATGAGCACCTCAAAATATTATTAGATCACCTCACACTCACATATACCTTCATGCTAAATCTCAGCACCACCCAGCCCAACAACAAGCCGTCTTCAAGACTTTGATAACTAGATCACAAAGGCTAACTGATCAGGATAACATCGAACTGGAAATTGACAGTTTAAAAACAGCTTTAAAACAGAACGGATTTACAGACCGAAATATACAAAAAGCTCTAAAGTCAAAACCGAGACAAACAGACGAGGAGCATGAGACACCAATAATCAAGGCCTATTTACCCTATGTCAAGGGTACCACGGACAGCATTGTGAGAATTCCACGGAGACATAATATATACTATTTTCAATACCAGCAGAAAAATTAGCACGGTATTGAGAAATCCGAACACCCGGATCCCGGAAATAACCAATCAGCAAATGGGAGGTGTGGCCACTGAGCGTCAAAGGTCAATCTCACGCAACCATTCAAGGTACCAACCGATAAGCGCCGAACCGCGACTGTATAACAGCGCGTGCGCTACTGAACACTTACTATTCGAGTAACTAAAAGAAGCATAAGCAGAAGGCTACGAGAATTATGCGAAACGACCTCTTTAGGGCAGATGTATTTCTGACGACTATAGGTTCTGGCAGCGATCAGTTATCAACTAACCACCTAACACACACACACACACACACACACACACACACACAGATATATATATATATAAATATATATATATATATATATATATATATTTTAGATTTGGTTTCACTAAATTCACTTTTTAAAAAATATATTTATTACAAAAAATTCATATGTTTAAGTTACAAAGACAATATTATAGGTATGAAGTTATATGAAGATAATGAACACTGAGAATTGTTTTCGGTTACATTTATAACGTAAAAATGCTGACGCTATGTCATCAGTTTTCATGTGAACAAAGCGTCTACGTGATTTCTAAGAATTCTAGGAAGTTGTAATATGATACTTGTGTGAAGGCAATTACGGTTCAAGCACCTATGGTAACTTTAACTTGTAAATTGTATGTTAGTGCACTTCTCATATAACAACTCCCCTTATACATGAAAAGTTGATGCTTTACATCAACTTTTTAATAAAAAAAATGAAACATCTGTAAATAACAAAATATCGCTAGGAATATTAAATGGTAGTATTAACATTACAAGGGTAATTCGGAAATGAAATTAAAATTGTTAGTATAAAATATGTTAGTGTCGATAATACGTCAAAAATCAAACTTATATAATATAACAACGATAAATGGTTAGTAAATAAAATAAAAAAAAGGTAATACATAAAATATGGGTAAACATACAAAAAAAATTCATTATTATAAATGAAAAGTTTATACAGTTGTCTCTGTGATCGGGTTTGGTTTTAATACTGGCCTTAGTTTAGGCAGCATTCTTACAGACGATGAAGGCGTCGTCGGTTGGTCGGTATTTTCTTGGGCTTTTGGGCGCTCTTCAATTTTCTTTTTGATGATGTTGAAAATCATGATCGCTGAAATGATCATGACGACAGCTATTGTCGTATACGTAAACCAAGAGATGTTCTTGGTTAGGAAAGGCTGATTTATAAGACCATCTAGGTCTCTGGAGTACTGTTCTAACTTATGGTTCGCAACGTCCAGTTCCTCCACGTTGATGCTGCTTATGTCGAAGGGTTTCAGCTCGGGAATTTGTACCTTTTCTGGAACTGTATCGCAACAGTTGTAAGGTACTGTAACTGTGTGATAGACTTCGGAAAGGGCTGTTTCTTTTCCAGACTCAGCCTGGACCTTAGTAACACCTACAAAGGCACTACATTCCGATTGAAGTTTTAGAATGGAGTTACGCACTAGAGTTAAAGTTGTTGAGTTCTTTTGATTGCAACTCACCACAACACGTAAAGGTTCGGAGGTCACGACAAGCCACATATTTTGTTCAAGTTTTTGGACACTGTAACCCTGACTAAAAATTACTGCACTCCTGCAATTGTCCGGCACATTTTGAATACTTTTCAGAAGTTGCACCTCGCACGGTGCGTTAGAGTCTATAGGATAGGCGTATAGGTCGGGACACAATTTTCTTCCGATAGCAAGCGGTTTACACGCGCTCAAGTCCTTGATTGAAATAAACATTAAAGAGTCTTCGTTTTTCGCGAGGTACTTTTGAGTAAAAGACAAAAGGTGATGTAATCCAGTTCTGTCATCGTAGATTGGGATAGGGTATAACCGGAAAAGGGTGTATGGTTGTTGTTCTACTAATGGAATTCTTAAGACAAAAATAAGATCAGAGTTTGTTTGGAAAGCTTCTAACTCGATAATTTCCAAGTATTGTCCAATGCTTGAGTATTTTATTGGTAGTGGAAGATTGTTTTTTATTAGGTTTTGTGATATTTCTTGCAATGCCGTAATGAGCTGTTCGGGCGTTAAGATAGATGTATGTATGATTTTAAGACGCGCGAAAGTAATTGAATTTAGCACATCATTTAGGCTATCTTCCAAGTAAAGGTAATTCTCCATTAGTTTCTCGCATAATTCGAGCAACATAAGTTTCGTTTCGATGTAGCCGACTTTATCGTTAATTTTTCCGATTGTGGTTTCTAGTTTTTTCATATTGCTGTTAAAGAGTTTTTCGTCAATTTGAAGTTTTTGGACGGTCTCGTTGAAGTTTTTAATGACAGAGGTAGTTACACTGATTTGGTTTTTGAGTAAATTTTCTATTTGTAATTGACCTTGATTGAGCCTATTTATACTATCAGTAAAATATTTACCGTCATCCCCGTCTAAGTTTCCGGTAATTGCTTTGAAAAGAGTACCTGCGCCATCAAGTATGCCGCGTTTTGGTCTTTTGGTGTCCATATTTATTTCGATAAATTTGTCCTTAATTGTGGTGGATATTTGGTTTAGAAGATTTATATGAGTTTGTACATCTGAGCGGAAGTAATTCATTGCGAAAGATTTATAGTTAACAGTTTCGATAAGTGTTTGTAAAAGTCTATTATTTGTCGTGAAAACGTGTTCGAGGGCCGAAATATTTTTGTGGACCAAAAGTGTCCATTTATTGTTAGAAACGGTTATTTGGGCTTCGTTGTGGTAGTATATCCCTAATGTGTTATTTATAGGTTCGACTTGATATTGGGCTACTGCTGATCCGAACAGCAGGTACAACCTGAAACAGAAATTAACTTTCTGAGAACGGTTTCATCCTGTCGAAATTTACTTTAGTTTTTTGTTTGGTTTTTGGATTTAGTAATGTCGCGGAGTTTTTGTGAATCTCCAGGATTTCGAAAGGACCATTGAATTTATTTTGGAGTTTGTCCTTGATTTGGGATTCCCTTTATATAGACTTTATCGCCTATTTGATAATTCGGGAGATTTTCGGAAACATGTTTATCGAATCGGGCTTTCGCTTTCTGCTTTTGAACTTCTGTTCTTTCACGAGCGATTTTATAATAGTGTGTGATACGGTTGTTGAGATCTCGGATGTATTTAGTTATCAATGATTGTTGGTTGTACAGAGTTTCGGGAGTCCTACTCGAAGTATGTCCGTAAACAAGTTCGTAAGGAGTGAATCCGTGAGTTTTGTTTGCGGAGTTGTTGTATGCGATGATTGCTTAAGGAAGTATGTTGAAGGGGTGTTCGTCGGGGTTTTCTAATTTGTGGATTCTAATCATGTCTAGTAACGTCGAGTGGAATCGTTCTAATGAACCATTCGACTGGGGATGTCCCACACTAGAATAGGACAGTTTGATATCAAATAGCTTACACAAATCTCTCATCAGAGCGTTGTCGAATTCCCTGCCATAATCACAGTATATCCGTAATGGGGTACCGAAGTGTTGGAAATAGAGTAGTAAAGTACTAACAACGGTTTTTGCGGATTTGTCGGTTATGGGGTAGGCCTGAGAGAATTTTGTTAGTTCGTCCCGGATAGTTAAAGCATAGTTTCTTGTCGGGACTTCGAGAATGTCGATGTTGACACGTTCAAAGGGTGTCCGTGGAGTTTCGGTGATGACGAGAGGGCTGTCGAGATTTTTTCGGTAGACTTTTGCCTTCTGGCAAGTCTGACAGTTTTTGATAAAATTGTCAACGTCTTTAGTTAGTCCTTGCCAAGAGTATTTTTCCTTTATTCTGCGGATAGTTTCGTTGATACCTCGATGTATATTATTTTTGCCATTATGGAATTGGTCGAGAATTATAGGTATTTGATCTTTCTCAACGTTTTGGACGATATTTTGGCAAACTTTCCATTTTAAATCGATTTCGGAAAAGATGAACGAAAGCATTTCCAGAATGGGCAAATCTATGTTATTCTCAACACAGTATATTTCGTTTTCCGTAAACACATCTCTACTATTGTATAAAGATGCGAAAAGAATCTCGTTAACTATTTCGGGGTCAGAAGGGAGAGGGACGATGAGATAGCGTCTTTTTCTGACACTTTTGCTTGCAAAAACGTTTATTCGTGGGGTGCGAAAATCGGCATTTTCCTCAAAAATGTCCTCAATGATGTCGTGGTGAAAATCTTTCATGAGAGAACTTTGAGGGAATACGAGAATGTTTTTGTTTTCTCTGTCTAATAGTTGGCAGTTAGAAAATTGAATTTTGTCGTAGTCTATTAGTGAGACGGTCTGGTATCGCTCTACAAAAGTTCTGAACTCCTCAGAAATTTGATGGAAGTTAATGGGACTTTTTGTGTCTGGTTCTCGTGAGTCATCGTCAGTCTCGTTTGTTGGGAGTATTGAAAACGGTGTTAGATGATTGTTTGTCTGAAAGGATACGTATTCGTTAAAGTTGTTAACTTTAATGCGAGAGAGAGCGTCGGCATTTTTATTTACCTTGCCGGGCTTGTAGATTATTTGGTAATCATACTCCTCGAGTTTGAGGCGCCATCTAGCAAGTCTACTTCCAGGGTCTTTGATTGAAAATAACCACGTTAACGGGCGGTGGTCGGTCAGGAGTAGAAACTTACGTCCAAAAATTAGCGGTCTATAGTGCTTAACAGCCCACACTATAGCAAGAAGTTCTCTTTCGATGGTAGAGTACTTAGTCTCAGCCTTGCAAAGGGTTCTCGAGGCATAGGCTATGGGCAAATCCTTACCTATAGGACCTTGAGAAAGAACTGCGCCGATAGCAAAAGAACTGGCGTCAGTTGTGAGGATAAATGGTTCCTCGAAGTTAGGGTATATGAGAATTGGGGTAGATGTAAGAGCAATTTTTAATTGTTCAAAAGATTTAACGCATTCTGAGTCAAATTGAAAGGGGACATCTTTTTGAAGTAATTTTGTTAGTGGCTTGGAAATTTTAGCGAAGTTTGGAATGAACCGCCTATAATAGCCGGCTAAACCTAGAAATGATTTAATGTCTTTTTGGTTTTTTGGCTGGGGAAAGTTGAGAATGCAATCGACTTTTGAGGGATTTGGCTTTACGCCTTCAGGAGTTATAAGATGGCCTAGATACGCGACTTCTTTGCGAAGGAACTCGCACTTGTCGGGTTGTATTTTCAGATTGGCTTTTCGTAGTCTTTTGAAAACATCGGTGAGACGGGCTATATGCTCATGAATTGTCGGGGAATATACGATGATGTCGTCCATGTAGACTAAACATCTTTCGTTTTGGATTCCGAGAAGAATGTTATCCATAACCCGTTGAAACGTTGATGGAGCATTCTTCAGACCAAAAGGCATCCTAACAAATTCATAGTGACCATTGTCGACTGTAAAAGCAGTTTTGGGAATGTCTTTGGTGTCGATTTCAATTTGATGAAATCCAGAAGCCAAGTCGAGAGTGGTGAAATACTGGCACTTGCCGAGTTGGTCGAGTAAGTCAGATATATTCGGAAGAGGGTACTTGTCGTCTACGGTCAGTTCGTTTAGTTTCCGGTAGTCAACGACGACACGCCATTTTTGTGTTCCGGAAGCGTCCAATTTTTTAGGAACTACCCATACAGGGGATGACCATGGGGAGTTAGAGGGGCGTATGATCCCTTGATCTAGCATTTTTGATATTTGACTTTTCACCTCTTGTTTGTGGATTTGGGGGTATCGATATGATTTTGTGAAAGATGGTTTCGCATTGTTGGTATCTATAGAGTGTTTAATTTCATTCGTAAAGGTCAGTTGGTCGCCTTCTAAATAGAAGATATCGGAGTATTCAAGACAAAGTTCTGAAATGAATTCAGATTCTTCCTCGTTGAGATGTTCTAAACGAAGCTGGTTCATTATCGTCATTTGTCTGTCATTCTCGGTTAGGTTACGTGTTTCGTTTTCAGAGAAGGTGTTTATTGTGAAATTCTGTATTGGTTCTAAATCGAGTTTGTCAAAATTGATGGTTTTGGGAATGGCATTAGCGTTCAAAACGGAAGTTAGGAATTCACCATTTTCATTGATTTTGACTATGGCATTCGGGAGACGAACTTTCTCAATTTCGATAGAAGCGAGAATAGCATCTGTATTCTTGAGGTTACATTTCAATTTACAGATTTGCTCAGTTCGAGAGTCCAGGGTAATTGTGTTGACAGGAATATATTTAGTTGAAGATGTAGAATTATTATTACGCATGATCGTATCATCCGTAACTTTGAATAGTGGCAGAGTTTTGAAATTTGTAACGAGTTGTTTCTTATTGAAATCTATGATGCAGTTATAGTGTTCCAGGAAGTCTGAACCTAATAACCCATCAAATTCAATATCAATATTACAAATATACACCTTATGTGGGTCGGAGATGTTAAAAGGCACTAGGGTGGATTCATTAATGAGAATTTTCTCATCTGTGATGCCTTGAATAATAACATTTTCAGGGAACCGTTGTTTAAATTGTTGGCAAGTTTCGGGCTTAAATATTGACAGTCCTGCTCCGGTGTCAATAAGGAGTTTGTATGTATTGGAAGAGTCGGTGATGTAGTAAAGGTTTTTCGAATTGACCGAAAGAAGTGGCCTTACAGAAAATTCTGTTCGGGAAAGTTTAGGTTTGGATTGAAATCGTCCAAGTTCATCGTTTGAATTTGTGTTTGAAGATCGGAGATCTCGTGATCGGGAGGTTTTGTTTCTACCGGGGTAGTCTGAAAATTTTGTCGGGAAGAAAACTGTTCGCTATCGTAATATTCATCATATTGTTGGTTATAATTATCATTACAAACATTTTCGCTGGAATGATATTCGAATTTGTTGTGTTTTTGTGTATCAGGGTAATAATAGTCTGATACGGTTTTATATTCAGTTGGTGTTTGAAAGTTCTGTTGCTCATTGTAAGAAAAATCATAGTTATGTTCATACGGATAGAATTGTTCGTTGTTTAAGTGATGAGTTTTCTGTTGTTGTTTGAAAAAACTCGGATTTGGCCTGAAATTACTAGAAGTTGGGGTTGGTCTACTTGTTGAGGGTTGTTGTTGTTGGTGAGAAAACTGAGGCCTATTATTAAAATTCGTAGGTTGATTAGCAGATTGATTCGCATAATATGGGCGATGGCCCGAGTAATTTGGGTGAGAATTTTGGTTAGTCTGGGATTGTCTCATTCTGATGAGGCATTCGCTGCTGAAATGTCCGATTCTTTTGCAAAACGAACATTGTTTTGGGGTTGGACCATTATTGGGTTTACGAGTCTGTTGGGGTGCATTTCGGTTGACTGAGTTTCTAGATTAGACAACTGTAATTCTCTTTTAATACGGGAAATAGCGGTCAGGATATCTCTGGGATCACTGGCTCGCACAATTTGGCCAATTTTCGGCTCTAGACCCGTAAGTAGGCTAGTTAGAGCCATTGACTCAATTAAGTCAATCTGGGCCTGTTTCTCCTTTACAGTTAAATTTTGTTTATTGACAGCTGATAACATTTTTGCTTGATGTGTTTGAAGCCTAGCTGAAAATGTCAATGGAGATTCGTTGGGTAATTGCCTCATTCTTTGTAGGTCTTGAATAAGGGCGGAGAGATCCCTTGGATCTCCAAAATGGTTTTCTAATAGACTTTGAATATCTGCTAAATGGCTGGGATCACGTGAATTAACTAGTTCAGCCGCTCGTCCACGGAGCTTATTCTTAATGTGGAGAATTAACAGAACTTGTTGATTATCAGATGCCATATTATATGCGGTATTGCAAGAACAGATATATGTGTTTAAAAATATTGGGTTCCCATCGTATTCGGGAATAATGGCGAAAATTTCTGAGAGCTTGTAGGGCTCTACATTTTGTGCTACAGCTCTAGTTTCTGGCATTTTGTAATTTTACTCAAGATTGTACAATATTAGGAAAATACAAAGCTTGGGAAAAGCGAAGTAAATAATTGCGATTCTAATTAAAATGAAGAAAATATGAGAAATAAATTTTTGTTACTGGTTCTAAAATAAGTATAAGTTAAATAAAGGTATAAACGTAAATAAATATTTAGAATATCTTAAACTATCAAAATAAAATTTCAAAATTCGTTCTTGGGTAAATATTTAGGATGGTTCATTTAAAATAGGAAAAATGATAGAACTGTTTGTTCAACCATTATTAAATATTGTAACTTTTTTTTAAACGCTTACGTGATTATTCCTATCATAGGACTTGTTCTATCCGTCACTGAACACTGGTTAGCCGCTGCTTGTTCCCTTGTTGAGCTCGGTAGTTGGTGTCCAAGTAGGTTCTTTGTATCCGCGAAGGTTAGGAAACCACCGTAATTAGTTAGACTGTTTCTTGTTCTAATTACGTCTGGAATATCCTACTGACTGCGCCACTTTTAGATTTGGTTTCACTAAATTCACTTTTTAAAAAATATATTTATTACAAAAAATTCATATGTTTAAGTTACAAAGACAATATTATAGGTATGAAGTTATATGAAGATAATGAACACTGAGAATTGTTTTCGGTTACATTTATAACGTAAAAATGCTGACGCTATGTCATCAGTTTTCATGTGAACAAAGCGTCTACGTGATTTCTAAGAATTCTAGGAAGTTGTAATATGATACTTGTGTGAAGGCAATTACGGTTCAAGCACCTATGGTAACTTTAACTTGTAAATTGTATGTTAGTGCACTTCTCATATAACATATATATATATGTATATATATATATATATATATGTAATATCAAACTTTTCAAATTTGAGTTTTTAAAAAAGATTTTATTGACTTGTACAAAAAATATAATATTAAAAATGTAAATGAAAAGTTACAATATAGCTTAACTACGATAGAGTAATAATGAATACAATAGAAGGTACATTTCACAATATATATAATATTAAACATGCTGAATAGGCATAGTTGACACGAAAATTCTCACGGATGTTGGCCGCGCCGCAACATGACACTGCATGTGTCGCTGAATCAGCTGCTAAGTTCATAGTATAAACTTACGTAACAACTCCCATCCATATAAAAAAGTTGATGGTACAGTACCGACTTTAATGCCAAATTCTGGAGTTCCATATCGGTTGGATTCAGGAGGCTGTGTAGCTTTCCTTTGGGTTTAGGGTTTGATGTTACTGTAGGTGGCGTGTACTGGATTCTTCTGGATTGACTTCACTGTAAGAAGTATAATCACAATTACTATTAACGTCGTCATTATGATTGTGAGCCAGGACATATGCTATTCTAAGGGCGGTAAGCTTATGGTTGGCAACATCCAGATCTTGTACATCTAATTCTCATTAGCGACTGGCATGCCGTTGCAGCAGTTGAAAGGCATGTCCACTGATTGGTTCCTGTATGTGATGTTTTGGACATTTTTATAGGTTCTTGTAACATGAACCCTTGTGTTGTCGTAAAGGCAATGCAATATGGTTGGATTTCCATCACTAAATTTGTCGATATGGTTTTTGTCAGGACATCTTTCCCTTTGCATTTGAGGATGATGGCCAGTGGTCTTGAAATTGAGATCAACCAAAAGTTTACATCAGTCTCTTGGATATTATATTCTTCTGCATATAATATCAAACTTTTGCAGGTTGCTGGAAGTGTTGTTGGTTGTCTGAGAAGCTGACTTTCGCAGATGGCAGCTTTATCTATTGAATATGATATGGCTTTGGAACAAATCTTATGATGTTTAGTTAATGGCTGGCAGTCAGCCAAGTCGGGAAATTTTGTCTTTGTAGAAAGTATATGATGATGAAACCCTGTTAGATAATCCAAAATTGGGATAGGATAAAAGTGATAAAGGGTGTAAATCTCAGGATCAATTAAAGAAATTTTGAGTACAAAAATGATTTTAGTATTAATCTGAAAAGCTTCTAATTATATCAAATCGATGTAGCGAGTAACATGTCAACTATAAATAAGAAGCGGTTAATTATTTTCATGAAGTGACAGAAATCATTTGGGAATCGACCAAATCTCCTGGGGTTATGATCGAAGTGTGTAAAATTTGTAAGCGGTCAAAATATGTAACTCTCGATCACATAGATCCAAGATATTAATTTGAAAATCATGAAAATCAAGATCATTTGAAATGTATAATATTGACTTATTTTTTCAATGTTAGTTGAGAATATTTTCTCCTGGGATTGGAATTGTTGTTGAGGCTCGAAATACGAAGTTGTTACACATATTTGTTTTGTTTTACAAAGTCTTGAATTTAGCCTTGCTCTTTATTAATTTTAGTTTTACAGTCATTTATGTATTTACCATCTCTTGCCCCTAAGTTTCCTGAAATAGCTTTCCCAGTCCGTTAATAAGTCCGGGTAAGTTTGAGTGTCAGTATATTTAGAGTTAATGGATTTAGAAATTTGTTTCAAGAGGCTCACATGTGTTTATATTTGTGGTTTAAATGATTTTGAATTAGTTGTGTTTTCGTTAATAGTCTCTACAATTCGGTTTAGTATAGCGTCATTAGTTGAAATAGCATCTCTGAAAGGGTTGAGGTCTTTGAAGACAATAAGTGTCCATTTGTCATTAGAAATTTTAAGTGTGCCTTCTTCATGGAAGAAAACTCCTATTGTATTGTAACGGGTGTAAGAGAGTATTGTTGGTGGTTCACGACTGAAAATAGTCCATAGAATGGAAAAGAAGGGATTTATTCCAAATAGGGTTTTAGTCTGTCAAAGTTAATTTTACTTATTTAGTTATTCTGTAAATTTATAACGGTGGCAGAGTTTTTTCGTATCGCTGTAATTTCAAAAGGTCCACTGAATTCGTTATCGGATTTGTTTTTAATATGTTACTGTTTCAGTTAAACTTTGTCGCATACTTTGTAATGCGCTGGGTTAGTCGAAACATATTTGTCAAATCTGGCTTTCGATCTTTGTTTTTGTTGATCTGTTTTGGCACGGGCGATTCTGTAATAGTAACTCATTCTGTTGTTAAGGACCCTAACATATTTGGATATGAGTTTTTCCTGATCGTATCCTGACTTGGCATTATTGGTGTCCATAGAGTGTTTGATGGAGTTAGTAAAAGTCAAAAACATTGCCTTCGAATTCTAAGCAGAGGTTCGCGATAACTTCTCGTTCTTTGTCGTTCAGATGTTCTGTACGCATTTGTTCATTAAATAATATCCAGACGAACGTTGTCAGTTCGAATCCAACTTATGAAAACACACCCTATATAGAGACCAACTGAGAACCTCCATCTTGCCGTTGATTAACTGACATTTATTTTGATTTAATACAATATTTAGTGATACAGTATAATTGGATGCAGTTTTCAGTTCTAATAAACTTTGTTTGTTTAAAATTTTAAATATTACAAAAAAATAAATGTACTTTTAAACCAAATTGGTATACTTTTTGAAACCTAGTATATAGTTGCAAAAGTTAGATAAATAATTACTGAATTGTTTTTTACTGCAATGGTATAATTAGATGCAGTTCTTAATTCTAATTTCTTCTATTTGATAACAACTTTAGATATTAACAAAAATAAAGTGACTTCACTTTTAAACAAAATTCCTATTTGCTGACAAAACTCGTCTACAGCAAAAAAGTGACATGTAATGATAACAGAAGACCATGCAAATCTGTTTATGAAGACTAACTTTTTCTCTTAAAATTATTTATAAAAAATAGTTTGATTTATAAAAACACAATGTATATAGTTGTTTTCTGAATGATGATTGTGGCATCTCTGGTTTTTATGTTCTCTGAGTTCTTTGTGAATAACCACCACATAAACTTGATCGTCTGTATATTTCAAAAGTCCAAACGTTTCAAGGTCTAAATAGACCTCGTTTTCAATGGTATGAATACAATTATAGAATTAGAGACTTTTTTTCATATTTTTCCTATAAACAAAAAAATTGAGGTCTTATAGTTTGGGGAATAACGGGGAGAATGGGTAATTTTTAAAAAATATTTTTTAATATATTTTAATATATACATTTTAAAAAAATTAAAAAAATATGTTTGTATTCGTCATAATGAGCCCTGTGGTTTGATATATTACATAACCCGTTAGAAACAATTATAATTTTTTATATTCCTTTTAATTCTATAATTTGCCCCCCAAAATGAATATTAGGGGTTTCTCCTTATTTTTCCAGTAAAGTTCAGGTGAGGGGCTATACCACCATTTTTTTCAAAATTTTCCAGCTTATGGTTTTCTATATAAGGGGGGGGGGAATGGGTAAATTTTTTTATATTTTTGTTAATATCTTTTAATTAATTTATTTTAAAAATATGAAAAAAAATATTTGTTTCCTCCTTATTTTTCCTGTAAAGTTCGGGCAACGTTCTATATTTCCTTTTTTTTTCTTTTCAAAATTCCCCCCCCCCCAAAAGTACCCCTAAAATCAAAATTTCTTCATTTACGATATGTACTCCTGATCGGGTCACCAAACTATACATTGATACCAAATTTCAACCTCTTCTGTCCAGTAGTTTAGGAGAAAATTGCTGTGATGTGACAGAGCCAGAAATCCTGAGTGATATTATAAGGGTATCCGTATATTGTATATACGGAACCCTAAAAATCAATTAATCAAATATATCAATCAAATAAATTCTTAAAACCTTAAACGTTAGATGATTCACTACTACTCACATCAACAGAAACATTCTTTCTACTTTCTATCTTCTTCCAGGTTCTTGCTTCGCTGAGGGATAGAATCCGCCGCTACCAGTTAGAATAATGCTCGTGTTCTAGTAACGTTAGACGGATCTCAGTAACTGCGTCAATTTGTTATAACAAACTTTTCAAATTTGAGTTAAAAAAAAGGTTTTATTAACTTACAACTAACTTACAAAAACATATAATATAAAATAGTAAATGTAAATAACAATATAAACTAACTACAGACAGGCAAATAATGAATACAGTAGAAGAGAAATTTTACAATATATAACATTAAAGATGTTGAATAGGCATAGTTTACGGCAATTCTCAATAACGTTGGCCGCGCCGTAACATGACACTGATACGCCGAGAGCCCATTGCAAACATCCCCTCCGTTAAATCAACAGAATGAAATGTTCTTAAATGGTAGTACTTACAATAAACAATAAGAAAAAGCTCACTGCTTGGACTCTGTTCAAATCATGGGTATCTCCTCTCTATGAAACAGTTTTCAGACCATATGTTTAAGGTTACAGTAACACCTTGAAACTACGCTTAAAATTTTATACATTTACATTTTACATTTTTTGTATGGTGCGTTTTTATACGAATCACGAATAAATTACATTTTAAATATTTTTCTATATAAAAAATTACTCCTGTTTCGTTCAGTCCTATTTTTTATATTTGGCACGATGCTTTTGATGTCTCCAAATCCCCTACTATGGATGATATAAAAATATTGTATTCTAATATTGGGATGAATTTCAAAAATTTCTTAGTGTCCTTATTGTCAGTAAGCCAAAAATATAGTCGGAATAGGACAATCAAAATAAACGGTTTCTTAAATGCTTGCCAACCTTTCGCTTTATGATATTTAAAGCTTCATCAGGGCTAAAAACATCCAGGAAAATGTGTAAACAAATTACATAAAAGTTAAAATAATATACAAAAATGTAAAACAATGCATAAGCCATTACTAAGTGAAATAATATAATTATATATAAGTTAGATGACAAAACCACAACAAGATTATTAAACACAAAAATTGAAAATAAGTATGTGGTATAATCATATCATAATTACACCAATGAGAAACAAGCTTGGTTAGATAATGACATACTTCCCTGGACATTCAACATAACAGAATATTCAAAAAAACCACAAAGAAAGAAAAAACATTATAATATGTGTGCACATTACCTTGCATTTGTTATTTTTTACCTGGTTTAAAAAAATGATAAACCATCACTGGCATTTACAAAAACATATAAACGACGTATACAGAAAATCTTATATATTCGACAGACAATTGAATTAGCCATCTATTATTAATTTATTTAACTGACTTAATATTAATGAGACATATTCTGTTATTTATAATAATTTTTGTCATCTAACTTATTAATATATAATTTTATTATTTCACTTAGTAATGGCTTATGCATTGTTTTACATTTTTGTATATTATTTTAACTTTTATGTAATTTGTATACACATTTTCCTGGATGTTTTTAGCCCTGATGAAGCTTTACATATAATAAAGCGAAACGTTGGCAAGCATTTAACAAACCGTTTATTTTGATTTCTGAAATTGTGAAAATCGAATACCTTGACTATGGGATTTTTCGAAAACATCAGAAACACCTATGGAAATCGTCGTGGCAGAGAATTGAAGCATGTTTATACTAATTATATTAAATTGGCAAAAGCTGAGAACCGAAAAATTTCTCTTCTACAGTGCAGGTACTAGGGCATATTTCCTAGACATATTCAACCAAATGTACATTGTTTATATTCTTTGATTTGCTTTAACACTGATTTTACACGGGAAATTAACAGACTAACAGTTAAATTAAAAAGAGACATCCTCAATTTAGAGATTAAGATTGCACATCATACAGTTTCTAAGTTGAACTCGACCATCAATAATGAATTAAGCAGTGTCAAATTTTGGTTGCCATCTGATTTATACAAAGAGTTTCGTAATTCCCTAAATAAAAAATTTGATAAAATTTATAACTTGGCAAAAATGATACATTTATATAAAAAAGAAAAATTGATCCAAGAACAAAAAACATTTATTACAACACCTGATAATTGGTTGGTCAATCTGACAGAATTCGTGATACCAAAGTTAAGAAAATTTTAGGGTTAGGTCCTAAATTCTCCATCTCATATAATAGTAGAGTAATGACTTATTAAAGACACTGAATTCTGTATACAGAGTTTACCGGAAAATTTAGATAAAAACGTTGTACGAGCTGGTTGCACTAACATCATTACTAATTATGTTAATAAAGTTAATAACAGTACTAGGAGTGAATTTGATATTAAATACTATGAAACTAAGAAATTTAGAAAAAAAATTCCGAATTAGTTGTAACAAGATCTGATAAAGGCAATTGTACAGTCCTTCTAAATAGACGTGATTATGACTCCAAAATGCTCTCTCTGTTAAAAGATACTAACACATACGTGCCACTTAACCGTAACCCCACAGGGTTTGTTGAAAATAAATCCAACGAGTTTGTCAAAACTCAGTTACCCCTAAAATATATGGTTTACCAAAAATCCATAAAGACAGTTTTCCACTTAGACCGGTTGTATCTTGCATTAGATCTCCAACTTATAATATAGATAAATTTATAGCCAAAATCTTACCAACTTTTGTTTATGATGTTAAACATTCCTACCAGTTTGTAGATAAAATTAAAAATGTCACCTTACCACAAGGTTTTATACTTGTGTCTCTAGATGTAAATTCTCTATTCACTAACATACCCAAAGATCTACAAGATTGTTATTGAAAGTTATTGAAAAGCATTGGCAAGTCATTAACACTTACACAGAAATTAAGTTGAATATTTTTAATAAACTAATTAACTTCATCTATTTTCGGTACTGCTATGGGTAACCCTTCTTCCCCAATATTTGCTAGTTTAGTAATGAATAAGTTACTTATCACTGTTATACCTAAGTTACCTTTTGACTTACCTTTTCTGTTTCTTTATGTAGATGATATTGTTACAGCAGTCCCTGAGACTTCGTTGATATTCAAATTCTAAGTTTGAAAAAAGTTATGAAAACACAAGATTTAACAAGATGTCAGAAAGACACCTAATTTCCAGAAGTACGTTGTAGCAAACAATCTCAAAAGGGAGATAACAAAACCATGGTCTCATCAAAAGTTTCTCGTAAAAAAATGTAACTCAACAAACAAGGTAATTTGACATTTGGCGCATATGAAAAGTGGAAACAATTTGCTTTATACATGAAATATTAAATATAATTCTTAAAGTTAAATACAAAAATATTCTTGACTGCTCAGGCGAACAAAAGTCATAGAACTTTTACCGCTATTTTCCTTTGAATAATAAACATAAATAAAGGTATGTAACGCTTTACAATGTTATTATAGAACAAAGATCGAAGCTCATACTTACACCAGTGCCACAACCCTGTAAGGCTTTCATGCAGGATTATGGCATATTAGCTTTCGACATGTTGAAAGACAAAGTAACGAACCACCACACGCAGCGAAAACTGAGAATTTGTCACTGGAGAACGCTACTAGACCCAGTCACAACCAAAGCAACTCCGGTAACAGAAAAAAGACAAGTTCAATTCATCATTCCACATGCTTTTAACCCTGCTTCGATATACACAATGAAGATAAAACAGCCAAAGCACTCAAAAGTTTGTAAACGGAGCCACAACAAAATTTTTAGCATCAAATTAACATGTTTTCAGATAATTATATGCGTATTAAATAATCTATTGTAAGACTTAGTGGTTGCGATTATTTCATTATTTATCATAGATGAATATTCAAAATATTTAGTTCAAAAGGCAGCCATTCAACACCGCACACAGACAACAATACACCACCGAAAAAGAAAATTATTTAAAAGAAATGTAAAATACTGAGTAGAAATTCTTGTTAAATTGAAATTAATCATTCAAATATTCTAAAAATATACGATGTTTGTGCTTTATTATTTGATATCAGCATCACTATCATTCATTGCGGTTTTCTTAACCTTGAGTGTAGATGTTAGCGAAGGTTATAATTTTCAAAACAGAAGTATCCACTAGAAATGAATTTATTCGTATCTTAGAGTTTCAATTAATCATTTGAAATACTGTAAGGGCTATTTGATGTAATAATATTGTTCTTCCAATAACACTTTACTTTAAATTAAATTAATGTTGGTAGAAAGAGTTGAAAATCAAAACTGTGAAATAAAAGTCATATGGTTTAAATATTTTCGTGTTTTGAATCATGTAGATACAGAATTGAACATGGAGGGTCTGTTACATTCAAGTTTCGTTCACCTTGATGGAGTTAAGTTTCATGCAACAAACAAAAGCCATTAAACCATGCGTTGGCATGTCATCCTTCAATATCAATGTGAATAACACGAATTTATTTGTAAGATGTACGAGTGTGAGATAATAGAAATCACATTCCTATGCACGAGTGTATACATAATAAATAACATTTAAGAAAATGTATCAAACATATTAAACTACACGCAAACAAATTTAAAACTAGCAACTCACCGGGTTATAGCTGTGAACAAACTAGAAGCAATATAAGACAAAAGAAAGCTGTAAACAGGCCTCGTGTTATCCAATTATAATCTTTGGACAGCATCGATCTCCGTCACACGAAATAACGGAAACATAATCCATAACTTCATAAGCTTATTGTATGAAATTGAAACATATATATTGAATCAAAAATGTGCTATTGAACAACATTGTCATGAGTATCAATTTCTGTCACGACAGCACTGTCATTGCCTAGTTTATCGGCAGACCACCTGCCATTAGTATATATAACTCATATGTCTGCTTTTGGATCATAACATACTTAAACCATGTCCAAGGGTAGGTTAGGTTCGGTCGATCCTAACCTACCCTAACCTTAAGTCGTTCAATCGATACTAACCTAACCTCAGTTGATACCATCTAACCGCCCTGTTTGAAGAGCCTCCCTCCCCTTTTACTATGACGTCATAAGCTACTCATGTTCATCATTGGTTGGTTACTTATTGGTAAGAGCTAACAGAACCATACATCTCTGTTTTTAGCGGGTGATGGACTTGGTATTCGTATGTTATGATCCAAAAGCAGACATATAAGTTATATATACCAATGGCAGGTGGTCTGCTGATAAACTAGGCAATGACAGTGCTGCCGTCACAGATATTGATATTCATGACAATGTTGTTCAATAGCACATTTTTGAGTCGATATGTATGTGCCTGGAGTAAACTTTTCAATTTCATACAATAAGCTTATAAACTTATGGGTTATGTTTCCGTTATTTGGTGTGACGGAGATCGATGCTGACCAAAAATTATAATTGGATAACACGAGGCCTGTTTACAACTTTCTTTTGTCTTATATTGCTTCTAGTGTGTTCACAGTTCTAACCCGGTGAGTTGCTAGTTTTAAATTTGTTTGTGTGTAGTTTAATATGTTTGATACATTTTCTTAAATCTTATTTATTATGTATACACTCGTGCATAGGAATGTGTTTTCTATTATCTCACACTCGTACATCTTACAAATAAATTCGTGTTATTCACATTGATATTGAAGGATGACATGGCAACGCATGGTTTAATGGCTTTTGTTTGTTGCAAACCGAAGTCCACTCATTCTTGACTAAGATTTTCTGGCCTGTTGAATAAAACTTAACTCCATCAAGGTGAACGAAACTTGAATGTAACAGACCCTCCATGTTCAATTCTGTATCTACATGATTCAAAACAAGAACATATTTAAACCATATGACTTTTATTTCACAGTTTTGATTTTCAACTCTTTCTACCAACAGTAATTTAATTCAAAGTAAAGTGTTAATCGAAGAACAATATTGTTACATCAAATAGCCCTTACAGTATTTCAAATGATTGATTGAAATTCTAAGATACGAATAAATTCATTTCTAGTGGATACTTCTGTTTTGACAAATTATAACCTTCGCTAACATCTTCGCTCAAGGTTAAGAAAACCGCATTGAATGATAGTAACGCCGATATCAAATAAAGCACAAATATCGTATATTTTTAGAATATTTGAATGATTAATTTCTATTTAATAAGAATTTCTACTCAGTATTTTACAAGATTTCTTTTAAATAATTTTCTTTTTCGGTGGTGGGTTGTTGTCGGTGTGCGGTGTTGAATGGCAGCCTTTTGAACTAAATATTTTGAATATTCAGCTATGATAAATAATGAAATAATCTCAACCATTAAGTCTTGCAATAGATTATTTAATACGCATATAATTATCAGAAAACATGTTAATTTGATGCTACGAATTTTGTTGTGGCTCCGTTTACAAACTTTTGAGTGCTTTGGCTGTGTATATCAAAGCAGGGTTAAAAGCATGTGGAATGATGAATTGAACTTGCCTTTTTTCTGTTACCGGAGTTGCTTTGGTTGTGACTGGGTCTAGTAGCGTTCTCCAGTGACAAATTCTCAGTTTTCGCTGCGTGTGGTGGTTCGTTACTTTGTCTTTCAACATGTCGAAAGCTAGCATGCCATAATCCTGCATGAAAGCCTTATAGAGTTGTGGCAGGGGTGTAAGTTTGAGCTTAGATCTTTGTTCTATAATAACATTGTCAAGCGTTACATACCTTTATTTATGTTTAATATTTAAAGGAAAATAGCAGTAAAAGTTCTAGGACTTTTGTTCCCCTGAGCAGTCAAGAATATTTTTATATTTAACTTTAAGAAATATATTTAATATTTCATGTATAAAGCAAATTGTTTCTACTTTTCATATGCGCCAAATGTCAAATTACCTTGTTTGTTGAGTTGCATTTTTTTAAGAGAAACTTTTGATGAGACCATGGGTTTGTTATCTCCCTTTTGAGGTTGTTTGCTACAACGTACTCCTGGAAATTAGGTGCCTCTCTGACATCTTGTTAAATCTTGTGTTTTCATAACTTTTTTCAAACTTAGAATTTGATCAACGAAGTTATTTGAACAACATAATTTAAGATATATAAGTAAACATTTTTAAGCTTCCCCTTTTAAAGATAGCATTCTTTGGTAAACACTTGTTTAACGGATCGATCTAATTTAAGTTCAGCTGTTTCAAGAATAAAATGTTATACAGTACGTTGTACATTTTACTCTCATTTCAACAATTCATTAGTAGAAACATTTGAAAAACGCAGCAAGCGACTTGATTTTCTTGGTTGAAATTAGTTTTGATGCTAAAGTTTTGAATACCTGTCTTAGAAAAAGTTACATGTGATAGAAAGATTTATAGTGAATAGCAGCAAACGGCTGATGTTTCTTGTTTCCTCTTAGAAAAAGCTTCTAACTAATAACCGATTGATGATAAAGTTTTGAATACCTATCTTAGAAAAAAGTTTTATGTACCGGTGTTTTTGCACCTAGAAAAAAGTTTTTATGTCACACTGAATACGCTGTGAGTACCTGTCTTAGAAACGATTTGTTTGTTACTTTTTCCCACGGATTTGTTTCAAATCATTTGTAGCAACAGCTTCTAGCATTTGTAGTGTTTAAACTCACCAGTCATTTCTACGGTTGCTGTCGTTTCTACGGCCCTAGCCTTTGTAACGGTTTCAAACATGTCTACCCTTTGCAACGCCCTTACTTCAACCATTTAATTATTTCTAACGGTTCCAGTCGTTTTTACGGGCAACCTGTATCCAACCACCGTTTCTACGGTTCCTGTCGTTTTTACGGACCTAGCTTTTGTAGTGGATTCAACCATTTCTACCAGCCGTTTCTACTATCTCAGTCGTTTCTACGGGCCATTTCTAGCTTTTATAGCGGTTCCAACCATTTCCAGCAGCGATTTCTTTTGTCCCCGTCGTTTGTACGTGCCGTATCTAGCTTTAGGTGCGACTCTAACCATTTCTAGCAGCGATTTCTACTGCCCCAGTCATTTCGACCGGTCATTTCTAGCTTTTGTAGCGGCTCCAACCATTTCTAGTAGCGATTTCTAAGAGTTCTAGTCGTTTCGACGGGACATTTCTAGCTTTTGTAGCGCCTCCAACCATTTCTAGCAGAGATTTCTAAGTTTCTAGTCGTTTCTACCGGACGTTTCTAGCTTTAGTAGCGTCTCCAACCAGTTCTACCAGCGATTTCTAAGTTTCTAGTCGTTTCTACGTGCCGTTTCTAGCTTTTGTAGTGGCTCTAACCATTTCCAGCAGGGATTTCTAAGTTTCTAGTCGTTTCTACGGGACATTTCTAGCTTTCGTAGTGACTCCAACCATTTCTACCAGCGATTTCTAAGTTTCTAGTCGTTTCTATTTGACGTTTCTAGCTTTTGTAGAGGTTCCAACCATTTCCAGCAGCGATTTCTTCTGTCCCCGTCGTTTCTACGTGCCGTTTCTAGCTTTTGTAGTGGCTCTAACCCTTTCTAGCAGCGATTTCTACTGTCTCAGTCGTTTCTACGGGCCGTTTCTAGCTTTTGTACCGTTTTTAGTCTGTTGCAACGTTCCTGTACAAGTAATTTTTAACATGTGTTGCTTATCTACCCTTTGTATCAGTTCTGTACCAACCATTCTACCGTTTCTACCGTTTGTAAGATCCTACTTCAACCTTTCAATCATTTCTAACAGCCCTTTGCAGCCATTTCTACCATTTGTGCCGTTTTTAGTCATGTGCAACGTTTCCGTAGTGTCATCTGTAGTGGTTCCAACCATTTCTCCAACGGTATTCTTTCCGAATTACCCACCGCTCGATACAAAATCCAACGATTCAAGTCGCAATTATCATTCCTCATGTACGTATTTATTTTTTACATTACTAGCTACCATTATCTCTTCAATAAAAACCGCATCTACTTTTATAATTAACGATTTCCGTGTTTAGAATCAACCAGCCAACGCACTTTCAACCAGTGCTCGAGTTTCGCTTGTTTATCGGTACACCAACATGCTGTTGTGGTTTCGTTTATCTTTTGTTATTGCCTTCGTTGAATCTGAATTATTTTATTATTTGTAATGAAATGCTAATTATCAAATATTTGGAACCTATTAATTATTTACGATGCATTTTCGGTACATTTTTTTGCTTAAAATTGCCGAATTATCTATATTAAGAGATCTAACGCCCGGACTAGGCGTCCTCGAGGCCCTGGTTTAGCCGACGAAAGCAGAGACTCGAACGAGTTGCGGCTCTCCCGCATATGACCGATACATTTATTTCCTTGCTTAAGTTCAAAATACGTTTCGTTCATCCGCTATCCGAATCACTGAATATGTACTTAAGACGTGTTTCGCCACTATCCCGATACAGTATGTGTTCCCTGCCACGGCCTATGCACCCGGCACGAGCCACGACTCACCACCCCGATGGAAGCTCTCGGCCGATTCCCGATCGCCAGCCAGCGAATTCCCTACGCACCGCATGCTATCGCATTCCCTACGCCCCGCGTTACGCCAGCCACCGCGTTCCCGAACCCGCGCACCCCCGACCTAAGACCGCCCCCGTTCTTCCCGCTTACTGATGCAACCGACCACTGCTATCCCTACGATGCACACCCGTTCCGAACCAACGTTCGACGCCACCCGACAGAAGTCCCGACGCTTCCTCCCGGAAGTCCCGTTAGGTTAGCCCCCTTGCCGTTAGGTGTCCCGACACCGGAAGGCCCACCCTCTTAGGTTAGCCACCTTGCCTTAGCTTCGAGCTTGAGGTTAGTGACCCCGCAGGCCACGTGTTTTTCGTCCTCAAGTGCCCCCACCTCTACTGACGCTTGAACAAGAAACGTGGGCACTGTACCAAGAGTAGTCGAATAACTGAGATGCTTAAGGTTTGCATCAAACATGGGAAGCGTCTCTATTTATCTTCTTTTAATGTTAAATCTCACCAGTAGCATAAAAAAAGTAGCATCGGCCAATCCTAGAACAATTAGGGACAGCACTACCACAATACCTAACCATTATTTCTCCAAACTTACCTGCGTCCAACATACCTGCATTGGTTACCTTGACTATGAACAATAGCAGGGGATATCGAGAAGTCAAAAGCATCGTGCCAGATATTAAAAACAGGTATGAACGAAGCAGGAAAAAAATTTCATATGGAAAAATATTGTAAGGAAATTTCCTTAAGCCGGCCCTGATTTCATTCCAGTACGACACCGATCACTTTTAGGACAAGAAATTGTTCTCGAAATGGCTTGGCAGCTGTAGAATTGATGATTGATTGTACGAGAGTTTTCGAAGCAGGTTTTATAAAGGAGCGACCATAATCGCGGCCGTGAGTTAGTGCGACGAAGAGCTTATGTAGAAGCGTTAATGTGATCAGCTGTTCTGTATAATTTGATGTAAATAAAAGTTCTACAAAAGTGAAAGTGAATATTAGTTTTTTTTTTAATTTTAATTGAACCCACGAAATTTATAACAATATTTAAAATTTAATTTAGCTTTTATTTTATGCTGTTGGGTGATTCATATAAAAATGCATCATACAAAAAATGTAAAAAAGGGTTGTACCAAGATATTTATTTTATTATTTCATACACTTGAAACAAAATTTGAAGCGTAGTTTCAAGGTGTTACTGTAACTGGAAACTTATGGTCATGGAGAGGGGGTATTTTCTTATTGTTTATGGTAAGTACTGCCATTTTAAAAACATTTTATTTTGTTGATTTAACGTAGGGGAATTTTGTACTTTTGACTATCAGTTGTTCGACAAGGACAACAGTTACCATATTAAAGACAGTTTTCAATTTGCAGAGTAGGCAAATAACATCAAGTTACCAGATGAATATGTTTTGGTATCACTGGATGTGACAAATTTATTTAGCATTTTACACGAACACCTGGTAATGAACATATAAAACATTTAAAAAAAACATACCCGACTTCTACCTATAACTAAAAAACTAAAAATAATTATAACAAAATACAATTCTAGCAATAAATAACACATTCAATGTTGTTAGGTACCTACCCAGGAAGTAAAAAATGTAAACATTCAAAGGTGCTCATTCTGTACAAATTAATTACCTACCAATCTAGTATATTTTTGAAGTCGATGCTAAGCAAATCTAAAATCCTTCATTGTGTACTTATCTACTAATTCATCAAACTTGTTGTGCTTGGCACCGACTTCAAAAATATACTAGATTGGTACATAATTAATTTGTACAGAATGAGCACCTTTTAATGTTTACATTTTTTACTTCCTGGGTAGGTACATAACAACATTGAATGTGTTTTTTATTTCCTAGAACTGTATTTTGTTATAATTATTCTTAGCTTTGTAGTTATAGGTAGAAATCGGTTATGTTTTTTTTAAATGTTTTATTTTCAACATTTTAGTATTTTTAAACTCAGGTAGTTTTCATTCTTTATTTTTTATTTTGTATGTATAACTTTGTATTTTATAACATTACACAATGTTACTTTCTCATTTAAATTGACTGATAAATCTTTACGAACAAAATGTACTAGTACGCGTTGACTTAATAAATATATTGTTACGAAATTTACCCAAAGCCGACCCTGTTTCATTTCAGTACGACAACAAAAGCTTTGAGATAAAAAAAACGGTTCTCGAAAAGACTCGGCAGCGGAAGGAGTGATGATTGATTTTACGAGAATTTTCTATGCTGGCTTATAAAGGAAGCAGCTACGATGGAGAGTTCAGTTATACCGCGTCGACTAGCGTATATGAGAATGTATTGTGATATTTGAATCAGCTGTTTTAATGTAATTAAAGTTCTAGAATACTGAAAGTAAATATTAGTTTTATAATTTTAAATTGAACCCACGGACTATATTGCAATTTGGTGATCAGAAGTAAAGGATTAAGTGCAGTTAAAATCGTAATTTGATTTATGGAAACCCGTAGCATGGACGAAACTACCAAAAAAATAGTCAAGCAGGTTACGGAGGGTCTAGACGAAAAAATAGCCCAGATTCTAGAAAAATGTGACAAGAAGGAGAAACAACATCAAGAAGAAATTCAACAAAGGTTAGTAAAGTCTTTTGATGAAAAACGTAAAATAGAATTAGAAAATCTTGTCACTACGATGGAAGAAAAACAACAAAATTTAATGGAAGGATTATTCTCGAAATTTGTAGAAAAACAAAATCAAATTGAATTAAAACGACAAAATGAATATAAATTATTAGAAGAAACACGACAAAATGATTTTAAAGTATTTGAAGAGAAACAAGATCAAATTGAATTAAAACGACACGAAACTGAAGAGAAAAGACAACTGCAATTTGAATAATTGATGCAAACAGTAGAACAAGTTAATGAAACAGAAAAATGAAAGAAATAAATGATGACATTAAGACCATAAAAAATACGGTGGACACTCTTGAAACCAAAGTAGAATACCTCTATTCCATCCAAAGCCAGGTAAAGTTTGAAATCAGTTCTATTCAAAACACAGTTCAAGATAAAATCAGTGCTATCCAGAATAAGGTAGAAACAGAAATCAAAAAAATTCAACAGGAATTACAGCGAGGAAAATACCAGCACACCGTGAGTACCAAAGGTTCCATTAGCAAACCACCCACATTTGATGGCAGCTCATCTTGGCCCATGTATAAACGGCAATTTGAAGCCGTGGCTACAGCTAATGGATGGGATAACCAAGAAATATCCACGTCTCTGGTAATTTCGTTAAGAGGTCCGGCCCTAGAAATCCTCCAAAGCATTCCAGTCGAGGAACAAGGCAATTTCGACAAGGTCATCGCCATCCTGGATAAGCGATACGACAGTCAATCATTGAGCCAGGTATACCAAGTACAACTGATTGGGAAAACGCAAAAATCCGGTGAAAGCCTCCAAGAATTCGAAGCAGAGATTAGACGGTTAGTTCACTTGTCCTACCCAGACCTGGCAGAGGAAACGAAAGACCAGTTGGTCACACAGAGTTTCATAAACGGTATCAGAGATGTAGAAGTACAGCGAAATCTAAGACTAAGTGGCGTCAAGAAAAGTAATGAAGCTCTACTTCTGGCTTTGGAAGTAGAGGCCGTCATGAACATGTCCATGCCGAGGGTCCGAGCAGTTTCCTTCAACCAGGAATAGCAAGAGTCACCATTTGAAGCGCTGCTGGCTGGTCTGAACAAAATATTAGAACTGGCAACAGAGGGGCATGTTACCGCTGCGGACGGACAGGACACTTCCAACGTGATTGTCGAGTAGGGCCACCTGAACGATCACCGACCAGGGGTAACCAACAAAACAGCCACATATCCAGGGACCGTCAGTCAGTCAGCATAGGGGGGCGAATGCTGGCTGTCCCTCCACCAGCCCCCAAAACGTTATCCATCCGGGGATTTTGCCGAGATTGCGGCAGCCTAGTCATCAGAGGCACCATCAATGGGCGAGCAATTACCATTACCATCGACACCGGCGCCGTTGTATCCATTGCCAAGTCCAGAGTTTTGAGAGCATCATAAATTCGGCCAGTTACCAATAACATCCAGCTCAGAACAGTCACCGGCGAGTCCATGTCAATACAGGGTGAGGCAGATGTCGTGCTACAGATAGGGGACAACATGATCCAGCATAGGGTCCTGGTAGGGAATATTGAGGACGATTTTATACTTGGAATGGATCTAATTAGCCAGCATGGATTTATGTTCGACCCGAGATATGATGCTCTTCGGTTTCTAAATGAGGAATTTGTATTGACACGGCACGTCAACACGTCAGTCACCCCCATAAAAATTGTGGCAAAGTCTTCAGCTAGAATTCCAGGTAGAACGGAACAGATTATTCATGGGCAGCTAGACAGCAATCATGGAAGCTGCGTTGGAATGGTGGACCCCGTACACTCAGCTCATGACTACTTAGTTGGACGGGCTATAGTTAAAACCGGACGAGATATACCAATCAGAGTCCTGAATTTGTCCAACAACGACATCAGAATTGCCAATGGTCAAGAGATAGTTTGTTTCGAGCCAGTAGAGACCATCATCAATTGCGAAGAAGAGTACCAGACGTCGGTGAAGGAGACAGGGCAAAGTAAATAATTCCTACAACAGTTTGCTGACCATTTGACACACCTGATACCAGAGAACCAGAAGAAAGCCAAGCAATTTATCACAAAGCACTGGCAAATTTTTAACAGTCAAGATGGAACCACCGGCCGCACCGACATCATCCAGCATCGAATAGATACCGGAAAGGCTCAACCCATCAGAATACCACCTAGACGACTACCATTGGGACAACAACAGGCAGTCAAGGAAAACATCGAGTCCATGTTACAGAGTGGAGTTATTGAGTCATCCATCAGCCCATGGTCTCCTCCCGTCGTGCTAGTTAAAAAGAAGGATGGAACCACCCGATTTTGTGTGGATTACAGAAATCTGAATGACGTCACGAAGAAAGACAGCAATCCACTACCCCGAATCGATGACACTTTGACCACACTAGCAGGCTCCTGTTGGTTCTCCACACGAGACCTAAAAAGTGGATATTGGCAGGTTGGTCTACACGCAAACGACAGAGAGAAGACAGCGTTCTCCACTAGTAAAGGGCTGTTTCAGTTCACGGTCATGCCCTTTGGGTTATGTAATGCACCCGCTACATTTGAGAGGCTAATGGAGTATGTACTGAGCGGGTTAACATGGAGGACGTGCTTAGTATACCTCGACGACATTCTAGTCATGGGCCAGACATTCGACGACCATCTGAAGGACCTGGGCGAAGTATTCTCCAGAATTAATAACGCCAACCTGAGACTCAATCCGAAGAAGTGTTCCTTGTTTCAAAAAGAAGTAGAGTTTTTGGGCCACGTAGTGTCCGAGTCAGGAATCCGCACCAACGAAGACAAGATAGAAGCCATCCGTGATTGGCCAGTTCCAAGAGACAAACATGAACTCCGAAGCTTCTTGGGCCTCTGTTCATACTACCGGCGTTTTGTTGAGGGATTTGCCACCATCGCCGCCCCTCTACATCGGCAGACCACTGAGAAAGAGACCTTCCATTGGAAACAGGATTGCGAAACATCATTCAGGCGACTGAAGGCAGCACTATGTTCCAGCCCAATCCTAGCATTTCCTACACAGTCCGGCAAGTTAATCTTAGACACCGACGCCAGCAACACAGGTTTGGGGGCCGTCCTATCCCAGGTGCAAGATGGTGAGGAGAGAGTGATCGAGTATTACAGCCGTGGATTCTCGAAACCGGAAAGAAATTATTGCGTCACCAGAAAAGAACTTCTTGCAGTAATAAGGGCTGTAGACCATTTCCACAAATACCTCTATGGTCGTCATTTCTTAATCCGAACAGATTATGCCGCACTCAAATGGCTGCTGGACATGAAGACATCGGAAGGACAACTGGCCAAATGGGTGGAGAAATTACAGCAATACGACTTCAAGGTGGAACACCGTGCCGGCCGTTTGCACAATAATGCCGATGCCCTATCGAGAAGACCCTGTAGAGCGCAATGCGGACATTGTCTGAAGATGGAACAGCGAGAAGGTATCTCCATCAGGCAGATCCGAGTGCAGGCCAATGAAGACTGGACAACGAAACAGTGCATCCAGGACCAAATGGCTGATCTAGACATCGAACCAATCTTGTCACTCAAAACGAGAGGGGCACCCAGGCCACAATGGGACGAGGTAGCTAGATACTCCGGCGTGCTGAAATCGTTATGGGCTCAATGGGACTCTCTAAGAGTAGACAATGGAATGCTCAAGCGAGGTTGGGAAAGCGCTGATGGACGAGAAGCCAAGTCCCAACTGGTAGTTCCGAAGAAAAAGGTACCAGCCATCCTGACCGAAGTACATGATGGAATTACTGGAGGCCACCTGGGCATGAATAAAACCCTTGACAAAGTCCGCCAGCGGTACTACTGGGTGAATTACTTCGAAAACGTCAGAGCAAATGTGCCATCTATGCATCCAGTAAGGGCCGAAGACCCGGACCAAGGGCAGAATGCAGCAGTACAATGTGGGCGTCCCATTTGAAAGAATTGCCATCGATGTCGCCGGTCCGTTTCCCAAGTCTGAGAGGGGGAACAAATACATTCTGGTCGCAATGGATTACCCAACCAAGAGGCAACCACGGTAGCGACGGTGCTAGTAGAACAACTATTCAGCAGGTTTGGCGTCCCTATGGAATTACATTCAGACCAGGGGCGTAACTTCGAATCGAATGTATTCCAGAAGATCTGCACGATGTCAGGAAAACCAGAACAACACCATTACACCCACAGTCAGACGGAATAGTGAAAAGATTCAACAGGACTTTGGAACAACACCTATCCAAGGTCCTCAGTAATAACCAGCGTGATTGGGATGAGCATATTGCCCTATTCCTGTTGGCATATCGCTCTGCTGTACATAATAGTACAGGCCTGACCCCAGCCAGGTTCCTATTCGGCAAGGAGCTGCGATTACCCTGCGATTTGGCATTTGGCTCCCCCGAAGAACCTCCCAAAGACATCGACGATTATGCCGACCAGCTCTGACATAACATGCTGGCAATACACGAATTAGCCCGAATGCAGATGTTGGCCACCAGTGACCGGATGAAGAAGCTATACAATCTCAAGGCCAACTCAGTCGGGTTTCCAGTAGTGGGACAAAGTCTGGCTGTACAACCCCCAATGGAGCAAGGGTAAATCCCTAAAGCTTACACCCGCCTGGGATGGTCCATACGAGGTAGTCAAGAGGCTGAATGACGTCGTCTACCGGATCCGTCGAAACCCCAAGGCTAAATTGAAGGTGGTTCATTTAGATCGACTCGCTCCCTACCATGGAGAGGATGTTTCTGATCGGAACGATCAGAATTAAAGAGGGGGCAGTGTTACGAAATTTACCCAAAGCCGACCCTGTTTCATTTCATTACGACAACAAACGCTTTGAGATAAAAAAAACGGTTTTTGAAAAGACTCGGCAGCGGAAGGAGTGATGATTGATTTTACGAGGATTTTCTATGCTGGCTTATAAAGGAAGCAGCCACGATAGAGAGTTCAATTATACCGCGTCGACTAGCGTATATGAGAATGTATTGTGATATTTGAATCAGCTGTTTTAATGTAAATATAGTTCTAGAAAAGTGAAAGTAAATATTAGTTATATAATTTTAAATTGAACCCTCGGACTATATTGCAATATTTATGCCTTATGGACTACGCCTTGTAACCTTTTTTCAACTTTTTTGACAACCCTGTATAACTATAGATAATTCCACTCCACCCTATGTACATACGACTGCCCACGGACAAGCATAAATTTGTTAGCTGCCTTCTGTAAACTATAGGACGGAGTAGAATCCATCCCATATTTACGGAGTCAAATCCGTCCTATAATTCAACCATAGTATATAACTCCTTGTGGGCTACCCCATAAATTATTTCATTTTTAACATTTTATATTATCGCCCTGTGTAACATTAATTCCTCTCCACACTTTATGCAACTTCTTATGGGCTATAAAAGAAATAATTTTTTAATCACACTGTATAAATATAATTCAACTCCAGCATATATTTCAACCAACCTGTATATGATTTGCTTATGTCCACATCATATAACAGTTTTTTAATCACAGTATATAATTTTAATTTCACATTTTTCCAACAATTTTATACCACCAAACGTCCAGTCCACCCTATATTCCAACCATCCTGTATATACGGCTGCCTACGGACCACTATCATTCTAGTCCATCCATATTTCAACCTTCATATAAATGCAACTCCTTCTACCACCTTACTTTGAGATTTTGTTTGCTATAACTAAACACCCTGTCTATAAACGCACCAAATAGCAGTTTAAAGTTTGGCATGTGTTGTCAATGAATTTTCTATTAGGCCGGGAGAATATGACAACCAAAAGCACCGTCTTCGCAAAATGGAAAATTTTTGCATTTAAATAGGTATTTGCCTGGTATACAAACAAAACGAGATTGGGACTTATTGATTTAAGGAGCCGAAAATACTATGCTTTACTACCTATATGCTTGAGATGTACATAGAAAATTTTCAAATTCGCAATTAAAACTTCCAGTGCCTAAAATTACCGCACTATTACGTTGGAATTAAAATATTTATGAGGAAATGTCCGTTATGTCATTTCGATGATATTTTTGATAAGAATTTTGGAATTTTCGGCGATTTTCTGCAAAACTGCAAGTTGCACGTCGCAGAAAAGTATATGAGATCACCTAAGGATCTTCCTTAATAGATTAAACGTTAAAAAACTATTCACATCCATAAGAAGTTATCGAAAAATCGACTAAAATATTAAGGATATTGGTCGGTTCCATGCATGCATGTGTTCATTCATAAATTTTATCACTTTACTAATAGAATACTTTTCCAAAATTTGAAGTTTCACCAATCCGGATATATACTCTATTAAACAAGATCACATTCATTCAAAACGGTGCACCACAGGAGAAGAAATCAGGAAACATACATACAAAAAAAAGTTAAAAAAAAATACGCGACGAATTGACAACCTCCTCCTTTTTGGAAGTCGGTTAAAAATAGCCGACAATAAAAAAATATGTTAAGATTGATCAAAATCTGTTTATGGAAATACTAAAATTTATCCTCAACAACAACTATTTTTGTTAAAAAAAATGGCTGTGCAATGGGATGAAAACTAAGCCCCATTCTGGCAAAATATGTGATGGACCATGTATTAGATTTCTGTGATACCAGAACTATATTGCAGGTTGGCTTTCATTAAGAAATATGTGGATGCCCTCGTCATAGCAATACCACATCACAAAATAGATCAAGTACTTAGGGTCAATGATTTTGACCACAAGATCCAGTTCACAAGACAAAAAGACGTTAGAAATAAAACTACCGTTACTAGACACTAAGGTATGCCGAACCAGAAATAGCCTCATTAAATTAGATTGGTTCAGAAAGAATACCAACTCAGATAGAATAATCCACTACCTTTCATACCATCCAATAAGCATAACGATAAACACCATAAGACAAATGAAAACACGTTTAATGATAATTTGCCATCAGGATTTCTACAAGGACAGCATTGATAAACTAGCTACAATTCTAGCAGAGAATGACTACCATAGACGGTTAGTAAGCAGATTGCTACATGAAACGGTAACAAGTAATAGCCTTGACAACTGACAAGCACAACGAATAGAAGTGAAACCAGCAGTAACGCAAGAGGAAATAACAATAATATATGAGTTTACCATATATAAGAAACCTGACACCTAAACAGTGCTTTAAACTTGAGAAGATAAAAATTGCAGTATACAATGTAAAAACAATGAAAGACCCTACTCCGACACTACTATAATCGAACGAAATATACAAATTAGGGTGCCACAACTGTGAATCCACATACATAGGGCAAACATCACAGTGGCTGAAAAGTAGACTGGCAACACACTGCCGTGTAATCAAAAAGGGGAAACAAAGATGTGCACTGACCGACCACGCATTAAAATATAAACATTCTATTAATTTCGAGGAGGTCCAAGAAGGTACAAGAACAACACATAAAACAAGAGGATTATTTTGGAAATATTGCACATCCAGAAACAACCCTTCCGAATCAACAAAAAATCAGACACACAGGGACTGAGTGAGACCTATGCCTACCTTCACTCGGAGCCACTGAAGGACTTTTTCGATGCTCCCACGGACCAGTAACCTATAGTTGTATATGTTTCTCTATGGTCGCTGTTGTAATATTTTGTTTTTCGGTTCTATGAAGAGTTGATTGACATAACACATAACAAAAGGTCTTGTGAATGAAAACCAATTTTTTTAAGTAAATTGTGATAAAAGTCAAGTTTTAAATTGTGTACAGTTTTTAAATGTATTTATTCAAGTTTTACATACATGTTTTGATTGTTAAACGATACTAGCCTATGCAGGTCAGGGTGCCTAATTAGATGTACACTAAGGTCCAAGCTTTGAATAAAAAGATGGCAGAAAGGAACAAATGACTACGTTTGAGCTGTCCGGGATGGTTGATGCAAATGGCGGACTCAGCGTTTCCGGTATCAGTGGCGTATAGCTCACATATTCCAAAGTTGTGGTTTATATAAATATAAACATTTGAGAGAATCCTTCATAACCTTTTGGCAGTTTTGTTTTTTGCAGAGACGATTTAGTTGTAACACATTATCTTTGTGGAGTCGAAACTTCAAATCCTTGAAAAAAAAACATTAAAGGTCTTTTTGAATTGATGTTATTTTTTTATTTGAGTCCATGATAAAACCATTTGTAAAATATTCAGATTCCTATTTTATTTTACATAAAATAGGAATGTTTCTCTTCAGTAACTGGATTTTCTAATCATTTTATCCTTTATTTCTATTTGATCATTTTTTCCTAAAAGTAATGATCTGATTAAATATCAAAAAATTCGTTATTAACACGTTCGCTACCGCCATTTAAAAAAAATCGTTTGTCACAGACCACTTTGTTTTTTTTTTGTAAAAGATGCAAGTAGATAAGGTAATGAAAATAAATTGATGAGTTTTTTTCGCAAAACTATTTTATTTTTCTTTATAGTAATATGACTCATATATAAGACAGTGGTCTACAGTAATAATTTGCACTAATAGACCGCAAGTCCCATATATGAGACACCCTTTTACACACTAAAAAACTAAAAATATTATATTTCATTTGAGTTTTCATAGAAAACTAGCAACAAAATATATAATAGCAAAACAATCTGTTATACTGTACAACATAAAACAGGAAAATTATGTATGGTGTTGCGCAAAACAAGTATCCGGACATAGTCCTATTGGATTTCCTTTGCTGTCTACGCACACATTGCAAACAAAAGATGTTTGCTTTCTTTTTTATTTTGTGAACAAACGCGACATCTTAGTCTTTTTTCGATTTTTTTTTTGGAAAATGAGGAATTCTGGAACTTTGGACAACATAGTTCTTATTTGTCTCCTTGTCAGCTGTCGTGGAGTCGATGAGTGATTGTATTATCTCGTCCCTGAAGTTCAGTTAAGTTTTTTTCTTCCCTGTAGCTTTCTGATACAGCCAATTACTATTCCATAAGCAAACGTCCAATAAATGAAAGAATAATTTTAGATACCATCTAATGGTTTTTCTTGGTGTAGTGTAATACGAAATCATTTGATCTGTGCGGTCAATCCCAGACATACTTTTGTTGTAATCGACAACAATGTTTGCTTCTTCTAACAGCTCACCTTCAGTTAAACGTATTTTCTATGACGAAGACATATCGCACTAATATTTACTTACACATACACTGGAAACCTTAAAAAATATCCCGAGACCATTCGACTCGTATGTGTGTCATATATTCGTACAGACCTCTTCAAAGTATAGAGTCTCTAGCGATAGACCAGACAGAAAAAATTAACTTAAAGTAGAAGTGCTGCATCGGCTCATATAGGAGCCGGTGGTCTATATAATAAACCAAGACGACTCATATATGAGACGAGCGGTAGCGAACGTGTTAAAAGAAAAACTGTAGTCATCACTTTTTGTGGTGCTACTTTGTTTAGCATTGCAAAAGGTCATAAGCACTTTTAACCATTGGAAAACATAAATAGATGGACATTATCCCACAGTTTTGCACAAAGCTCTAATATTTATTTCCGATCGTTTATATAGAACTCCATGCGATCAATGTTTCTATGAATAAGAACCATAGCTCTAACACAAGAATTTTCAACCCAACAAAATTTTAAAAGGAGTGATAGGTGTTTGTTACATGGGTACATTTGCTCTTGTGAGATGATTTTTAATATTATAAACATTGCAAAAATGTGTTGACTTCTCAACATTCTTATGTTTTGTAACCTGAATTGACAATATCTAACTCCCAATTTATAATATAGTAGTGGCACTCCTTTGATCTTTAAAAATAAACATATGTTTAATTCCATTATGTACTGGACTTTTGTCTTTATCTGGCCAACTATTAAAAACTATTATTTTCATACTTGTCACAATTCAAAATTTAGGTGGCACTCATAAAAACTGAATTATTTTCCAACAATTTGTTTTCAATGTGTTTTAAAATTAAGGATATATAAAGATATTTTGTATTAAAATATATTACGGATTTCAAAGATCACTCTAATTATACCCGAAAATTAAACAAGTAATTTATTTTATAACAAGAAAGAAAACACAGTTTTACATATAATAACTTTATTGGCTCTTAAAGAGAACTAATTTATTTGAGGAAATTCGTATACTATCCTGGAATGATAAAGTGCGCATTAAAAAATGATTAAGGGTCTCCGTATAACAAAAACAAATACTTTTTATTAATAAATATTTATGATCCTCCAGTGTGAATAGAGTCCCTTCATATGAAATTTTTTTGACAATATCAAAGATTTACAAACTCTTAAGAAAACTAAATGTTTGTTAATTTTATTGTGGGAAGTTACTTGTTCGTGTCTAAAAATTTTCTCTGTATGCATACAAATAGTTACTACATCTGAGTTTGGGTAACTTAATCCCCCTCCATATTTCAAGCTAATCAAAGAATGCAAAAAAATCTCTTCTGTACCATACAAATGTGAGAGACAATCTTCACATTTTATTTTATTACCTAATTTATATACAACAAAACCAGCAATATATTTTACAACTTCAGCACAATATAATGACAATGACCTACACTGAAGAGCATGGGCATGGTCATTTAAAAAATCCATAAAGATTTTATCAACTTCACTTCACACTAATATTAATAGCCTGTTCAGGTCTTTGTTTTTGGGTGGTAATATTCAGAATACTAATTTCATCCAGAGGAACACAATGTTGGATTATTGTTGTACCCTCCACATCCCGATGGTGCCAAAAAATAATTCAATGTGATTTTGGCTGCATTTATACATTGGAATGAATTTTAAAGACTTCAATATCTGAGTTACAATTCTAGACTGTGTATTGTGGGGATAACTGAAAATTACTCTGAATCTAAATTACGATAATTAATCATGAAGTGTAACCCGGACATATTTTCCGAATCAAATTCAGGAATCTATCAAGCTATCACTCAGGTTGAAAAGTATGTCTATGAATGGGCGTTAAAAGCTGGTAATTTGTTTGTAGGTCTGGATAACTGTAAGGTGTACGACGCAATTGAATTATCGCGTTGCTTTAATTGTAATGAGTTTCACCACTCTTCCAAAATCTTGTGCCAATAAATTAAGCTGTCCTCTTTGTGGGGGAGATAATAATGTAAAAACCTGTAAATCACAGATTAGAAAATGTTCTAACTGCGTTAAACTATCAGTAAAACAAAATACGATAATTCCAGACGACCATGCTGCTTGGGATCGGTCTAACTGTGCTGCATATAAATCTGCCTTAGCAAAATTTAAAAACGATTTACTTGGCTATATATAGCAATTACCTGTGCTGCATGAATCAATCTCGGCTTCAAGTGGTTGCAGTTCGAGTGGACAGGTCGCAGAATTAAATAGCTCCAAATCTTTACGTATTTATTATCAGAACACTAGAGGGTTGCGTTCGAAGACAGTAGATTTTCTTAATGTCGTATCTATGTTTGAGCATCAGGTCATAGCGCTAACCAAGACCTGGCTTAATGACTCTATTCTAGATGGACAATTGTTTCCACCTGATTTTTCGGTTTACCGTAGTGACAGGCGCTATCAGGAGTGCTCAAGAGGTGGAGGTGTTCTTGTGGCAGTAAACAATCTTTGCCTCATCCAATGTCGATATAAAAAACTTTTTTCCTCCTTCGTTTGCTGTCTGTGGATCTGGTGTTGGTGAAAGTTATTACAGATGTAAGTTCTGTATTTTTACTTAACTTATATGTCCCGCCTTCCTTAAGCAATGACTTATATAATAGTCTGTTCGAGTCACTTAACAATCTCGCATTTTTGCATGGCAACAACTTTCTCATTGTAGGTGATTTTAACATTTCTTCTTAAGCTAATTAATAATATTGATAATATGCAGGTTATACAATTGAATGATTTCCTTCCCATTTTTAACCTTACTCAACAAAACTCTATATTTAACGATTTCGGTAAGATGCTTGACTTAGTTTTGTACAATAATAGTTGTCACGTAGGTAAGTCTCTGGAAATTTTGGTTACTGAGGATAGACATCATCCGGCATTAAATATTGTTTGTAAATTAAACTTCACTCACAATTTAAAGAGAAATTTTCCCACATCCTCATGTTACGAATTTAATTTTCGAAAGGCCAACTTTCCTTTAGTGTATCAACGTCTTACTGATATTGATTGGAATTTTCTTGAACCATTTGACCTTCCTGAGGATGCTTGTTCATATTTCTACGGTAAACTCTACTCTGTATTTGATGCGTGTGTTCCAAAGCAGACCAAAATCTTTAAAATGAAATATCCACCCTGGTTTACTTCCGATATCATTAAACAATTGCGAATAAAGTCAAAGTTTTATCACCAATTTAAGGAAAATAATGACCCGTCTGCTCGTGACCAATTTAAACGCTTAAGAGCAATAATAAAATCTGACATTAGTCAGTCCTACCAGAATTATGTGAGATCGGTTGAAGAAAATATGAAGGGGGATCCTAAGAAATTCTGGGCTTTTATAAATCGTAAAAATGGTTGTACTGCGATATCGAATCGAATGTCCTATAACGGTCAAGTGTTTCATAATCCTGTTAATATACTCAATGGTTTTGCCGAATTCTTTGCCCAATCTTTTTCCGATAGCCCGCAGACTGTCACATTTAATCACGTCTTTACAAATGCACAACACCTCACCATATCAGATTTTCGTGAAGATGAGGTCTTGTCTGTACTCAAGCAGGTTAAAAATAAAATGACGATGGGTCTTGATTTCATTCGAGCCTTTATTTTAAAAGATTGTGCAACAATTCTTGCCTCACCTTTAACTACTGTACTTAATATTTGCCTTAAATACTCTACTGTACCTGTTATTTGGAAAACATCTAAAATTATTCCACTTTTTAAAAAGGGTAACAAATCTGATATTTGCAACTTTCGTCCAATTTCAATATTGTGTAACTTCAGTAAAGTGTTTGAAACATTACTTTATAATATAATGTACTCTCATCTTAGCAATATTATTACCTGTTATCAACATGGATTTATGAAAGGACGCTCAACTATCACAAACCTTGTCAACATGACTCAATTTCTGGCTGAATGTAGAGACGATTGGGTACAGTGTGACGTAGAGTACACGGAGTTTTCGAAGGCATTTGATCGACTCGATCACGGAATTATATTATCTAAACTAGCCCAGTTTGGTCTGTCAAATTCATTGATTAAACTTTTTTCTTCGTATCTCAGTGACAGAAAACATTTGGTAGTCTTTAATGGGTTTAAGTCGGTCGAATACGTGGCCACTTCAGGTGTCCCCCAGGGCAGTAACTTGGGGCCTCTTTTATTTAATATCTTCATTAATGATATCGTTAATAAGTTAGATGTAAATTGCTTATTATATGCTGATGACTTGAGGATTTACTGTAAAATCAATAGTATTTCCGGCTGCGAGAGATTATCTCAAAATCTGAAACTGATTGAAATTTGGTGCCAAAATAATAATTTATCTCTCAATACAAGTAAGTGTAAAGTAATGTCGTACACATTAAAGAAAAATCTTTCAACATAAAATTAATAATTCTATTCTTGAGAGACCGCCCACTTTTACTGACCTAGGTGTTACATTTGACGGTAAGCTTTCCTTTATTGCTCATGTCGATTCCGTTTTCTCTGCTGCCAACAAGATGTACGGTTTTTAAAACTCCTGTCATACAGAATAGATCATGTTTATCCACCAATTGATATTACAAATACTGAACTTCTTTCCCGACATAAAGTAGATAGACTGAGCCACCGGAGAGACAGTCATTCAGTAATTTTTCTGTTTAAACTCATCAACAATAAACTTAACGACTCAATTTTTCTGCAAAAACTGAATTGTTTTGTGCCTAAAATCACATTTAGGACAAATCACACCTTTTACCTTCTCACTTCCCGTACTAATACTCTAAAACGTTCTCCACTTTATAAAATGTGTTCGAAGTGTAATGAGGTGAATTACCAGCTTGACATCTTTAATTGCACTGTTTCAGCCATAAAGACCTGCTTTTTAGATAACAGAAATAGTCTATTCATCTTATTATATAAATGTTTGAACTGTGTGTTTTCTCAGTTCTAAGATACAATCTTTAATCTTAGCTTGTGTACATGTTCTGTAATTATTCAATATCGTTAATATTTGTTGTAAACTTAGGTTAAAACTGTTATTGTTAATTTACTTATTGTTACTATTCATTTTCTTTTTTTTTCCTGTTCTGTAGTTGGGTGTAAACCTGTTTGAAGAGTAAATAAATAAATATGTTCTTCATACATTCCCAAAACATTTTCCAGGCCAATTATAAATCCAAGAAAACCCGTTGTTCTGTTTGAATCTAACACTAATGTGCCATCCAAAAACTTTAAATTTCACAGATACTCATCAAATTTATTTTGAACTACTTTAATATTTTTGATGTTCTGAGAACATGCAGTATGCTTATAGCCCAATCCTGATAATTTCCTTGAATTAAGTATGTCAAAAGCATCATTTACTATTGTAATACAATTGGCTGTAGGATCACAATTAGTAAATTCAGTAAGTTTTAAACTGTTTTTACAAAAAATTAAAGCATCTGCAACAGAATTACTAAGCAATTGAGTAGCTTTCATTTTCTGTTTAAAAAATAAGATATGCAGTTTGCGCAATTTATTTGCTAGATGTAACCCTTCTTTTTCCTGCAAAGTATTTAAGGCAACAACATATGAAAAATCCACCACAGCATTATTTGCATCAAGAAACTGCTTTTTATCGGCAAAACAATTTCGTATACATTTTACCAAATGCGCTGGATCTGGATAAATATAGTACTTGACATTATTTAAAATGAAAAAAGTTTTTAGAGAGTATTTATCAAATCTACAACCTAAGGTGGTGCAGCCATCAAATGTAATTCCAAGTATGACGATATGTAAATCTTGTAAGATTATAAGACACTGTTTTATCAAGGAGGCCTTCTGGTCACTATTCACTCCTGAAAAAAAAAATACCCTAATGGTTACTCCCCGGCTTCATTCACACATACAAGCATGAAAACTAATGCTTCTTTAACTAAATCTGCACCATCACGAACATGCTAGCCATTCCCAAAATTGACATAACCATAACAGTTGTTCCGTCATATTCAAGATGCTGTCGAATTGCCATTTCATCAAACATTAAGGAACAAACTAACAGTTTATCAGACACCTCAATTTTAGTTTTAAGAAAATTGAAAGACTCTGTAGTGAAACCAGGTTCCGCATTTATGAAAGAATACCATCTACTTAAAGTTTTTGGATGGGGTAAACAATTGAAATTTTTTCCCGAATATATGTATATACTTTAGATGAAAAGAAAAGCAAAGTGACTGCAAAAGCTCGAACCGATTGCTCCTATTTTCTACTTATAGATTTTTGTTTTGTTTTCCTAAAGAGTCTAGTTACTATCTTTTTATTGGAACCAAAATTGTCAAGAAGATGTTCTTCATGTTCAAACAGCAATAGATTTTTGTTCGAAATTATTGTGTCATTGTTTGTAAAGATGATCTTCTCCAACTCAGCAATTCTTTTCTTTAAACGTATTTTTCTTGGTGTATCTACAATAGGTGTAGGTTTTGAAACACTCCGCTGAGGACTCACAGACATAACTGTGGATGTAGATGGTTCTTCATCTGTTTGATAATGAGCTTGCACATTTTGTAGGGTTTCTTTTGTAATCTCATTAAATTATCGAACCTGAACAAATATAAAAATGGGAGTAAAACCATTGTGGGATTCAATCATATTATAATAACTTAGATATTTTAATCTGTTGACTTTAATAGTGGGCACAGCATTTGGTAAGAGTCGAACTTTTTGGTTTGACGATCTGTCAAAACAATCTTCACTAAAGTGCTGTGAACACAGCACACTGCTCCTTTTTGCCCAAAAAATTTCTTTCCCCACAATATTCAACCAAGTTTGCTGTTTTTCACCACGAGGAAAACTGCAGATATTGAATTGTTTTAGAATTTGAAAACAAGGAAATAGATTTAAATATAAACTACAAAAATTAAAAACTATGTGAAGCATAGTATAATTTTCAAAATTCTAGTCCAAAGGCCTATATTATGCAAATTTTAAACGCCTATGTACTAGTATCAACAGTAAACCATAACCTATGCAACACGAAATTATCCAATTTACATATTTTAAAGATATACGGTGCCAATATAAAACAAAATAAAATGAAATGTTATACCCAAAGATTTACTGTTTGATATATTAGAACATCCACAGGAGGCCATTTTGCTAAATAAAGTCTATTCCTTAACACTCCTAAATAACGACTTGTATTTTGTCTCTCTCTCACTAATAAAAATTCGGTCCCTAAATTGCAAAATGATCAAAAATTTGGCCTAAATACACAAGAACAAGGAATCAACCAAGAATGAGTCATACTTGGATGACAGAGATAGTCGACTTCCGTGTGCGATTATTGTATTAGTTCAGTAGTAAACCTACCTTCTTGTTAATTTTTATTTTCTATGGTTCCAACGAATTAAATATAAACCTCGTATGTTCAGCACCCTGAAGAAGGAGAAAACAATCTCCGAAAGCTAGGGCCATGGAATAAAGAGTTATATAAAGCGAATACAATTAGTCAATATCCCTTAACCAAAAAAACAAACAGTATATATATATATATAGGTCAAAATATTACTTTTTTCCCAAACCGTCCGCAGTGAGTCCTCAAATTTTTTTGCAAAAAAAAAATGTTGATGTACTCTGCAAAAATACCTTCCTGAAAGTTTGAGCCTGAGACTCGTGACCTGAGATTCTATGTTTTGTAACTAGAAGCCTGTTTTTGATGTTTCTTGCGTTTTTCCAAGATTTTATAAATAAAAAAACTGATTTTTAATTTCAATATTTTTTTCTGTAAACTGTCTAAACTGATCTTTTATTTTTGCATATGTAAGTCCAAATCGATTAAAAATCGTAGGAGATACAGCGCTTTAAATTTTAGCTAAATTACAAAAATTGTGTTTTTGGCAATTTTCGCATACATTTTTGGACATGTTCGATTTTTTTTTTCGCTCATTTCTTTTTCACGTACAGTCTTTGTAAACCCAAATAAGCTCCAAGTGGTCAGATGTGTCTTTTTTTCTTGTTTATGAGACCTTCAAACTTGGAGCATATTTTGAAAATAATTCGTCCTTTAGGAGCTAGTGTGAGCGCTTATTCTGACTCATTTAGATACTAATATGTTCCTACGTTTTTATTGCTAAATATAGATCCATAAAATAGAGTAGAAAAGCTTCAGTTTAAGATGTTGTAGAGGTTTGGAGGAGTTTAGGTACGAAAGTTATAGAATTAAACAAAAAAATGGAAGTGATAGTCTGGTTTTCATAAAAATTATTATTTTCCGTTTTCTTTTTTTGTCGACAATCCATCTAAAACAAATACATGTTTAATTCCATTTGTATAAACGCAAGAATAAAATGCAACTTTTCCTCTCCAGATATTTTTTGGATAATCTCGTTCATTTTTTGGTAAATTATGAAGTTTCTTATAACGTAATAGAGTGCTGGGTTCTTTATTATATAACTTCTAATTATTATAATAAAGAACCCAGCACTCTATTACGTTATAAGAAATTTCATAATATAGCAAAAAATGAACTAGATTATCCAAAAAATATCTGGAGAGGAAAAAATCTACAGAGGGTCTACCATAAAATCTAAAAAATGCCTGCTTATGTTTTTGAAATGTCTGAGTCCGAATCCGTGGTTTGTTTGAGCTTGCGCTTTTTTCCAGAAGTCATTTGAAGGTTAAATCGAGAGAGTTCTACCAAAATTTGTGAAAAAATTCATGCTTATATTTTTGCGGTCTCTGAGTCCGAATCCATAGTAGTAGCTTAAACAAGCTTGCGCTTTTTCCCAGATGTCATTTGAAGATCAAATCCAGAGAATTCTACAAAAAAATTGCACACAGCTATGGAATCAGAATTATCTTCAAAAGCAACGACACCTTGAGGGGCATGATAACAAGAACGAGGCCCGACGCACCAGCAATACCAAATAACTGTATATACAGCATACCGTGTGAATGTGGCAATTGGAGAGACAAAGCGACCGCTGGACACCAGGATTAAGGAACACCGCACAGCTACTCAAAGGGCAGAGGTAACGAAGTCTGGGTTAGCTAATCACGCATGGACCGAACACCATAATATTAAGATCAACTGGGACCAGGCTAGAGCAATTCACAAGGAGGAGCACTGGTACAAAAGAAGAGATAGAGATAGAGACGGCATATATAATCTCGAACGAAAATATAATTAGCGAGCCCAGCGTCCAAATTAAAAATATTTGGAGAGCTCTTCTTCGGCCTCTGCCGCTACGCATCACCGGCAACCAACCTCCAGGTACGACGACGCTGATTGGACCAGATAAGACCCAATGACCATGACCGGCGACGCATGACCGGTTAAGGGTATAATATAAATACGACCGATACTCTGAATTTCCTATCATTCACCTGATGACGATAGTAGATACTATTGAAACGTTGTGAGATCAACCACTTCAAGACGATGGAAGTCCAAGGAAACTTCGAGGAATCAATAAAACACTTGCCGTCGCGTAAATGAATCACCAAATAAAAGTTAATCACTGACCTTTTACGTCGAAGCTCTGCAGGTGGTGTTTTCTTGGTTCTTCTTTCTTCAGAGGCTGGCCCGCAGCGGCAGTAACTGTTTTTAGAGCTTCGTCTGGACAACACGTTACACAAAAAATAGCGACGTAATGTTCATTGATTGATCAAACAAAAATGCGGGTTTAACAACAAATGATGCGCTTTTGCAAACACAAAAGAAACAAAATGAAAGCGGTTTAGCGGTTGTTACGACCGGAACTATAACTCGCGAAATCGTAACACAATAACAACAAAAAGCGGCCGTCGTAAGGCGGAATCAAAAAAGCGTCCAAATAGCTTGGAAGTCAATACACGAATCACGAATACTGTCTTTATTTTACACGCAAAATCACATAAAATTAGCATTAGCGCGACGGGAGGTTTTGGAAGGTGCAGAAGTTTAAAAATCAATAAAGTAATTCAATCAAATTTAAAACAATACACTAAACATATTGCGGGAACGCAACACAGAGAAACGAAAAACTACTTTGACTCAGTTTTTGCTAATACAAATACAAAATATTTGTGGAATGTAGTAAATAATACAATTGTAAATAAGCCAGTCATTCCAATCCACTTAATTTATCCAATCCTGATAAGGTAAATGATTATTTCGGCTCTGTATTTAGTGTTGCTGATGTAGACCCAGCTACTATGAAAATAATCATTTTACAAATAATAATGCATTATTTGCCGTCTCGAAGGTCACTCCAGCTGAAATCCATAACATTCTTCATAATATTTCTTCGGACTCAGTTGGTGTTGATGGGATATCGAGCTTTGTAGCCCCTATATGGATAGCACACTGACTTATATTTTAATAGTTGTATTGAGCAAAGTTACTATCCTGATATATGGAAAAAAGCCATAGTAAAACCTCTGGCCAAAATAAATAACCCTGAAAAATACAGTGATCTAAGACCCATCAGAATTTTACCTGCACTTACAAAAATACTGGAAAAAGTCATTTTTTAACAACTTTCACACTTTATATTTTATCTGATTTTCAAGCTGGATTTCGTAAAGGCCACAGTACTTCCACTGCTTTACTGAATGTCTGTGATGAAATTGTGTCTGCCATTGATGGTAAAAATGAAACTGTCCTGATGCTATTAGATTTCTCCAAGGCCTTTGACACCATCAATCATAGTTTACTTTGCTCTCGAAACTCAAATATTATGGATGCAGCTGTGAATTTGTTACTCTCGTTAAATCTTATTTCACAAGTCGTACGCAGATCGTCCAGGTCAATGACTCATTTTCATCAGAAAAAGTAGTTACCAGTAGATGTGCCCCAGGGGTCCATCCTTGGCCCCCTGTTCTTCTTAATTTATTCCACAGATGTTTTAAACAGCGTTCAGCACTGAAAAGTTCAAGCATTTGCTGACGACTTGCAGAAGTATTTAAACTTTGATATTCACAACATTAAACATGCTGAGTCGTGTATTAACGCTGACTTGGAGAGAATAATAAAGAGTTCCAAAAACCATAACTTAAATCTAAATAGCGCTAAAAGTCATTTAATGACCCTGGGAATGCTTCAAAATATTGTGCAAAACAACTTATCTGTTCATGCAAATGGTTAAGTCCTACAATTTAAAGAGGGTGTTGGGAATCTGGGTATTATTTTTGATAGAGATTTGAAATTCGTTTCTCATGTAAACAGTTTAATACAAAAATCGTATGCAACTATAAAGTTGCTATTCCCACATTGCTTTAATCTAAACACCTCAGTAAAGAAACTATTAATTAATTCCCTAGTCTTATCGCGTTTTAATTATGGTGACACAGTATATGGCCCTTTCATTAATAAATATGATGCAGTCAGAAAACAAAATGTTCAGAATTGCTGTTACCGTTTTGTTTGCGGTGTCAGAAAATACCAACACATTTCAAATTATTTGAAAAATATTTCCTGTCTTTCTATGGACCAAAGAAGAGAATTTAATTACTACACAATAGTTTATGAAGTCGTAAATTTTAAAATGCCTCTATCCTTATACCATAAATTAATATTTAGGAATACTCTCCATCCGCTTAATTTACGCTCAAACAGACTTCTTCATATCCTGCGTCACAATACTGCCTTATTCAAGCGTTCATTTTCTTACCTAAATGTAAGGTACTTTAACAAGCTCCTAATAAATAAGCCATTCAGATCAATACTAGCATTTAAAAGTTGGCTCAGAAAGTTGATGCTGTCTAGTACTCATTGTAAAGCCTTTGTTCTCTGTAGACTGTTATAATATAAATCCTAAACATTTGTAACTTAAGTGGTGCCCTGTATTATAATGTATTATATTTATGTAATTTAACTGTATGGCTAGGTTAAGTATAAGAATAGCTTTACCTAAACTTCGCCTAGCACATACCTTGTAGGATCAATAAAGACGTTATCCCGACTTGACCATACAATGTATGGCATCACACTCCCTCTAAGGCACGTGTGATGCCATACAGTGGCAGTGCCTTTAGGGGAAAATTCACTAAACCCCAGATATCCTAGATATCAAAAGGGTTTAGCTCTGTGGGAGCCCTTGCCAGGTTTTCAGGCCCGTGGTTGGAGTCGTGGCGGCAGTTTCCCATGAATTTCCTGACCGTCCGGGCTGTTCCTAACAAGACGGCTTTTTGCATTTGTTTGAAAAGATGTTCGTCCAGACCGAGGTATTTTAGATTGTTTAATAGATGTTTTGGGACTAGTACTGTCGTTGACATAACAATTGGTACAGTTTGTGTGTTGTTCATGTTCCACTGAGTCTTTATATGAAATTCCAAATCTCTATATTTGGTTATTTTCTCAGCCTGCTTGATATTTATATTATTGTTGTTAGGAATTGCTATGTCAATTAAAATTGTTTTCCGAGAGACTTTATCTACCAAAACTATATCTGGTCTATTGTGAGCAACAGACCGATCGGTCAGTATCGTGCGGTCCCAGTATAGCTTGTAGTTGATATTTTCTAAAACAGATTCTGGTTTATATTTATAGTATGGTAAGCTTACCGACTGTGATAGTTCTTGTTTCAGTGCTTGTTCCTGGTGAAGTATTTTTGCCACAGCATCGTGTCGTTCTTTGTATTCAGTTGCAGCGAACGCTTGACAACCTCCTGTGATATGCTGGATTCAGATGTTTGGTAAACGTATCTGCATCTATCGTTGTTAATAGAAGGGTCTTTAACGATGTACTTTAGGTAGTTCTTAGTTGGAATTACTTGATCTTGGATTGTCAATATAAAGCCTTCCGTTTCAGGGAACATATGACCAGAGATCAACCAGTAGTTCGACGCTGCACAGTCGACATAATCTTGGTTGACGTCATTTATATGTCTTCCATGAAGGGGCTTCTCTTTCCATTTCAGTAGTTTCTGATCTGTGGTCTGGTGGTGTAATTGGACATGTTGTTGTGTTAGTCGTAGTGGTGTTGAGTCAACAACCTAGCACATGACTCTATGTAGATCAGAAAATTCTGCGAGTTTCTGGAAATGACTACGCAAAATAGAAATTTGTTGATCTAATAGTTTACTTAGATCTGTCAATCCTCTTCCTCCTTCATACCGTGGCAAAGTTGCACGTTCGATAGAGCTCTTTGGATGGTGATTTTGAGCTTTTGTTAGTAAAACTCGAACTTTTCGTTGTAATTGTTCAATGTCAGTCTTGCACCAATTAACTATACCGAAAGACTAACTGAGCACTGAACACGCATAGGTGTTAATAGTCTGAAACAGATTTTTAGTGTTTAGTTTGGTTTTCAACAGTCGTCTTACCCTTCTATAAAACTCCGCTGTTAGGTCCTTTTTCATAGTCATGTGATCAATACGTTGAGCCTGCTTTATTCCAAGGTATTTATAAGTATGACCTTCCCCCATAGATTCAATTGAGGTGCCATCTCCCATTTCGAAGTGCCCCTGCTGTATTTTGCCTTTAACTGTATTAATAATTCGGCATTTGTCTAGGCCAAATTACATATGGATGTCACTAGAGAACCCTTCTACTATTTTAAGCATATTATGCAGCTGTTATTTTGTAGCTGCCATCAACTTTAAGTCGTCCATGTATAACAAATGGTTTATCCTTAATGCCAACCCAAAATTAGTCGAGTTCAGTTTGTTTGAGAGAGGGTTCATGGCAAGGCAGAACCACAGCAGGCTAAGAGAGTCTCCCTGGAATATACTTCTTCTGATTGGAATCGGGTCAGTTTGTATCGAACAGTTGACTTCATTCAGTGAGATTTTGGTTTGCCAGGTGGACATGGAATATTCTAAAAAGTTAATAATACAATTATTCACTTTATAGAGTTTCAGCACCTTAATGAGCCAATCATGTGGAACTGAATCAAAGGCCTTTTTGTAGTCCACATATGCCATGTAGAAATTTCGCCGTTTGGCGAGGACTTGATTGCAGACAACGGTGTTCATTGCAACCCATTGAATTTTTCGCGCATCCCTTTTGTGGTTGAGTAATTATGTTGTTCAGCTCACATTGTTTGAATATGCGATGATTAATGCACGATGTTATGAGTTTGTATAAGGTTGGAAGGCAAGTGATTGGTCGGAACTTTGCTGGGTCCTGTGCAAAAAGGTTGTCCTTTGGTACGAGGTATGTAGTACCATGCGTAAGGAAACTAGGTATCTTGTGTAGGTGGGTAATTACGTCATTTATAAGGGCTGTTAGTGTTTCGTGGGTTGCGTACAGTTTCTTTATCCAGTAATTTTGTAAACCGTCTGGTCCTGGTGCTTTCCAGTTGTGGAGATGCTTCATTATATTGGATGTGTCTTCCGTTGTAAATGGTTGGTGTTGCATCGCCTCACAGTTCTGAGATGCAGCCTCCTCCTCATTAATCCAGCTTGCTCTGAAGTTATATGAGATTGTTGTGGAAAGCTATGTTTTCCAGAATTCCTCGATGTCTGTTTTACTGGGGTAACTAGGGGATTCATTATTATTGTTGTTGATAAGTTTTCTATAAAACACTTTTTCTGATTGTCAGAAGAGTGTGTTGTCTAGTTTCCGTTGGTTACTGGTTTTGTACCTTCTCAATCGACTTGTGTAGATGGAGAGCTTTTGTCGTAGACTGCCCAGGCACTGCTGAGATGTGATGTTTTCTCCATCCCACTGGGAGTGTATTCGGTTATTGTCCATGATAGTTTTGACAAGCCTTTCTATTCTGTTGTTCCTGGCTCCTCGTTGGTACTCGATCAGTCTTCCAACGTCTTTCCGAAGAGAATTGATTTTCCCTTCAAGTCTTCTTTGCCAAGATGGTATTCGAGGTGTTTGTCTAAATTGGGGAGGGTCTTGTTTTGGTCTCACTGCGACCCCAATTGTTCTGCAGATGGAAGTTGCAGCACAGTAGATGATTGTGTGTAGCGACTGTAACGTATTAGCACCTAAAACATAGTTTGGCAAGATAAATTTGTTCATAGCCTGCAAAACGATACCCAGTTTCTTAGAAGATCTTAGTTTGGGAAGAGCTGGTCTAGTCAGTGGATCTGTTCCATTATACTCTCTAAGAGCTCCTTCCATTTCTGCTTGGATCTTCACAAGCAGGTCAGCGTTGGTTGGCTGTTCTTGTTGTAGTTCTTGAGTCTCGTCCGCTCTTTGTGCCAAAGGTGTTTCAGGCTCTGGATCAATTGTATTTCGACCAAATAGTTAGCGCTCCACTTCGCTCTTTATTCTATCCAGTTGTTCAGGCGAAATAAGGCCATTTCTCAAGATGACACGGTATTGATCTGCGACTCTCTGTTCAGTAACTTGAAGCTCTGGGTACTCACGACAGAACTCTTGATGGAGTATTTGGCGATATCCAGTCTTGTCCTGGCCAAGGTTCGTAATTCTGTAAAACGTGCGCATTATAAATTCATTCATGGCGCCAGTACATTTCATGCGCTGTCTTTTCAGTCCCGCATGAGTGAGCGCTGGCTATTGATCTTGCGCAACACTTTCTGAGGGTGGAGTTCTCGTTCTCGTTTGACTCCGTTGGTGATGGTCACGTTTTTGTTGTGACTGTATTGGTGAGTGTTGTTGTGGTTCTTCTGGTACCACATTAGTAGACACTTCTATATCTTCCGACTGTAGAATGTGACCATGGGCGTCCTTTACATCAGAATCTGCATTTTGTTCCGAATCACTTTCCTCGCTACGCTTAGAGCAGTGATCAATTTCTCCATTACTCCCAGATTTTCCACTTTCATCATTGGAAAATGCTTCTATTTGACTCAGCTGTCTCTGATTTTGCTCATAAGACATTTTGAAGTTAAAACAACCACAAACAAGGAAATTTGATTAATATAAAACCCAAAATACACCGACTGTGAGGTCGGGTATGACGTACCCGCTTTATGTATGCGCACCTGTAGTTCACTCTGCCGCCAGCGTAATACAGCTATTCTCGCTTAAAATCACTCTCAGCACCACCCCCTTCAGCTACTGAGCTTGCCGAGTTCCAGGAATAGAACACTTAAGAAATATTTAGTGTTTTACAAATCGGCGGGTATGAGATACCCGGCCTCATTCACGCCGGGGTAGAAAATATCAAATGGGCTCTTCTTGGCAAGCGTATCAATATGAGCCAAAAATAGCTAAGAAATACCTGTTTTTGACGATTTATAAGCTTTTAAAAAATTGAAAAAAATATTTTAAATGCTCAAACTTTCAGGAAGCTCTATTTTAACAGAGTACATCAACATACTTTTAAATTAATATTTTGACTCATTTATATATTGCTTAACATTTCGGGACGTGTTTTGCCACCGTTGGCAAGAGACAAGAGAGGAACAAAATTTAAAATGAAATACAGATTCTCGGAGTTTCAATTAGCCTAATTCACAAGTCTCTCAAGAATACTAATAAAATAGATTTCAGGGTGAAATCAGGGGCGGCAGAAGGCAACCTCAATTTGTAGTTGAGGTTACGTATAAGATTATGAATTTGGAATATTCGGTTTGTTGCCACGTGGATTTCGGTGATTTTTGTAAAGGATTTAGCAATTTAATAAGTACATTGTATGTTGGCACGAATTAAGTTCATACAGATGATATTTTAGGAATATGATCCTGTTTATGTGACAATGATCCTGTTCTTAGTAATGAAAACTTGTTCAAGATCTGAAAGATTTTTATGAATTAGCTGGCTGCGTCTAGCTTGTGAAATATATGGGAATTCTGGAAACGGGAGCTTATCTTATACTTTCTTTCGTCTTAGCAAATAAGTAGAGAAAATACACACCAGCTTTTCTGTCTAGTCGTGAGCTTTTGAATATAAAACTAACTTTCTAAGGGTAAACATTGCCTTGTTGAGGGGCAAACATCATGGGTGTCTATGAGTACCTCAGTTTATTGCGGGAGAAGGAGTGAATTAGAGTTAGTAACTGACTTGAGCACTCAACAATTAAGGACAACAGGCTAACGAGAATTACAATAATAATTTACTTCAAAAGAACACATTAAAAAACAATATCCAAATAAACTTTACCATAAATGTTACATCAGCAGATTAAAATTTGAATATACTTTGACAAAGTCTAACCAGTTTTCCTATCCAATATGTATTTACTTATCAGTGTGTTGTCACGTTTCGATTCCTTATCTGTTAATACAATAATAAATTGTATCGGCCTTTGTTTCAAAACAACATATTTTCAATATGCAGGTTTCTAGAGATAAGAGTTTGGAAGGGTTATGGGTTCTTGTTTGTCACCCTTAGTAAGCAACTTATTTATGAAATCCTTTGGGGAAATTTTGAACTTTAATTCTACAGAAAACCTAAAGTATGGAGGCTATACATTGATGACAGTATATGTAATCTATACTCCTGTTTAAACTTCATTAATAATAAATAATGCAAAATTAAATTTACTCTTGAAATTGAGAATGGAAATAACTAATGAATACTCAATTGAAATTGCAAGAAAAATCGACCTAATACTCTACAACAGCTTCACCAAACATTGTTCCACAACGATGGCTGATGAGGAATCGAAACGCCATAGCACAATTTGGACCGTTTATACTGGATTCTGTTCCGGTGGAACCCGAAGTGGTCCCATATATTTTTTAATAACTTCGCTTGCACCGTTTATTAGAAAATCGGGAAAAACTTTTTTACCGACATTCTTATATAGTAAGTTTTGGTGCAGGTGCTAAAAGGTGGGAATGTTTTTGTTTGAAACTTGGGATATAATAAATTGAAAAGAAATTGGATCAGTTCCGGGGGATCCCGACATTTATATTACTATAAATTTCGTGGGTTCAAATTAAATTTAAGGCTGATGTTCACTTTCACTTGCGAAAACTTTATTTACACACAAATAAATGCACTATATAATTACAACAGCTGATCGATACTGATACAGTTCACACGGCAAATAAACTAAAACTACTACTCCCAATGTACAATGTCCTTTTATAATTAACATGGACCCTCTAGCATTTTTCGAAGGTCATCTCGTAGTTCGCGTAGCGTTTTGCTGGAGTCTTATTACTGGATAAATTTTTATAACACTGCCCTCCTTTTAATTCTGATCGTCCCGATCGAAAAGATTCTCTCCATGCTAGGGAGCTAGTCGAACCAAATGAACCGCCTTCATCTTAGCTCGTGGGTCCCAACGGATACGATAGAAAACGTCATTGATCCTCTTGACCATCTCGTATGGACCATCCCAGGCCCTTTGCTCCTCTGGGGGTTGTACAACTAGACATTGTCCTTCTTTTGGAACCCGACTGAATTGGCCTTGAGATTATATCGCGCCTTCATCCGTTCGGGCTAATTAGTGTGTTGCCAGTATGTTCTGTCGAAGTTGATCGGCATAATCGTTGACTTCTTGAGGCGGTTCTATTGGTGAGCCAAAAGCCAGCTCACAAGGTAATCTCAGCTCTTTCCCGAAAAGTACCCGTGCTGGGGTTAAACAGGTACTGTTATGGACGGCTGAGTGATAGGCCAACAGGAAAAGGGGCTCATCCCAATCACGCTCGTTATTGCTGACGACCTTGGACAACCTTCCTGTTAAATCTTTCCACCATTCCGTCTGACTGAGGATGCAAAGGTATGGTCCACGTTTTCTTGATACCCAGTATCGTACAGACCTTCTGGAATACATTGAACTCAAAGTTACGCCCTTAGTCTGTATGTAGACCCCAAACCTGCTGAATAATTAAACAGAGTGCCGCCTTCAGTAGTCTGCACTATGTGTCAGAGTCCTGATTACAATGGAAAGTCTCTTTTTCAGTGGTCTGCCAATGTAGAGATGCGGCAATGGTGGAAAATCCCCCAAGAAATCCCCTGTAGTACGAACAGAGACCCAAGAAGCTTCGGAGTTCATGCTTGTCTCTTGGGACTGGCCAATCACTAATGGCATCTATCTTGTCTTCGTTTGTGCGGATTCCTGACTCACAAACAACCTGGCCCAAAAACTCTACTTCTTTTTGGAACATGGAACACTTCTTCGGGTTGAGTCTCAGGCTAGCATTCTTAATTCTGGAAAATACTTCCACAAGGTTCTTCAGATGGTCGGCGAATGTATGACCCATGACCAGAATGTCGACTAAGCACGTTCTCCATGTTAACCCTCTCAGTACTTAATCCATTAGCCTCTCAAATGTAGGGGAAGCATTACATACCCCAAAGGGCATTACCGTGAACTGAAACAGCCCCTTACTGGTGCAGAACTCTGTCGTTTTCGTGTAGACCAATACTGCCAATATCTACTCTTTAGGTCTAGTGTGAAGAACCAACAGGACCCTGCTAGTGTGGTCAAAGTGTAATCAATTCGAGGGAGTGGATAGCCGTAACTTCGTTACATCCGTTTTCTTAACTAATACAATAGGAGCAGACCATGGGCTGATGGATAACTCAATAACTCCATTTTGTAACATGGACTCGACGTTTTCCTAGACTGCTTGTTGTTGCTCCAGTGGTAGTCGCCTAGGTGGCATTTTTATTGGTTGAGCCTTCCTAGTATCTATTCGGTGTTGTATGATGTTTGTACGACGACCGGTAATACTAATTATTATCATTAAAAATTTGCCAGTGATTTGCGATAAGAACATCATATCTCTGGTCAAACATGAACCCATGTTGGGTGATTAGGTCCATGGCAATGGACATAGCGGCGTCTGTGTGAAAAATGATGGTGATTGCTAGCCATTGATAGTGTTCCTGGTTACTAGACTTCTCTCGGCAAAATTTCCGAAAGGATAATGTTTTGGGGGCTGGTGGAGGGTTAGTCAGCATTCGCCCCCTTATGCTGACTGCCTGACGGTCCATGGACATGTGCTTTGTTTGATGGTTACCCCTGGTTGGTGATAGTTCCGGTAGCCTTACTCGGCAGTCACGTTGAAAGTGTCCTGTTCGTTCACAACGGAAACAGGCACCTCTTGTTCCAGTTCTGTGTGATCGTTCCAGTAGTTTGTTCATGCCAGTCAGCAACGCTTGAAAGGGTGACTCTGCTCACTAGGTCTCAGATTTCTTTGACAAACTCTGTGTGGTCAATTTATCTTTAGTTTCCTCTGGTAGATCTGGATAGGGCAGGTTTACTAATCGTCAAATTTCTGCATCGAATTCTTGAAGGCTCTCTCCAGATTTTTTGTGTTTTACCACTTAGTAGCACCTGGTATACTGGAATGCTTTGGAGGAGTTCTAATGTCGGGCCTCTTAAAGAAGTACAAGAGAGGTAGATTTTTCTTTGTTGTCCCACCCATTAGCTGCAGCCACGGCTTCAAATTGCTATTTGTACATAAGCCAAGAAGAACTACCATCAAATGTGGGTGGTTTCCTAAAAGAACTTTTGGTACCCACGGTGTTCTGTAGTGATGGGCATAATCGAATGATATTAATAATCGATTATTACAACTCCAGTGATTTTAACAACCGTATGATCGCTCGAGTGATCCATCACTCGGGTGACACGTTTATGATTCTAACGATTCTCGCTGGTTTTATTGTCAGATTCGTAACCTTTGCTAAGTGTCAGCGAGTCAGCGACTATCGTGTGTGTGAACATGTAAATTTAGGTAAAATTATACTATTAAATTTTTCCTAAATATTCATTTAATTTAAAATTCATTTGTGAATGAACTGATATTAATAATTCAAAGAACGGTATAAATGTTCCTTAATCTAAATTAACAGGCAATTCATCAAATTACTTCGCTTTTCAATAATTGCATTGTACCCTGAAAATACAGTATTTACATATTTTGTCTGTCCTATGAAAATCGTAAACAAGCTACTGCATAAGCGCGAGAACCGTGCCGAGTGCCTCTATATGAACGCCGAATGACAAAAAAGCACTTCTCGATAAGCTAGGAAATCATTCGGATTATAACTAGAATGCAGCATCACTCGACCGTTGGTATCGCTGGTCCTCGCGCTCGTAATTCGGTAAATGTTTCGAGTTAAATTATCGATTATTTTTCATTTGAATACTTTGATTCCATAAGCGGGATACTCCGATTATATTTCATTAGAATGATCCCAGCACTAGTGTTCTGGTATTTCCCTCTGTGCAAATCTTGTTGCATTTATTAAATTTCTGTTTCCACTTTTTTTTCAAGAGTTACCACATTATTTTTTAGGATCTATATGCCGTCGTTTATCTATTTTATGTCCGAATCAACTATTTGCATTCTTTCATTAACTGCTTCATTAACTTGCGTTACTATTTGCATTAATTGTTCAAATTGCTGTTGTCTTTTTAAATCATCTGTCCGCCTCTTTAATTTAGTTTGATCTTGTTTTTCTTTCAAATTTCGAGAATAACCCTTCTATTAAATTCTGTTGTTTTTTACATGGCATTGACAAGATTTTGTTGTTCACTTTTCATCGTAGAAACAAGATTTTGTTGTTTTCCATCTTTATTCGTTACAAGTTTCTGTAATTCAATTTTATGTTTTCATCAAAAGATTTCACTAACCCGTGTTGAATTTCCTCTTGCTGTTGTTTCTACTTTTTATCACGTTTTTCCAATCAATCGTGTAATTTATCAGCGCCTGTTTGATATTTTTTTGTTCGTCCATTTCTGCCACTTCAATTAATCGATGTTAACTTCAATTAATCCTGCACTTCTAACACCAAATTGCTATAAATTTCGTGGGTTCAAATAAATTTAACACTGATGTTCACTTTCACTTTCGAGAACTTTAATTACACGCAAATTAATCCAATATTTATTTACAACAGCTTATCGGTACTAATACAATTCACACGGCAAATAAACTAAAACTACTACTCAATGTCCTTTTATAATTAAAATGGAACTCTAGCATTTTTCGAGAGTCATCTCGCAGTTCGCGTAACGTTTTGTCCGAGTGTTATCGAAATTTCCAGTCCGGTCGACCTTGCGCAGGATCCCTCTTTTTTTTTAGTCGGAATGATGACTTCAGAAGGTTGGTTAATTTTTCCCGAGCGACATAAATAAATTTTATGACAATTTTTTTTTCAATAATGTAGCTTGTACTGTTTTTTTAGAAAATCGGGAAAAACTTTTTACCGACTTTCTTATACATGGTTATTCACGTATTACGTATAGACGATATTTTTTTAGGTTGATATATATCCTTCAGAGGAACATTTTAAAATTATTTTCGTTTTAATTTAATGCCCTGTATATTATTACATTTTCGGTATCTACGATTAAAATGATAATGTGTTTCATAAAAGTTTACTATACCTAAATCCCATAGTTACTGTAATATTCACTATAAGGGTTAGTGTCTCAGCATACTCTTTTCTTATTTCCAACCAAATTCCGACTGGGGTCTTCTGAAGTAGAATATTTTGTGTTGCACTTGTGGAAAATCCAATATTGTATACTAGGTATGAAATAAATGTCAATTAATTAACCAAAATTTCAAGTGACAATTACTTCTTTAAGTTTAATGAAACACCCTATATTTTATGTCACCAACAGTAGTAGAATTTTATTTTCTATGCGACAGTATAACTATAACAGAGATTTTTCAGTCCTGAATTGGAACGAATTTTGTTTTTCTAGACAATACGGAAATTTATGTTACCCCTACCAATATCCATTGGATTGAGTTAATAATAAATTACGTGTTAATTATTCTTTGTCAAGATAAATTGACATATTTATTGTATATGTAAATATCAAAACGCCTGCTATATCTCGGTTTAATTTGTCAAAATATCTACTAGTACTTTTCTAATAAAACGAAGAGTTACTATCGGTAGATGATTTATTGTTTTATAAACCTTTAATTGTTTGTTATTTATAACTTTAAGTGTTTTCAGGCAATCGATCTAAACATCATAATTTGTAGAAGTTTGCAATTGTCCTATATTATCTGCTGACACTTTGACTCATTTCACGTCAGAAGCTTTAGATATATTATAACTTCGTGGTAGTATCGTCTTGTCCTCCATTGTTAATAGATATCTGTGCATAGTTATAAATTAATGTTCATCAAAGGAATAATTTCGTTACAAAGAATTTTAAAAATCTTCCTTTTTACCGAACTTCATAGAATGGTAATAGAAACCGTGCTTTCTTTGGTGATAGTTTTTATGGTTCTTCTATCGGTTGGTTTATTTATCAGGTGGTCGTGTGCCGAAAAAGATGCCGAAGACCCAAATGCTAGGAGTGCGAGGCTCGAAAGACAAAGCAATACAGGTTGCAGGACTTATTCTGGTAATTATTTAATCTGGCTTCAGTACATAATTGTAAATGTGTAATTATGAAAGTAGTAAATTTGTTTTTTGTAGAACACATTTCTTTTCACTTATTTTCTGTTAAATATTTCTGGCATGTTCCAGTTTATATTTACAGACTGTTGGTGATTTTCTGTGACATGTGAATAATAATGGGGATAGTATGTACTCGTATTTAGAAAGAAATAAAAACAAGTAAGCTGATACACATTTCCTATTCAGTTGCCATTAATTCAGTATATTTGTATTAAAAACTTTTTCTAATAACTTGTATCTGTAAAACAAGGCCAAGCGCTAATCTGAGCTCTTAAGACGGAGACACACTATTGAAACGCTTCCATCTAGATCTCTTTTGGCGATCATTTGGGCTTCGTTGTATGTAAAATCCTATATCTGTTCACTTTACTTAGTACTTTATGTATTAAAGGCACATTTCTATTTATGTTACCAGAAAATTTCTGATTTGCCATTAATAACTTGCCTCACCCTGTATCACCCAAAACCTACCGTTTCTGGTGCATTCTTTACCGGTGTAATTCAAACAGCAACATGCTTTTTCTGCTACTACCAATTTTCCACCGCTAGATTGAAGAATTCTATCCCTATGGAGAGCAACGAACAGCACTGTGAGTGATATCTATCGAGCGAAAATGGAGGACACCCTAATGTAAACTATTAAATTTTCTATAGTATTCTGTTGGAGGGACCGTAAATGGTATATCACAGTAAGTTTGGAGTGAAACAACAGCTTCAAAGTTGACTAGGACAGAAACTCCGCGAGGCCTCAGCGTATAAAAAATGCTGGGCAAGGATTAAGTATTTATTTTACTCCCACCTCTAATATAAAGAAGTTAGAGGTATTTTAATCGTACTATTCCAAGAATCGTAATTAAGGATGAAAATTGCCTGGATTATTGTTTATGTCCACTATGTGGATAAGAGAACGCCACACGTTTCTGTAGCTAATACATTCGAAATTGAGAGCTAATACACCGATCTACTATTGCGAAACAAATTCCGCAGCAATTTACAGAAGAATAGCGGGAGGATATATGCTTATATCTTAAGCAATTGGCAATCTTTAATGAGGAAATTTAAAGAGAAATTTGACGCAGTTATAAATGCGTTGTGCAGTTTGACATAACTAACAAATGATATTATGAGTTAATAGAAATCCACAGACTCGCTCAAACCTCAGAGCGGTATGGTATATATCTAAGTTCGAGAACTACCATGCCAGTAATTGTGAGTAGTTAAACGCTATTTAGATTATTAGTTTAATACTACTATATTTAATAAATAGGAGTAGCATGACTAATTAATTGAGTTTTAAGAACTGAAAATGAAAATGCATAAACGACAAAAAAATAGGAAAAAGACTATAGTCACCTTACGATATATTTTAAGGAATTTGTTTAAAATTGGCAAGATCGAGCCCTACAGAGCAACTTAAATGCTGCCGCTTCTACTGATGAATAATTAATTTGCGTAACAATATTTACATGTACTCCAACATTTCCTTTTAGTTTATTTTTTGTGTAATAGTGTTATATAAGCAAAGGTAAATTTCAGGGGTACCTCAGTTCTTCAATGATAGCAATTATTAAAGACTTTTGTTTGCATCTATATAACTTGTAATGTTCTGTGTTTTATTGATCAATCGGTATACCTCATAACCCTGCAGCTATATTCTTTTCATATTTATTTAAATTTCCTCAATCGTAATATTCTTAATGCCACTTGTCATCTTTTCCATCATCAATTATTTGCCCCTTCTGCAGTTTTTCTTGAAGGAATTTTGAAATATACTCGTTTCATACACCCATTTTGGACATTTGCCTCATTCTCCCTTTTTACTTCGGTCCTTGATCTCACATAGATTATTCCCTCTTTAACTGTTCCATTCATTTCCTTTGTGTTGTTTATCTACTTCTACATTACACTATTTCGGTTCTCGCATATTTATTGTATCCTTATTCGGCTCTAGCCCTCTGAAATAAATTGTGACTTTGAAATATAAATGATCCCATTTCGCTCAAAGGTGCACAATCTGGTCTGTTCATTTCATTTATATTTGTGTATGTGCTGTTGTAAGAACCATTTAGGACCTTCTATTAATACTGTTCACATAGTTCGGTAATTCTAATACATTTGCGCCTTATCGCCACATCGCAATGTTCTTGCGTTCTTCCATTAAAATCCCTAATCATTTTTATTTCTTTTTTGTTTTCAGTTTCCGGCATGTTCTGTATCAAGACCGTTTCTAAGCCTTTTTCTTTTGGTATATCTATATTGCAAGTATCAAATATTATATTTATTGTGTTCGGATCCTTCCCTTTATGCATTTTTAACCTTGGATGTACTCCTAATTTTTCTTCGATACCGACTGATATTGTACGGAGTTTTCTTTCAACTCTCATTCAGTAGTGAGTAATATCTATAAATTTTATGAGACGACCTTTGGTGATAATAAGTAGGACTTTTTATAAAATATTAGATACTTTTTCTCAAAGGCAGAAATTGATATAACGAGAACCTAACTTCTTCATATTTTAAACTACTAAACAATGTAGAAATGCCCCAGTTTTTGCATAAAATAAAAATTAAGAAAACGTAAATATGCCAATATGTACTTTCACTTAATAAAAGTAATTAGAGCATTGATTTCTTTGATTTTAATATTTTAATATGGAATATTTTAAAAATTAGACGGATCATGCTCGAATGGTTTTGTTTATTATTTGGCGTACTTCTCTTGTAGTTGTTAATATTATTCCCCTCAATTCTTCACGGACTTCCACTGGGGTTGTGTAAACTATAAAATGTCTTCGCTAAGAAAAAAATATCTTAAATACTGTTGGATTTCTCAACAAATAAATTTAATTGTTATAGTAAAAAAATATTTCATGCCTTTTAGTTGAGTTACTTTTTTGAAGCCGATTTTTGTTTTTTAAACAATGTATTTATTTTACAAATTTAAGTGAAGCCATTACGGCTTAATTGAATGCAGTTTTCAAATCTAATTAACTTCTTCTGTATTTCCTAAAATAAGGTATTTTACTTCTATTATTTTGACTAATCTCGTTTATTGTTGAATAGAATAAACTACTAAAGTCTGTTAATTATACTTGCAATTCTAATATTGATAACAATTTGAGTTATTATTAAAAATAAACCTACCTAATTTAAAATTTATATTCGTTATCAAACCTAGCCTAAAACTTGAAAACGTGACATGAATATTAATTATACAATTTTCAGGGATGTGGGAGAATTAGATACATTTTATAATTCGAATTACTCCTGTTTGATAAGAATTTTAGACATTATTAAAAATAAAGGTATTTTCCTCTAAGCAAAATTCATATTTGCTGACAAACCTCGTATACAGTTGAAAAAATGACATGTAATGATTAGAGTATACGTTTCTGACCATGCAATATGAAGAACAACTCTTTCTCTAAATAAAATTAACACGAACGTTTTCCGCTTGAATCCAACTTATGAAGACACACTGTATACAGTGACTAACTGAGAACTTCCATGTTGAAGTTGGTTTAACGACATTTATTTCGATTTTATTTCCAATAAACTTTCAATTTATTACACTTTTTAGTGATACATCATAATTGGATGCACTTTTCAATTTTAATAAACTTTGATTACAATTTGAGATATTAAAAAGAATTTTAAACAAAATTGATTTATTTTCTGAAACCTAGTAAATAGTTGGAAAAGTTACATAAATACATATTATACAGTTTTTAGTGCAAAGGCATAATTAGAGGCAGTTTTTAATTATAATTACATCTATTTGATAACAATTTTAGAAAGAAAGTCGTCGGTAAAAAGTTATTCCATATCTTCTAAATAACGGTACAAGCTATGTTATTGAAATATAATTTGGTCAAGGGCGAGTTGGACTCGTATACGAAGGGTTCCGTACCACCTTCAAGATTCTAATATTCCAGTATCAGACAAGCAGGTAATTAGTGCATTTTCTTATATTTACCCTAATATCTATTAAAGGAAGGGTTTTAAATTTATAAAAAAAATATACACTTTTATTTTCCATAAATAGACTTTTTATTTTATCTGCTACATGTTTCGCTTGATGTTTATAAAAATATATGTGTATTTAATTTTCTAATTTGTCTCCCAAAATTAAAATTAGAGTTTTATTTTACTAATAAACTTTCAGGGAAGCCTTTTATAATCTACTGTCTGAATTTTAAGCTCTGTAGATTGAAAGATAAAGGAGAAAATTGCTGAAGTTTTAAATAATAAATTACTAAATCTTATTATTTAAAAATACAAATTAAAAATATTTTTCAAAATTTGAGATAGTGTAGTTTCTAAAGTGGATGTTTAATATTTTTGGTAATATCTTTTAAACAAATGATTTAAAAATATGATATATTTGTACTTCACATAATGAACCTTTTATTTGATATATTACATGATGCGTTTGAAAATTCAATTTTTATTTTCCATTTAATTTTATAATTTGTCCTCAAAAATTAATATTGGGGTTTTCTACTAATTTTTCATATAATTTTTCAAATGAGCCTCATTACTATTTTTAATAATTTTTAATAATTTTTGTTGATATTTTTTAAACATTTAATTTTAAAATTATGAAAAATATTTTTTATTGTCCGTTTAATTCTATAATTTGGCCCCAAAATTAATATTAGGGACTTGTTCGTATTTTCCTGTAAACAAAAAAAAATAGGTCTTATAGTTTGAGGAATAAAAGGGGGAATGGGTAATTTTTTTAAATATTTTTGTTAATATATTTTAAAATATTCATTTTAAAAACATGAAAACATATATTTGTGATTATTTTTCCGGTAAAAAAAATTAGAGATGTAGGGCCTACATCTCTAATTTTTTTCAAAATTTTACGGCTTATAGTTTTGGAGATAAAGTAGGGGAAATAGGTAAAAATTTTTATATATTTGTTAATATCTTTAAAGTAGTTTATTTAAAAATATGACAAAAATATATTTAGTTTCGTCATAATTTTAATTTTATATTTTCTATTTAGTTCTGTAATTTGCGCCCCAAAATTAATAGTAGGGGTTTCTCCTTATTTTTCCGATAAAATTCACGTGACGACCTAAATCTCTAATTTTTTTTTGGAAATTTTACTTCTTATGGTTTCGGGGATAAGGGGAGGAACGGTCAATTTTTTAGTTTTTCCCCCAGAAGTACCCCTAAAATAAAAATTCTTCATTTACGATATGTAGTCCTCATGAGGTTACCAAACTATGCACTGATACCGAATTTCAACCTTTTCCGTCCAGTAGTTTAGGAGGAAATTGCTCTGATATGAGAGAGGGAGAAATCCGGAGTAATATTATAAGGGTATCCGTATATTGTATATACGGAACACTAAAATTGTGGGACCAGTTTGGGATGCTCCGGAACAGAATTCAGTATAAACGGTGGAAATTCCTTGAGCCGTTTTCTAGTAATCGCTGAACAAACATTAAAAAATAGATACAGGCGAATTGAGAACCTCCTTCTTTTTGAAGTCGGTTAAAAATAGTGGGCTGAACAACCATCGGGCGGTACGACTTACGTAAGCAACAAGGTATCACATGATAATCTTTTCAAGTTGTAAATAATATCCGTCCATTTTATTTAATCGAAACCGTTCTTTGGTGTAGAGTTTCTTTGGATGTTTACAGTTTTTGTTCCTCCAAAGTCCAGAAGTGCACGTTATTCCCCTTTCTCGATCAAATTTAAACTCATTTGTCCACAGTTTGTTTAAAATTATCATTGTTCTGAGCATTGCATTTTATCAGCAAACAACAAAAGTCTATTATTTTTTTCGAGCTTCCATGCAGTGGTTTCCATTGTGATAAATCAAGGAGGCACAACTTTGGTGGAAATTGTAGTGCCTACTTCAAAATTTGATATTTTTTCATATGTAGGATTGTAACCATGTGACCACCAACCGGCTTCGCTTTAGCGTCGCTGAAGTTGAACTCTTTGACATCTGGCCATGTACCAGGCAATGGCGATTCATTCCTTCTGAAGCAATGTGGCATAAAAATCATCAATTACACATAAGTGCTGCCAATTTCTCTATTTTAAAAGCAGTTATATTAAAATGTTTTTTACAAGTATTTAGTCCAAAGTCCAAAGTATTTGCAATGGAGTAGTACAGTCCCTCCTTTTAAATAATCCAGCGAAATATTTACCGAAACTTTCATATCATACACTCATAAATGTAACAAATTACAAAAGAATTCGAAATTTAATACAAAATTTATGTGGCACTTGTACGTTTTTCGAAAACTTCTGACTAATTAATTTTGTTTTTTGAGGCTTATTTTCGGGAAACTTTTCTTCATTCTTCAAAATCACAAAATCTTGGCTTGTGGAAATTTGGGATATAGATATATTTTTGCAAGTATTATTTATTTTAAGTTTTTGGTAACTCAATTGTTGATGATTTTTACGGTATTTTACAGAAATCTTACACCACCAAACAATGAGAACTACTAATTTTCAATTTATATTTCATAGAAGTGAATGAAAAACATGATGTAGATTACTAACTACCAATTTTATGTAATTTGTATGAAGGCGACAGGTTGCCTGTGGGTTATGGAGCTCAAGTACAGGTTTTGATTAATAATACTTATCTAAATTCTCATCTGATAAAGGGTCACACCAGCTGTATATACATCGTTGAGCAGATTTTTTTGAGTATATTTGTAAAAAAATAGAGTGTAAGTATTACAAGAGTGCAAGTAATTTAATTCAGTTATTGATTTTTTTGACTAAGGAAAATCAGAATCAGAGCTGTGAGCAACCAAAAGTATTTTTTGTCGAGCGTATAGGGATTGTATATATAGGATTTTCTCCAAGTAGCAAGCAAGTAGATTCTGAATTTATTCAATCCATTAGAAACAATCCCTTATTATTATATTACAGCAACCGTGTACCATCCCTTTATTTTAGAAACCTCAAATTAAACTTTTTACGAAAAAGTATCAGTGTATCAAATTCGTCTGCATTTTAGAGCTGTAAGGAATGGTGACTGCATGGCCTCAACTAGCTTTTCGTAGGCCGTGAGAAAAATTTCTAATTAGACCCTTTACTGAATAAAATAAAAAATTACCATGCATATATGATAGTTCTGAAGCTTTCAATATCCCATTTTTTGTATAGTTTGATATAACTCTCTCAATAAGTAAACACAAAATAATTATATCCACAATTGTTTATATCCATAATTTCAACTTCATTGTGAATTTATGAACAAATAATAAATTTTAAAAAACATTTATTAAAATTATATATTTTTGCCGTTTTTCCACAAATTCACCAATTAATCATTAAAATTTATTATTTGCACTTATCATATTCAGTAGACCTAACTGACAGATTAGATACACCTAAAGGCTTTTGTGAGTGGGTCGATCTTAAGTTATTTTTAATTGACTTCAGTATACTAACAGTTCTGTCATCAGAAGCGGTGGGAATCGTGTATGGTCAATTAAATTTAGAGAAGTTACAGCATCTGTCCACATACTTGAAATTTTCAATCTTAAAACTAAATTCCCGGCGTTTGTGATTCAGTAACGCTTTACGATTCTAAGGACATGCCAAAAAGAATAGAAAATACTTCAAATGTCCCTTTAATTCGATACACTATATGTTTTCGGGCTATTTTGCCGTGGTCTCCTAAAATTTCTTACTAACATTTCCTCTGCAACTGCCCGGACACATATAGCGTTTTAATGCGTTTATAATAGTCCAGTGATTTAAGCTTAAATTATGTAAGAATCTCGGTAATCGAGATACCCAGCTGTAAGTCTGTAAATACTTGTATATTGACACCCCAAAAGTTGTCTCAAAACCTATATATGGTAGGGTGTGAGCAACTATTAAATTTCAAGGTCAAAGGTCACAAAAATCGTTTTTTTGCTCTTTTTTGCAAATATCTCATTTCCTATGGGTTTTTCAAAGTCTATTCTGACTTTGAAACGTTTGGTATTCCTGCAATATACGTAGTTTTATTTCTATTGTGGTGTTATTCCCCAAAAAAACATAAAAATAATCAAGAATATGCCACAAACAACGTTTAGAAGACAATTATAATATAATAGTTAATAAAAATTGACAAATATTTATAATCATTGATTTATCGATAGTTCATCAACTGTATATGGCGAGTTTTCGACCGGAGGCACCGGCTGACCTGAAGTGATGCTGTGACCGCGCGCTCTCCGCCCTCTTCCTCGAAAAAGGTTAACCGGATAATTTTTTTTTTAATTTGTAGAGGAGTTTGTATTCTACAATATTGATAATTAAATACAAATAGCAAAAAACCCACAGAAAATGAGATATTTACAAAAAAAGCGCAAAAAAAACGATTTTCGTGAACTTTGACCTTGAAATTTAATTGTTGCGTACACTCTACCCACTATGTAGGTTTTGAGACAACTTTTAGGGTGTCAATATTCAAATATTTACAGACTTACAGCGGGGTAACTCGAGTTCTGAGGTGAACTTACTATAATGCTTGGACTATAACGCCAGTCTCTTTCAGTAAATAAAACGGTACTGCAGACGAATTATCTGGACACAGATTTTCTTGTTTAACTGGCCTAATTCGTTGTTTGGATAATTTAGATTCCATATTCATTTTCAAAGCGACTTTTTTGTATCGGCAAAAATTTGTTCAAATCCTGTACCCCGTGGACCTATTAAAACAGGACATCAATTAATGTCGCATGGTCTATAGATGTATTATTTGTTCTAAGGATTGATTTGTTCGGACCATATTCCATACAAAAAGAGTGTATATAAATAGGCACTGTAATTCATTTGAACGAATAAACTTTTTGACAAGTTTCAATACTTACAAATAGTAGTTGCAAACACACGGATTTTACAGTATTGGCCTCTGACGACCATCAGGAATCTGTAAACATTTTGAGTGATAATTTTAAACATTTCGCTAGATTTTCCCACTGCGTCGCTGAAGGGGAAAAATAAATTAAATAAACAGTCTTTGGATGGTGCCAAAAAGGAAAGCGTTTCTGGCGTTGTGGATTCCGCATGACGAGCTTCACAGTCGACTAATTTAATCACTTTTTTTGACTTTTGGCTAGAGAAATCGCGGTTGTTCTCTAGAGTGGGGAAAATAAGTTCTAGAAGGCTCGTAGTTATTTAATTTAAGTCAGCACATGTTTTAGCCAATAATTTATTTCAAATACATACTAGGGAATTTTAGACCTACAGTTTTGAATGAGAACAATTATGCAGTTGATTTAATGAGGTTTTCAAACGTTGTTTCTGCCCCTTGCTCTCCCTTCGATCTAGGCCTAGGGCAAGTGCCGCTGCCTAGTTACGGATCTGAGTGACTGTACTATTAATTCTCAAGTTAGCCACGTAATTTCACTTAAGTACTTTTAAACGATGCGATATGACAATTCGCAAAACAAATAATCTGTATTAACCTCGACATCTTTTCATGGATTGTGTAGGTTATAGGTATTTGGATTCGGTAAGGCACAATTTACAGCAACTGAGTACCCTACGGTACGGGGTCAATTACTAGCAAACGCTTATCTTCTGCTTGAAAATATGTTCATTAAAAATAAGGCCAAGTGCTCGGGACATCACTGCTAACAAAACAATTGATTAAAAGCATTTTTCCTTCTTCTTAATGAGATAAAGTTATCATTTTATATTCGGTGGTGATAATATGTAGTGTCATGTTTGACTCGTTGCAGTCTTTTTTGATATTTGTGATTATGGTGATAATGGTGCTCTTGTTTTATTTTTATTACTACCGAAAAATACGATCCCATGCACCGTGGATATCTTACGGTTTTACATATAGCGGATTTACCAGATACGGACCAGAGTTAGTAAGTAAGTATATAAGATTTTTGGTGTCTACAAACACTTCAGAAATGTACAATTGTTTATTTACACTTCCTTTGTTGCTTGTTGTTATCCAGTGTAATTACAATTTATGAAGGTATTAATGACAGGGATTTTGATAAAAATAAATAATATATTACAAAGCGTAGTGACAGAACCTACAAAAAATTAGTCTAACCATCAAGAAAATAATCTCTTTGCTCAGAAACTGTAAATTCACTACTTCAGTTAAAACGACATTGAATTTATTTTTGTCTGATTTTCATAAAACTAATAAAACGATTAATATTAAATAAGTGTCAGTTATAGTACCTCGATTTGTTTCTTTTTGTATTAATTGCTGTTGACATATTACTTTAATTACTGCTTCTTTTTAATTTTTAATATCTATTAAAATATTTTTACGTTTTCATTAATTACAAACAAAAAGCTGATCTTTTATTTTCTAATTATCTAGTTTGCAGTTTTTAGCAATATTTTATTTAGTCGTGGGTTATTTTGTGAAAAAGTTGTACCGAATGTTTATTGGCAAGTCTCAAATAGTTTTTAATCAGTCTAATCATATCTATTAAAAAACGATTTTGGAAGTCAAGGAAATCATGAATGATGAATGTATTGATGTTCTAGTTATTTTAAGTTACATTATTTAGTGAAATCATTTAATTTATCATATCAAATGCAAATTTAGTAACTTTGTAAGCGGTAATGATTTCAGGTTTCGCAGCCTAATGCGTCTTTTCATCTGATATACCTTGTTGACGAAAAATGGAAACTGTTACAACATTTTTATTTATTCTAATTATTCAGACAAGTTTACGTATATTTTGTGTCAAAGCGCCTCCGGTACGAAGCATAGTAATATTCCACCCGGATTAAAAATATATTTAAAGAAGACTGCCTTTTCTAGAAGAATTCTCCACGTGAAATGGCCCATAAAGTCTCAAATTTTCACTTTAAGACATTCAAGCATCAACCATGGGAGATATTCTGTACCCTTACCTATTATTGCAAAAAAAATCTTGGACAGATGTTTTAAACATCTCCCATAAGAGCGCTAATTTGTCTATAGCATATCTGATCTTATTCTTGAATCAATATTTCCAGTCTCATGCTATCATTACTCCAAAAAACTTAAAATTAGAGTTAGTCACAAAAGCAGTTCATTTTATTTTTGACGCCAGATGTGCGTTATATGTTCTCTTAAACCTACCTCCAATTTTTTGAATACATAAATTTGTATATTTTACTATAATACCCAGGATCTTATTGAACAAGAGATTCCAGATTTCTGAGATAATTGGTAACAATATTATTTATTTTTGTGCGTAAAGTAAAGTAAACATGGATAATTATTAATTCACATCCAAAGAAGCGTTAGAGAAGATTGTCTTATTGCACCTGTCATTGAATCTGCTGCTACATTTCAAGAAGCACTTGAAGAAGCAGAAAGTACAATCAACATCAACAGTGTGCCAAAAGTAGTGTGAGGTATGCTGATGACCCCGCGCTTATATTACCAAATAACATGAATAAATTACAACAACTACTTGATGATGGGAAAACATAGCGGCAGCATGGGTCTAAGTATCAATACCGAGAAAAGCTTGTAAATTATAACTTTCGTTTATAATATTTTTTATACCCAACTGTATAGCTGTAATTATACCCTGCAACATATTTCAACCATTTTATATGATACTTGTGAACTACTTGTGGATATAAAACAATTATTTTACCACCCTATAAACTATAAATCCACTCCATCTTATATTTCAACCACCCGGTATAAACATCTGCTTCTACATTTTTTTCAACCTATTTCATAACTATAATAATAGCTCAAGAAAATTCAAATGTGCTACCTGCTTACATAACATATTTTTTATCCAACCTGTATAAACATAATTCTATTTTACCCTAATTTCACCCAAATTATATATCCTCTACGTATGACTCTAATAAATAATATTTTGTTGTCCACCCTTTATAAATGTTTATGGTTCATTCAATATATGTTTTTCGGACCACCCCGTATAACTTCCCCCTTATTTCAACAACCTAATAGACCTTTTTTCATGATTTTTTAAATCCATGTAATTCCAGTCCGCTATTTTATATTACCTATGCATATGTGGGAACACCCTGTAAAATTACACTTGATATATCTGTTGAATTTTTTGAAACATTTTACATTAGTATAATCTGAATTTTGAATAAAAGCTGAGCAAGTATCTAATATTTTGTGCATGCGGTGGAACCAATTGACTAATTGTGTGTTACCGAACATGGTAGTAGTTTTTTCCTTATATCTGCCGTTTCTGTCAATGTAGGAAGATAAAATGTATACCAGATTTTAAGTCAAACTATAAGCTTTGCAACAAAACAAGATTCAGCAAAAACAGTTCAGTTCAGTAGTTATTACGTGATTAGATAACAAACAAACAAACAAACAAACAACAAACAAACAACTACAATTTTATAATGGAATAGATGTCCTAACTCTTGATATAAGACGAATAGAAATTGAAGTTTTAAGTATCTTGGAACAAAGCTGTTTAAAGACTGGACAGGATTCCGGTATATTAATAAGTGTTTTCTATACTATCTGAGACTTACCTCTGTTTGTAGACGTTTCTAACTACAACCATGTTTTAGCTGAAGGTTTATTCGTACAAATTTTGCACACAAGAAAAATTGTATCAAAGCAAAAGTTAATAATAACTTACAGCTACACTCACACAGTCATTGATAAAGACCCCAGATTTGATGTTGAAACATCTCCAAAAACAAATAAGTAGCACATAATACCTATACAAAACACTTACTTATACAGTACTGGGAAGTATAAACTAAAAGCTCCCAACAAACAGATATATTTAAATATTTATCCTATTTAATATCGTTTTTTTTTAATTTCAATATATCTGGCAACGTTGCCATCTATACATAAGGAAGGGTACGCTAACAAGTGAAATGTATTTAAGTATTAAATTTGTATCATACATAGAAATATGTAGTTTTTATATCTATTATATTCATGATATGCCTGCTCCTTTTCATTAGATTCTTAATAAATTCTTTCAAAAGAAGACCTTGAAAAACTATTGTAATTTTTATCCTTCTTTCGCCTGAATGGGTATTTATTAATAGCAATTTATTGATTAACATTTCCAAAGAAAGGCAAAAAATAAAAGTGTAGGTACCTTACAACGTAAATTTTGCAAGTAACATGAATTTAAAATGTCATAAAAAACTGATCAATAATTCAGTTGTTTTTGATTCCACTTATGTTTCGTAAATAAACAAAGATGAAATTTTACAAATAAAAATGCCCACAGATAAATTTGTTGCTTCTTTTGCAAATAAATGCTTAAATACACACGTACATGCTTACTATGGTTAACAACTTTTAACAATTTTTTTCTTATAATTCAAACATTTTTTGACATAAGTTATCTAAGACTTTTTTATTTATATAAGTTCTATCCCTTAACAAAATATCTGCACTGGTAATTTTTTTTAATCAATAGATTTGACCACAAAAATAAGCACAAATATATTGTCGGACAAAAATTTGGGGCGTTCGGTCGGTCGGGCACACCAAAATTATGCAAAAAAAATTATTACCACACGTATAATAGAATCAGAAAATTATTTAAAAAAGAATTGTCGGACTAGTAAGCCCAGTACGCGTCGATCATTTCGCCCATTTTTATTTATTACCATTTGTACAAAAATAGATATTTATTTTGTAAATCTCTCCGAATACTTGTTAGGCATCATTTATTTTTACAACCATTTATCGAATTTCTAATAATATTCTTCAATAAAAATACAATTGTACAAAAATGTTGGGGCTAAACAAAATTAAATTTTTTTAGGCCAGTCAAAAAATTAAGTAGTGAACAAAATTTATTTTGAAATAAATATTATAAATAAAATAAATAAAAATATAAATAAATCTCTATAAAAGAATACATTAATATTAATTATTGAGATTAAAAATCATCGTCGGATTTTTCGAAATAGAGAATGAATAACTTTACGGGAAGAACTACACTTTGTTACCCAAATAAATATTTGAAAGTGGGGAATTGTTTTGAATGTACAAATTTCAAATATTTATTAGTGGTTCTTTACTTTAACACGTTTATATCTGTATTTATGAGCACTAAATAAATAATGTAATGTAATGTGTTAATGTAATTTAGATTCTGAAATACTCTATATGGGGGAAAACTCTCTCTGGCGATGTTTTTTTTTGGGCGCTCTTATAGGCAACATAACGAACACTATGAAAAAATTTTGAATTGTTTATTTGTAAATATAATATATCAAAATATTAGTATAACTTACGAGATAAAAAAAATTAAGTCACTTCAAGTACCTACTGTTTCAATGAAATTAGAATTGAACTATGCTACGCTGATAAACTTTTGAATGGAAATGACAAAAAATAATCTAAGCACAGTTCAGGAAATCCTTAGGAACATTCACAACGAAGTGTGGTCATAAAAATTTTTTTGCATGGTGGCACATCATAGGTTCTATCCCTTACAAAATATCTGATTGTAAAGTATAGCAGTTGAATACTTGTAGGCAGAATTCGTAACCAAATTTTTCGGGCATCGCTAAGAAGGGGAAAAACCGAGGCAACATAACTATGAGAATTGTTTATTTGTAAATATAATATATCCTTGCTTGCCGATCATTAGCGCTTGGTGACAAAAAATATAAGCACAGTATCAAATAAAACCTATAAAACAGATTGATTATGTATTTGTAACAGTTAGCCGAGGCGACCTACCTAATATATTAAACCTATAATTGATTATGTCAGTTAGTACCTAATATATTAAACGCACATTTCTATCCATATTAAATGATATCTGCAGATCTGCTCTCCTTCCCTGCCCCCTTAAAAGCCAAAACCTAACATTTCAAGGGATACTCTTATATATGCATAACTTTTTTGACAGAATTTTAACGGAAAAGTTTTTCTTAATATCTAAAAGGTATATAGGATCTAAATAGTTAACATTAGTATTTCTGTGCAGAAACAGTATTCAAACAATAGGAATATTGAATCTCTAAGATTCGGTTGAAAAAGTTGTTAAGTTGTAGTCAGTTCGGAACAGAAATCAGAAGTCAAGAAACCCATTAGATATTAATACTAAAGGTTTGTTGATTACTGAGAGAACCTTGGATATTTTTAGTATTTAGTTGTTTAATTTCCATCGATTTAGTTATAGCGTTTGACTGAAATGCAGTATTGATTGACTTAAAATGTTCTTAGTTGGAGACCAACTTCAAAAAATAAATTAAATTATTTTTTTTGTGGACATTGGTTACATTAAATGGTAGAAAAATATGTTACTTTAAGCGAATTAATTAAGGATGTAACACTAGCAGCGAAAGTAATGATGTAATAATGGAACTCTAGTAACTAATGTGACCTTCTCTACTTCGGATCACAGAATTTACGTCCCTAGGCATTATTCTAATTATTTGTTTTGTGATGTGGTCACTAAGTTGTTAAGTTCTCTCAGGTGACTAGGTGATTTGGTATATGTTTAATAGGATTCATATCGGGGTTCTTTGGTGGTCATCAAGCCTGACTTTCTACTAAGTGTATACATTTTGACCTTCTCAAATTAAATGTATAGACCCCATCCCCGAAAACCCACTCCGAAAAAACTTGGTGGGCATTGCATAATTTTATGAAAACTTCGAGACGTAAGGTCGAGCGTTGTTGTATATTAACATGAAGTTGGGTCTCATAAAGTAATTGGTCATTTAGGCATTAATTCTAATTTCTAAGATTTCTAGCATATCTTCGTAATGGTAACTTGTGTGTTCGTCTGTTTCTACCACCCTTTGTTAACTTTGTTCTGTTTTACAGAGAAACATACTTACATAGCAAAAAAACGGCAAATATATTCGCTATACTCTATGATTTATGTCATTGTACCCTACAATTCTTTTAAGTTCACTAATACAAAAAATAAAATTTTCCACTTCAATGGTGGAGCATTGTACATTCGGTATGTATTAAATAGCAAGAAACCCATCAGATATTAATACTAAAGGTTTGCTGATTACTGAGAGAACCTTGGGTATTTTTAGTATTTAGTTGTTTAATTTCCATCGATTTAGTTATCTACGTTTGTGATTGAGTTAAAATGTTCTTAGTTGGAGAACAACTTCAAAAAATAAATTAAATTATTTTTTTGTGGACATTGGTTACATTAAATGTGTTACTTTGCGTTAATTATGTTAGCAGCGAAAGTAATGAGTAATAATGACTCTCCCTCTCTACTTCGGATCACAGAATTTACGTTCTCATTCTAATTATTTGGTGGTCACTAAGTTGTCACGCTAGGTGATTTGGTATATGTTTAATAGGATTCATATTGGGGTTCTTTGGTGGTCATCAAGCCTGACTTTCTAGGGAGCTGGAAGTACATGAACAAAAATATACATTTTGCAGTCCTAATCAGCCCTTCACCAATCAAATTAAATGTATAGACCCCATCCCCGAAAACCCACTCCGAAAAAACTTGGTGGGCATTGCATAATTTTATGACAACTTGAATAAAGTAATCGAGTACCTCCCCTGCCACGTAAAGTCCAGCGTTGTTTTATATTAACAGGAAGTTGGGTCTCATAAAGGGACCGAACCGCTAGGCATACAATGAACAATTACATAACCATAAGATAGTAATCAGCACTCATGCGCGAGCGTCAAAGCAGAACATAACAGACCCCTTAGGATGTATATAATTGATTCTATGTGTTTTTTTTCTGCCTTCTAAGATTTCTGGCATATCTTCGTAATGGTGACTTGTGTGTTCGTCTGTTTCTACCACCCTTTGTTAACTTTGTTCTGTTTTTCAGAGAAACATACTTACATAGCAAAAAAACGGCAAATATATTCGCTATACTCTATCATTTATGTCATTGTACCCTGAAATTCTTTTAAGTTCACTAATACAAAAAATAAAATTGTCCACTTCAATGGTGGAGCAGTGTACATTCAGTATGTATTAAATAGCATGTGCTTTACCAAGGTTTGAACTCGAACTAGAACCAGATACACTTAGAAATAAATAAAAAAATGCAAAATCGTATCCTATAATATAGTGGGACAAAACATTAATTTACAGAAATAGAAAACAAAAATAAAAAATCGTTTGCTTAATAATACATTTTCTTAGATCGAAAATTAAATCAAATAATAATTAAAATTGTCATAAATAATAAAAAGAGTAGTACGGATTAGAGAACAAAAACAAATATTAATCTTTGAAAATCGCTTTATTATTTTTCAAAATATTCCCCATGAAGATCTATACACTTTTGCGTTTGAATCAATTGTCGAAGCACTTTTTCCACTCTGATTGAGGTATCTCCAAAACATGCAGTCTAAACGCAGCAACCGCTTTTTCAGGTGTCGAAAAACGTTGACCTCTCAGTTTGTTTTTTACGTACGGGAATAAAAAGAAGTCATTTGGTGACAAGTCAGGACTATACGGTGGATGACTCATCAAATCGATGTTTTGAGTGGTCAAAAATGCAGTTGTTTGAGCAGATGTGTGAGAGCTCGCATTGTCGTGGTGAAGAGTGATCCGTCTTCGGCGGTTGGTTTTCCTCATTTCTTGGAAGACAACTGGCAAACAAATGGTTGTGTACCACTCAGAATTGACTGTTCTTCGTTGTTCTAGAGGTACGGTTGCGACATATCCAGGGTTTCCGAAAATACAGGCAATCATTTGCCTGGAAGTGCTTCGTGCGCGAACAACTTTTGTTGGATTCGGCTCATCTTGAAACATCCATACACGTAAATCTACGATTCATCATCTGTCACTATGTCATAAACGTGTTTTGAAGCACCGTGATCATATTTTTTGAGCTTTTCTTTCGACCAATCGACATGAGCCTTTTTTTTTTGAACGATTGACAAATTGTGTGGGATCCAACGCGAACAATTTTTTTGAGATTCAAATGTTTATGCAATATTGAATGTATGCTGGTCCCACTAATGTGTAAGGTTGACTCAATCTCACGATAGGTCACATGACGATCTTGCAATATCAGTTCGCGCACAGCATCAATGGTTTCCGGAACAACAACTGTTTTTGGACGACCTTCACGAAATTCGTCTTGGAGTGAACTACGACCTCCATTGAATTCACCATACCATCGACAAACAGTGGTCCTTGATGGAGTTTCATCGCCAAAAATTAAATTAAGTTCATCCATGCACTCTTGCTGACTTAATCCACGTCGAAAGTTGTAAAAAATAATCGCACGAAAATGTTCACGATTTAATTCCATTTTTTTCGCCGAGATGAATCCTTTAAGTTACTGTAAACAACACATAGCGCTCGTATGTTAAAACGTTCTGAGTACGTATAACCTCAAAAATGTTAAACTTTACGATAGAGCTGTCAGTTGTCAGATTGCAACACTAGGGTTGTCCAATCCCGAAATATAAAAGGCAGCCCTCGTAGAGATTACAAGAATCGTCAATATTGTAGTATATTATTCCATGCTCTTGCTTTATGATTTAACTTGGAATGAACAATATTGTATTTGCTGCATGATTCATAAATTATTTCGGATTCCAACCGTTAGGGAAACAATTTGGGAACGAAACCTGATCTACGTTATTTCACAAAACCGGATAAAACATAATATTGCAAGATTAAGAGATGCTGAAATATAATATTTACAATTATAGTATTGTATCATGATATCCTCGTCTACGTTGTGACGTCAAGCGCTGTATGTAACTCTGGAATTATTTCTACCAATGTCTATTCATTTACTTGTGTCAATGAATCATTCCAAATATGAATGACATCAAGTTTACAAAATCAAATCTAATTATATAACAGAACGAACGCATATTTACCCATTCTTAACACAACAAACAAATGAACCGTAGTAATTATCATTTATTAGTGTCTTCTGTAATATACTAATTGAACGGGATATCGCTTATCAATTTTACAGCTGTTTTTTTTTCAAGCATTTATTGTTTTTAATCGACTTAATAATTCATCGAGATGAGAGTGAGATAAAGATACTCCTCTCTCAAAAGTGCATGCGAGTAGGAAGCATAATGTTATAATGTAAAAAAACATAGAATTAAACAAAATTTTGAAAATCTATTTAGGCTATTTTGCTTAATATATTTTAAATTTTTGATAACAAATTAAAAATTATAACATTTCAATTTTTAAAGTATATTATTTAATTCAAGAAAATTAAGAAATTCGGCGATTTCCAGTTTTAAAAAATTCATAACAATTAATGGGTTGAAGGCACGATGATGAGTGTGAGGATTTTTTCATTTGAAATATAAAAAAAATAATTAATTGCAAAAATGTATTTTTTCTACGATATCTAGTTTTTCGTTGTTTAAACAATACCGTCAAAAAATATCAAGTGTCATCTTACACTTTTATAATCAGGAAGACCTCCCGGACATTTAAAAAAAAATGAATTAAATTTTGCAAACGAATGCGCCACTATGCCCTGCACTATATGGTCCTAGTCTTGACTAAAATATTTGCCAATAGATGGTACGAGCTGATTATTTATTTATTGGAGCTAATTCTGTTTCCCGTAACTCCTATAAAATTGGTACCCAACATATAGTTAATGTAGCTCCAAATACCCTACATATAGTTTCATTATATTGCACTATATTTTTGAATCTCTTTAGTACTTTCATTCCTGTTAATTATACTAACTCCGCGTTTGCTTACGTTGAATACATCACTTTAATTTTTTCATGTTAATAATTCAAATATATTATCTGGTAAAGTATATCAATGATATACTATAATATCTAGTCTCAATTTATTTCTCCCAACTGAGAATTTGGTGTAATTCTTCATGGCTAGTTTTTTGGAGATACTAATAACAAGTAAATACTGTAAGAATTGTATTTTATTCATGGAATTAATTCTTACCCATATTAACTGATTAACATTCATCAACAGATATTTCGACGGCGCACTGAATTATATTATTATATTATTACTAGCTGTTACCCGCGGTTTCACCCGCGTATGGAATGTACAATACTTTGTAATCCCACATAACATTTTTTGAACCACATATAAATCCCCAATCCCGAATATATTTAACTCAAACTGCAAATGCTTATGGGTCATCCTATATAACAGTTTAATTCACCATTTTTTGAACCACTTTGTAGACCTGTAACTTTACTTCATTTTTAAACACCTAACTATAATACTACTTTACCCTATATTTCAGCTATTTAACTGACTACGGTCAACGTTATGTATCAATTATTTCTGATAATTTTTGGACTTTTTGACCACCTTGTAAAGTATAATGTCCCTCCACCCTATATTATAACCACCCTTTATATACAGCTCTTTATAACATTTTGGTCAACACAGTGTGTCAGTATAATTTTGCTTTGCCCCATATTTCAGGTATTTCATATAGTAGGATGCAGCGTTCATGGTCTACACTATAAAAAAATATTTTTTTGTTCCACTCTGTAAAACTATAGTTCTCCTCCGAACTCGATTTCAACCACCTTGTATATACAACAACTACTGATAGGCCACCCAATATAACATTTTTTGTACCACTCTGTATAACTATCAATCAACTAATCACATATATATTTCACCCAAACAGCAACTGCTTATTGGCCATCCGATATAACAATTCTATTCAATTTTTTTTAACTATCGTGTATAACTACAAGTCAATTTCCATTTATGTTAAAATATATACTGCTGTCTGTTAGTCAGCCATTATAAGTTATTGATCTGTCAGTTTTTCAACCATCCTATATAAGCATAATTTTACTCTACAAAATATTTCAACCACCCTGTAAATGCATATGCTTAGGGGCCACCAAATATAACATTGTTTTAAACCCTTAACTATAACTCTGTTCCACTCTACACTTTAACTATCTTATCTAAGTAACTGTTAATGGAGTTCGCCATTGACCATTTTCTGATGTTTTTTAACCACCCTGGAAAGTATTATTTGTTTCCACCTTCTATTCCAACCACTCCTTATATGCAACATTGTTTTAATCACACTGTATAACTATCATTTTACTACTCTTCATGTTTCAGATATTGCATATATACAACAACTCATGTTCTATCCTACAAATTTTTGCTAACATTTTTTATGTACCCTGTTTAACTATAACTTTACTCCACATTCTATTTCAACAACCTTGTACGTGCAACTAGTTATCGGCCACCCAGTATAGCATTTTCAAATAGGGTTCCAAACTTTGATTTGCATGTCGAAAATCGGATTAGCAAATGTTATTTAACGTAACAAGTTATGTGGGACCCATAAATTGTCGACCGGTTTGTTATTAACAAAAACAGTTTTAATGTCTAAGTACTTCTTGGGAAATAACACCACATTAAAGAAAAATTACTGTATATTCCAAACGTTTCAGGTTCTGACAAAAATATGCCACAAATATCGTTCAGAAAACAAAAACAGTTTTGTTTGACACCTTTTAAGGGAATATAACTAACTAACTAAGGGTGGGTTTTAGGGTACATGTTAATTAGGACTTTTTAACTTATTTTAATAAGGTATAAACACAGCAGAAGTTTGGAACCCTATGTTAGAAACATCCTGTATAACTATTTATAAAAAAATGAATCACCTTATATATTTATCTCTACTTCAATCTGTATTGCAACCACCCTGTGTATGCTGCTGCTTATTGGTCACCCAATGTAACATTTATTAAATACATAACAATAACTCTACTCCACCCTATATTTCACTTATCCTATCTGATTATGAGCTACCCTATTCCACAATTTACCTCATATTTTTTTGAACCACAGTATAAAGTATAATTTCTCTCCACACTTCGTTTAAACCACGCTTCATATGCACCTTTTTTATTCTTGTTTGAATAACACTGTGTAACTTAACTTTACTTGGCCCCTATTTCAGATACTCCATATATGCAACTACTCATGTTTTACCCTATATACCATTTTTTTCCTTGTGTAACTATAATTCTACACTACCCTATTTCAAACACATTGAATATGCAACTACTTATGAACCACACAATATAACATTTTATTATCCACCCTATATAAATATAATTACAATTCAGGCGTTTTTCAACCTTATGGTATATGCACTGTTCAGGGGCCGCTCAATATAACCACCCCGTATAACTAATTCCACTCGCTCTTATTTCAACCACATTGTATATAAGCAGCTGTTTATGGGCCAGCCAATATAAATTTTTTTAACCCATATAATTCTACTGCGCTCTGTTTCACCCATCCCATATATGGAACATCCTATAAAATTATGCTTGACATATCAGTTGATTTATTTTTAATCATAACATGTTAATTACATTGGCATATTCCGAATTTTGAATAATAGCTAAGCTAAAGCAAGTGTCTAATGTTTGGTGGGTGCGGTGGAACCAATAGAGTAATTGTGTGTTACCCAACATCGTAGAAGTTTTTTCGCTATATTTACTGTTTTCATACTGCCAATGTTGGGAGATAAAATATATACCAAATTTTGCAACACAAAAAGATTTAGCAAAATCAGTTCAGTAGTTCTTACATAATTCCCGAACAAACAAACAAACAAACAGACAACTACAACTTTATAATAGTACAAGTAGATGAGAGAGTTCTGACAGAAGCGTGACATTTTAATGAGAAATTTATAATAAGTACACAATCATAACCTTCCAATCCTATACGTTTAACTCAATAACAGGTTTCCAGTTTTTGACATAAAATAATCCTAAATACATATTTCAGTTACTAATTCTTGATTTGACCTTGTTTTTAAGAATAACACGGAATGAGTCAGATCGTATGAATATGGAATATGAGCAACATCCATTATTACTAATTTGCCAATTTCTTCTTGTTATATGGTTCATTCCTTTTTTAACAGTTAGCCAGGATTACGTTTTTGTACATCCAATTGTGGCCCTAAACTTAATGATTGAGGCAACAGTTTCAATCTGATCGCATGATTTGGTATTTTTCCAAAAAAAAAAAATAGATAAACTTTGCATGGTAAACATATTGTTATAACATTTCATTTTACGCTGTCTAAATAAGAAACCTTCGAGACATTATTCATCTTAAATAAAAACTAAACTAAAAAAAGCAATCAATAAGCAAGAGCAACAAAAAAGGGATTCCAGAAAGATTAGCGTCTCAGAACAGAGACAGAAGCTTCTCAAGGCAATAGGGGTAAATAAAGGTGGCAGCGAGATTGCCAGGTAGAGTTGAGTTGACCGCATAGAAGCGATCATTTGTTCAGCATTAGTCAACGATTGTTGATAAATAAGGAAGTAGTGAGAAGTTATTTTTGTTGAATAAAGACATTTATAGTGAGTGTAAAAATTCAGTGATTAAAACCCTCAGAGTCCGATATAATTGGTGTTCGGAAGTGGAATTAAGTGAAGATTAAATCCTCAATGGATATATAATAACTATAAGTATGGCAAAATTAGCGAGACTACCAAAAAAAGATTCAAAAACGTTACCGATAAACTGGAATAGAAAATAAGTCCAAAAATGAGAAACAAATTCGAGGAGAAAGCCAATAAAACTTAGTACAATCTGTTAATGAGAAACATAAAATTGAATTAGAAACATTACCATGAAAGATGAACAACAGAATTTAACTGATGGCTTATTTTCTAAATTACAAGATGAGTATAAAATATCAGAAGAAAGAGACAAAATATTTGTAGAAAAGAAACCAAATGAACTTAAAAATGATAAATGAAAAAGACAGATGCAATTTGAATAACTAATGCAATTAGTAACGCAACTTGACAAAGAAGTTAATCAGAGAATGCAAATAGTGGAATCTGATATATAGGAAACAAATTATGGAATGAAAGTACTAAAACTTCAATAGAAACCCTTGGAAATAAAGTAGATAATATCGATCCTGCGCAAAGCGAAGTACAAGACAAAATCAGTGGTCTCCAAAAAAAAAAGTGTAAACAGAAATTTAAAAATGCAAAAAGACTTGCAGAGAGGGTAATACCAGAACACTGTAAGTAAAATGGTCATTTTAATAAACCATCCAAATTTGCTGCAGCTAATGGATGGGAATGACAAGAAATATCTACCTCTCTTGAAATTTCTCTAAGAGGTTTAGCATTAGAAACCTTTCAAAGCATTCCATTGTATGAATAAGGTAACTTCGACAAGATCTTTATAGTCTTAAATAAAAGATACGACAACCAATCCTTGAGTCAAGTATACCAGGTACAACTGAGTGGGAAAACAGAAAAATCTGGAGAAAGTCTACAATAATTTGGCGTTTTGTTCATTTGTCCTACCCAGACTTACCAGTAAAAACTAATGACCAATTGGCCACAAAAAGTTTTATAAATAGTATAAGAGATGTTGAATTGCAAAGAAATCTAAGACTTAGTGTCTTAGATTTCTTTCAACACCTCATCAAGAAGAGTAATGAAGCCTCAGTTCGGGCTTTGGAGGTAGAGGCCATCATAAACACGTCCAAGCCGGTGGTACGAGCAGTTTCTTTCAGCCAGGAAAAATCAGTCACACTTTCAGGCATTGTTAACTAGTACGAAAAAACTACTCTAACGGTCATAAACAATCGAAACGAGAAGGGCCTGTTTACGTTGTGGACGGACAGGACATTTCTAACGTGACTATAGCCTGGTGCAGGAAATGTGATACCTGTGCAGCCTCAAAGGGCGAGAAGTCCAGAACCAGGGACAGATTACAGTAGTACAGTGTGGACTTCGCAATCGAAAGAATTGCCAGTGACGTTGCCGGTTCAAGTCCGGGGTCCTAGAGGGGGAACAAATACAAAGACAAATACCCAATCAAGAGGCAACGACGACAGTTCTGATGTAATAAATATTCAGCAGCTTTGGTGCCAGAAGTTACATTCCGACCAAGGATGGAATTTAGAATCCAATGTATTCCAGAAGGCCGCTACCACAATCAGACGGAATGGTGTAAAGGTTCAAACGGACCTTAGAATAACATCTATCCAAATTCTTCAACAACAACCAGAGTGATTGGGATGAGCATATTCCATATGAGCACGGGACTAACTCCGGTACGAGTACTATTTGGAATGGAGCTGAGGTTACCTTGTGATTTGGCCTTTGTCTCACCAGAAAAACCTCCCTAAGCAGTCAACAATTATGCCGCCAACTAGAGAGAACATCCTGTCCATACACAAAACTAGCTCGAAAGCAGATGTTGGCAACAAACGATCGAATGAACACACGCCATGATCTCAAGACAAATTCATTCAGGTTCCAGATGGAGTCAAGCTCTGGCTATATAACCTCCAGAGGAATCTCCAAAGCTCACATCATCCTAGGTTACTCCACACGAGGTAGTCCACAGGATCAATGACGTTGTCGTATTCGCCGGAATCCAAGAGCTAAGGTGAAGGTGGTTCATTTGAATCGATTCGCTCTCTATCATGGAGGGGATGATTCTGATCAGGACTTTCAGAATTAAAAGGCGGCAGTGTTATAACATTTCATTTTATGCTGCTAAATTAATAAACCATAGTGAAATTAATCACCCAAAATAAAAACTAAATTTAGTAAGAAAGAAAGAAACATTAAATAAACAAGTGCAACAAGAAAGGGACTCCAGAAAATATGGTTATGATAAAAAATGAGTTCGAATCTATTCCGGAAAGTATAAGAAGGTGGCAGTCAATCGCATTTAAGCGATCATCTGTTCAGCATTATTCATCATTGTTTATAAAGTAGAAAGTATTGTGAGTTATTGTGCTTGAAGAATGTGGTTTATATTGAGTGTAAAAATTTGGTAATTAAAACGCACGGATTCTTTAATAATATTTTGTTTTACTTGACCATTATAACTGAAACGTTGATGTTTGTAGGTTACTCATATTAACAAAAACAAAAACTGAAAGTAATGGATAACAATTATTTTAAATACTCGTAAAACATACAAAAAACTTGTAATTGCTGTGGATTATCTGCCTCACAGCCGGCAAAACCTTAGTATTTTGCACCAACCAAGATATTAAATTACACCAATAAAAAAATATTAATATCATAAGTCTGTTTTCTAATCTAAATCAGTTTATATACACTCATTTTTTATTATTATGGTTAGTGTTTGCCTTTGGATGATAAGATATCTCCCTTGGCGTCATAGCAAAAGTACATTGTTAAATTAATTACAACAATATAATTCTAAAATGGGGTTAGCTGTTTTGAAAATTCTACAAAACCGGAGTATATTCGCCTTAGGATTGCTAGTGATACCGATTTTGTTTATGATGACTGCGTCCGGATTTTTCGGCAATAATGTTTCGGATTTGCTTATTATCGGGATGTTTTGTACTGTTTTCGCAATTTTTATTTGTGCCTCAATATTGGCGATTTCGTTCTGTGTTGCGTGGATACAGAAAAAATGTAAGCAAAGTGAGTAATACTTGACTTTAATAAGCATTATTATTTCCTGAGTACATATTTAATATTAAAAATATATGTTAAGATTAAAAATATAGATTTATGAAAATGGCTTTTCAGTTCCAAGTCGACCTTACCTCACAAGCACTCTAAAATTATGAGTATTCTCAAGCTGACTGTAGGGTACTAAGAGTCAATAAAAAAAAATTTCAGAGCATCTGACAATATCTAATATATAGACAAAAAATAAATAATAGGTTTTTAATGTATGAATTCTACTTTATTCACTTTCCATATCTCCTTTTTTTATTTCGATCAAGCATCTCTTCATAGACCTTTGTACAAGTTTAGTGTAATTTCGGTTTTCAGTTTTCTCAACCCTATGTCAGCACTGGACGAATACACTCGTCAAACACTTTTTTCTTAAGATGGACTGGCATTCTAGACTTAAAGCCTACTGAGTCCCTACCAAATGACATGCATGCACGTTTGGTCGTTCTGTTTGTTTTTTGGAGTAACGACTCTAATGTATAAAATGACCCAGGTATGTACAGAGTCTGTGTCAAACAATTAAAACTGGGTTTCACTACAAAAAAATATCCACAATTTAAGAAGAATCTAGCAAGTGTAATACTAATTCCAATCTTATTAAATGCGTTAAAATTGGGTTAAGTATTGATTTTGACTACTGTGTTTTGTCAAACATTACATATACTTCCAAGTAGGAACAGGATGAATTTTAGTTTACAGAAGCATTCTTCAGTATTAAGTCATTACAAAAAAAATAGTAAATATTTGCATTAAAAGGAGTAAATAGACTGTTACAGAGCCTATATTTTTTAGTTTTTTATTGCTTATAATTTAGAAAGCACCTAACTTGATTTTTTTTATTTTTCTGATATATACTTACTAGTTGGCCCGGTTCCGGCTTGACGTCGACTTGCGGAACACCCAGTATATTCTTCCACTACTGTCAGGGTTGAATGATTATTGTGATGACCAGAATGTCTACACGAGATCGTCATACATTCCCTCCGTTTTCTCCATGTTTATATTTGGAGTTGGTTCTTAAGCAACCGCGTTCAGTTCAATTTTTTGTTGAAATTCCACAGAACTTTTAATGTCAATTGAGCTAGCATTGCCAACTCATAACGCCGCATTGTAATTTATGTCACAATTTATTGCTAATCAATTTATACAAAATTTGGCATTATCATCATGTTAATGTAGTATCCCTTCGTTCTGCCAAATATTCTTCCCATTGCCAGTTTAGGGATTTTACTTTGTGAATAACAGCAATTACCTATAGATGATTTCTTATCAGCTATGTTCTTTTTCGGTCATGTATTTCTTCATAGAGCTTTGTGTGACTTAAAGTGTTGGTGCAATTTCCATTTTCATGCAGGTTTGATCTTTTGGGTAGTAGCGAACCTGATCAATTTATTAAATGTCCTGGGTATATATATATATATATATATATATATATATATATATATATATATATGTGTGTTAAGTGGTTTCTGGGAATTCATCCACGTAGTTGATAACTAATCCCTGCCGAGATCGATGGTAAAATGACGACGTTTCGGCGGAGTCACATCTGCCCTCTTCAGGTCGGTTCGCATAATTCTAGTAGCCTTCTGCTTTCGCTTCTAGTTACTCTCGAATACTGAATAATAACTTTCAAAGTTTATTTTCATTTTAAGTGGGTTAGTAGCATGAAAAATACAGTTCTTAAAATTTGCCATCCATCATTCAAAGATAAGAGCCTACAAGTTTTGTTAAGATTATTCCTAAATAATTCTTATCCTTATAAATTACTTAACAAAATATTATTTAAAACCCTAAGTTTGTTGAGAGATAGTTGTGAACATCGTAACAATGTGAACACTTTCATGTCAACAATAATTTCTATGTAAATAATATTAACCAAGAAACTTCTAACGCAAATTACTGCTATGCCTTTATACCATATATCAAAGTATTAACTCCAAAAATATGGACGATCTTCAAAAACGAACCTAGTATAAAATTTGCTCCTAAATCTATAAAAACAGTTAATCATCTATTTAGCAGAACAAAAGAAAAAATTCCTAATGATCTTAAATTTAACGTTATATATAAAATCGACTGTAGCAACTGCCCTGCTTCCTATATTGGTCAGACGTCAAGAAATTTGAAACACCGAATGACCTTACCCAAGAGTGATATAAAACTGAAAAAGGAAAGTTGTGCGTTAGCCACCCACTGTTTACAACATATTAGTATTGTAACTTACTGGAAATGGTGAATAAGTTTTCAACCACTAATAATCAATCTGAATATAATACAGATATCTCAGATCGATTAAATAAAAAGTCAGAATTTTTGCTACCCTATGAATTTTTGTTTCCTTAATAATATTTCAATTCATCAGTAAGTTAGACAGAATAAAAATAGTTTATCCGTACTTTAAAAAATATATATCACATGTCTTTAAATCAATTATGCCAACGTGACAATTTTGTTAGTTGAATTGCCAAAAATTTGTTTAAAAATATTCTAAAGTTTTATAGATGTTTTTCTGCTTATACAACCTCGACTAACATAAGTGATTAGTTTTTTACTTCTAAATTGTTAATATTGGTGTTGTTTGTGGTATATTGACTGACGATGAAATAAAATAATTTCGAAAGCTCTCAAAATAAGTTCCTTGTAACCCAAGAAAAGTTTGGCTGCGTTTCGATATTTATTTACATATATATATATATATATATATATATATATATATATATATATATATATTCTTCCCCTACTTCCATGGTTTTATTATTGAGTATGATCCCCAGAATGTGGACTACTTCATTGTTGATTTCCCTCATTTTTTGTTGTTTAGATTTGATTCTACTTTATTACAAACTGCGGTGAGTTCATTTATTTGTTGTTGAAGTTACACTGAATTTTTGGCAAATAAATCAATATTCGTCACTTAGATAAAGTGTTTTGTTATTCCAATCGAACTTCCGAAAAATACTTTCTAAAGCCTCTGTGAATAGTATTGGTAAGATGGCATCACCTTGGCTGACTCTTTTATTGGTGGGAAATTCTGGGCTACCTTCAAATATATGTTATAAAATCTATGAAAGCCATTGTTAGTTGTAGTTGACATTCTTTAATTCGACCCATAACTTCCCTATATATGTTATCAGTGGTACTGAAGCCAAAGCGTAATCTGTCTTATTCTCGTCACTGAATCTAGTTTAACTTGTATTCTGTCCTTTAAGATTAATTGCCTTTTCCCGATTAATAGTGCTTTCTTAGCGTTCTTATAGCTTTGTCGATTTTCATTTGCAGGTTATATTACCCTTTCGTTGTAATTCCTCATTTGCTCTCTTTCTGAACGTAACGTCAGCCAGTTGTGTGACTTACAGGCACTGCACACCTCAACTGCTGGTTTTAGTTGGCTTCTCAGTATAAATACGGGAAGATGTGAGTAAATGGTCCAGAATTCAGCACAAAATAGGGCGTCAGGCGCATGACATATATTCATAATAAAATAAAGTCACACATAAATTATAGTAATTTATTTAAAAAACAACATGTTTAATTTTAAAAATAATTAAAACATAATATTATAATAACTACTACATTCAACTAAATACAAATTTCATAAAAATTCAAGTTGGATTTCAGTTTGATCAATCATTAGCGAATTCTGACAAGTTTGTTTAGTCACTTACATATTTTGCACTGTTGGGGTGAACTGACTCAACAAAGGTTAAGGTTATAGCATCTTCCAAGATTCTATGGAAATGGGGATGGACCTGGCAGCGGTTCAGAGTAGCTCGTGGCAACCTGCAAAAGTAGTCAGTAGTCACACTTAATGATTCTCAGAGTTCACAATGGCTTTTATGGAAAAACAATTTAAAGAATTACTGAACTCTCCCTAACCAATTGTCGTTATCTACGATTCAAAAAAAAAAGTCTTTAAACAAGTATCCAATTTCTTCAATTATTACTTTACTACATCTATATAAACAAGTTTGTTTTACAAATGTATGTATAATTATGACATCAATGAATTACAGGAAACTTAAATTGATCATTTTAATTAATAATTAGATAGAATTAGATATGATTTAAATCCAACTGTCGTCCGAATTAAGTATGCTTAAATGAAGATATCAGAAGGTTTCCTAAATGCAATTCTCGTACTAATATCTATAGCGAAACAACAAGACAAGAAAATGGTCGGAATAGGACAATAAAATTAAAAGGCTATTAAATGCTTGCCACCGTTTCGCTTTAATGGATTAAAATCTTCATCAGGGATAAAAGTCATCAAGTAACATATGATAAAGTGTTATAAATAAAATAAGATAATATACAAAATTGTAAGAACTATGCATAAGCCATTAATAAGTGAAATAATAAAAATTAGTTGATTAGTTGGATAAAAAGTACAAACAAAAATGATTTACTGAAATAATGAAAAATAAGTATGTGGCATGATCAATACAATAATTAATTCATTAAAATACAATTGGACAATTACATACTTCTTAAGACATTAAACGTGACAGAGTTCTAAATAAAACAACAATATGTGAACATTACCTTGTGTTGAAAAAATAAAACATCACACGAGTTTATTAAGACACATAAGCAACGCATATCGGAAATCTTGAATATATTTAGCGACTAAACTTTATCAAATGTAATAATTTCGTTTTCTTGTGTTAAGAAGATGTCAAAATAATGCCAGGCCGAACAACGATTTCTAATTTATTAGAAAATTCGACAGATAAATTGGCCATCTGTTGTTGATTTATTGTAAATGTAAGTTATTATTTATGAAAGATATTCTGTATTTTATTTAAACTTTTTAAAAACCAAACCGTTTCGTTATATGCCAACAGGAGAGACATTTTACAATTAATTTTAATTTTTCCTGTTATATATATTTAAATTTATTATTATACAATTTAAAAAAAAAACACCTAGACAAGAATTGAATGACTTCAGAGCCAACATTATATAGGAAAACGGTTAACGAATAAGTTTGCTATATATTAAACTCAAATTATTTGTGCCGGTTTTGAAATTAACAGTTTTATATTTGTTTTTATTAACGTAAGGCATTTCCAAAATTTTTCTTTTAATTGTGTTAGACTCAGAACAACATGCTATAGGGTGATCATAATCAAAATTGTGACCAGGTGTAAAGTGGTGGTCAGCCAATGCCGTTCTACAACAAATCAACCTACAATTATTATTGTTTCACTTATTAATGATTTTTACATAGTTTTTACATTTTATAATATTTTATACACATGTTACTTGATGTTTTTTAGCCCAGGTGAAGCTTTTAATTTTAATCCATTAAAGCGAAACGTTGACAAGCCTTTAATATCCTTTTAATTTGTTTGCCCTATTTCCACTATTCCTTTGTCTTACTGATATTAAGGACACTAAGCACTTCTGGATATCTATAGTGAACATAAATCTTGCTGAATGTCTTTCTCAAATATACAAAATTTGCCGAGAGCGATTTGGAGAAAACTCACTTTACTAATGAGAATTTCGAACACAACAAAATCTATATGATAGTTTCTAAAGGATTCAATACTGGCACTCATACAATAAGCAGACTACTGTCAACTCAAACATTTTGTCCGGGAATCAGATTTAACTGGCTTCTATCAGTGTAGATAAACAGTTCATATAAACAGTTAAGCAGTTTAGCAATATTAGTCAGCTCGCGCCTGTAAGGAAACGTGATTAACATATACTGGATAACAAGAAAATATGCAAATATTTAATATTGCTATTTAAAGTAACAACAAGTTCGCTAACTGATTTTTAGGAAACTTAGCCCACTTTATATCAAACATCAAAAAATCGGAATAAAAAGAAAACTATAAAAAAACTCAACTATAATGTAATCGACTATTAGAGAGAAATAAATTGGCAGATATTGTTTAATAAGATAATTCTAGGGTAATTAACAAACGAAGAAGTTAAACAATTTCTAGTCATATGGACAATCTCAAAGAAAAAAGAACGATAACTCTATTTAACGACTGAAAGGCGACACAGATTCAAATCACGTTTTAGTCCCAACTGAACCTCCTTCAACTTCAAATAAACCGTGAACTCGCCTTTAAATAACCAAAGATCTCTATTTATAGGTATATTTTATGACAAATCTGAAAATAATGTCAAATTGTGAAATATCTTAAAAGCAATGACGTAACCTTGGTCTTTCCAGCGTTTCGTCGGGGAGTGGGTAAAATAAATTCAAAACAAAAGTAAAATTATTTAAGAGCGCTAGACAATTTGAATTCAAATTGGAGACACATTCTAACTGACAAACCCGATATCAGTTATTGAACTTCCTCCAATTATCTATATTGCGACCAGAGAAATATTATTCTGTCAAATTGATGATTGTTTCAGTCTTCAATTGATGAAAATTCATTTTTAAGATTACTTAAAAACAACAAACACTTGTTTAAATTTTCACTTTTTATTTCTTTAAATTTGACATATGTTTCGCAAAGTCTGTTTTTTATCTTGTTTCTACTTTATTGTTATTATGTATGTTTATTATTACGACACTACTGACATCATAATTATGTCGACTTGACCATACAATGTATGGCATCACACTCCCTCAAGGAACAAGGGAAAATTCACTAAACCCCAGATATACTATATATCAAAAGGGTTTAGCTATGTGGGAGCCCTTGCCAGATTATCAGGCCCGTGGTTGGCGTCGTGGCTGCAGTTCCCCCGCCCGGGCTGTTCCTAACAGAACGGCTTTTTGCATCAGTTGGTAAAGATGTTCGTCCAGACCGAGGTATTTCAAATTGTTTAATAGATGTTTTGGGACTACTCCTGTTGTTGACATAGCAATTGGTACCGTTCGAGTGTTGTTCATATCCCATTGTCTCTGTGTTTGAAATTCTAAATCCCTATATTTGGCTATTTTTTCAGCCTGCTTAATATTTAAATTATTGTTATTAGGGATTGCTATGTCAATTAAGGTTGTTTTTCTAGAGCCTTTATCTACCAAAACTATATCTGGTCTATTGTGGGCAACAGTCCGATCGGTCAATTTTGTCCGGTCCCAGTATAGCAGTTGTAGTTGTTATTTTCTAAAATAGATTCTGGTTTGTATATATATATATATATATATATATATATATAGTAGCAGTGTTCTTACCGACTGGGATAGCTCAAGTTTCAGCGCTAGTTCCTGGTGCAGTATTTTTGCCACAACATCGTGACGTTCTTTGTATTCAGTTGTAGCGAACGCTTGGCAACCTCCGGTGATATGCTGGATAGATTCAGATGTTTGGCAACCATATCTGCATCTGTCGTTGTTGATAGAAGAGTCTTTGACGATGTACTTTAGATAGTTCTTAGTTGGAATTACTTGATCTTCGATTGCCAATATATAGCCTTCCGTTTCAGGAAACATATGACCAGAGATCAACCAATAGTTCGACGGGGAACTGTCGACATAATCTTGGTTGACGTCATTTATATGTCTTCTTTCCATTTGAGCAGTGCTGATCAGTTGTCTGGTGGTATACTTGAACTTGTTGTTCTGTCAGTCGCAGAGGTGTTGGGTCATCAACCTGACATATGACTCTGTGTAGATCAGAAATTTATGCAAGTCTGTGGAAATGATTACCCATATTAGAAATTTGTTGATCACGTATCTTTCCTATATCTACCAATTCTCTTCCTCATTCAAACCGGGGCAATGTTGTACGTTCGACACAGCTCTTTGGATGGTGATTTTGAGCTTTTGTATGTAGTACTCGAACTTTCCATTGCATTGTTCAATGTCGGGCTTGTACCATTTAACTATACCGAAAGCGTAACAAAGCACTGAACACACGTAGGTATTAATAGCCTGAGACAGATTTTTACTGTTAAGTTTGGTCTTCAGCAGTCGTCTTATCCTTCTATAAAACTGTGTTCTTAGGTCCTTTTTCATGGCTGGTGTGATCAATTCGTTGAGCCTGCTTAATTCCATGGTATTTGTAAGTATGGCCTTCCTCCATGGATTCAATTGAGGTCCCATTCTCCCATTTCGTAGGGATGTATTTTGCCTTTAACTATATTAATAATTCGGCATTTGTCTAGGCCAAATTGCATATGGACGTCACTAGAGAACCCTTCTACTATTTTAAGCATATCATGCAACTGTTGTTTCGTAGCTGCCATCAACTTTACGTCGTCCATGTATAACAAATGGTTTATCTTTAATGCTTCTACGTTGTTGTGCTTGAGACTGAACTCAAAATTAGTCGAGTTCAGTTTGTGTGAGAGTGGTTCATGGCAAGGCAGAACCACAGAGGGCTAAGAGAGTCGCCATGGAATATACCCCTTCTGATAGGGATAGAGTCGGTTTGTATCGAACAGTCGGCTTCATTCAGAAAGATGTTGGTTTGCCAGGTAGTCATGACATATTCTCTTTAGAGAGTTTCAGCACCTGAATGAGCCAATCATGTGGAACTGAATCAAATGCCTTTTTGCAGTCCACATATGCCTGTAGAGATTTCGTCGTTTGGCATGGGCTTGATTGCAGACAACGGAATCAATTATTAGTTGTTCTTCGCACCCCATCGAGTTTTTCGCGCATCTCTTTTGTTGTTCGGTAATTATGTTGATCAGCTCACAATGTCTGAAAAGGCGATAATTAATAAACGACGTTATAAGTTTGTATAAGGTTGGTAGGCAAGTGATTGGTCGGTACTTTGCTGAGTACTGTCTACATAGGTTGTCCTTTGGTAAAAGGTATGTAGCACCATGCGTAAGGAAACTAGGCATCTTGTGTGGGTGGGTATTTACGTGATTTATAAGGGCTGTTAGTGTTTCGTGGGTTCCGTATAGTTTCTTTATCCAGTAATTCTGCACACCATCTGGTCCTGGTGCTTTCCAGTTATGGAGGTGTTTCATTATGTTGGACGTGTCTTCACTTGTAAATGGTTGGTGTTGCATCACAATTCTGAAATGTAGCCTCCTCCTCCTTAATCCAGCTCGCTCTGGAGTTATAGGAAACTGTTGTGGAAAGTTGTGTTTTCCAGAACTGCTCGGTGGGCCGTTTTACTGGGATAACTAGGAGTTTCATTATTATTGATGTTCTTGAGCCCGAACTTTACAGGAAAAATAAAAACCCCTTAATTTAATTTTGGGGTCCGCAAATATAGAATACAATATACTTATACCCTTATAATATCACTCCGGATTTCTGCCTCTGTCACATCGCAGCAATTTTCGACTAAACTACTGGACGGAAGAGGTTGAAATTTGGTACCAATGTATACTTTGGTGATCCGATCAGGATTACATATCGTAAAAAAAAAATTTTGATTTTAGGGGTACTTCTTGAAAAACTAAAAAAATCGACCGTATCCCCCTGAACTCCGAAACTACTGAGCCTAAAATTTTGAAAAAAATAGGAAATATAAACGTTGCCCGAACTTTACAGGAAAAATAAGGAGAAACCATTAACATTAATTTTGGGGGGCAAATTATAGAATTAAATAAAAATTTAAAAATAATAAAAAAAATCGCATCATGTAATATATCTAATGAAAGGTCTGATTCTGAGGAACACAAATATATTTTTTTCACATTTTAAAAAATATATTTAAAAAGATATTAACGAAAATATAACAAAATTTACATATTCCCCCCCCCTTATCTCCGAAACTAAATTTTTGAAAAAAAAAATGGAATTATAGCCCCTTACCTGAACTTTACTGAAAAAATAAGGAAAAACTCTACTAATGTTCATTTTGGGTGGGCAATTATAGTATTAATTGGAAAATATAAAATTAAAATTGTTTCTAACCCATCATGTTATATATCAAAGTGAAAGAGCTCATTAAGAAAACAAATATATTTTTTTCATATTTTTAAAATAAATTAATTAAAAGATATTAACAAAAATATAAAAAAATTACCCATTCCCCCTTATCTCCGAAACCGGAAGCTGAAAAATTTTGAAAAAAATGGAAGTATAGCCCCTCACCTGCACTTTACTGGAAAAATAAGGAGAAACCCATAATATTCATTTTGGGGGGAAATTATAGAATTAAATGGAAAATAAAAAATTATAATTGTGTCAACGGGTCATGTAATATATCAAATCCCAGGGCTCATTATGACGAATACAAATATATTTTTTTAATTTTTTAAAATGAATGTTCTAAAATATATTAAAAAAATATTTTAAAAAAATTACCCATTCCCCCGTTATTCCCCAAACTATAAGACCTATTTGTTTTGTTTATTGGATAAATATGAAAAAATCCCTAATGCTATTATTTCCCCCAAATAATAGAATTAAACGAAAAATAAATTATTAACCCCCATATTAATTTTAGGGACAAATTATACAATTAAATGGAAAATAAAGATTCAATTTTCAAAGGCATCAAGTAATATATCAGATAAAAGCTCATTATGTGAATTACAAATATATCATATTTTTAAATCATTCGTTGTTTAAAAGATATTAACAAAAATATTATAGATCAACTTAATTCCCACTTTAGAAACTATTTAAATTTTGAAAAATATATTTTATTTTTATTTTTTAATAATTTGAATAACAGATTAAATAATTTTTACTTTAAAACATGACCTATTTTGCTCTTTATCTTCCAAACTACAGAGCCTCAAAACTCAGACAGTAGATTATAAAAGACTTCTCTGAAAGTTTATTAGTAAAATAAAACTCTAATGTTAATTTTGAGGGGCCAAATTAGAAAATTAAATACATTTGTATTCTGATAAAAATCAAGAAGATAAAAAAAGTCTATTTGTGGAAAATTAAAGTGTATATTTTTTATAAATTTAAAACGCTTCCTTTAAAAGATATAAGGCTAAATATAAGAAAATGCTCTCATTTCCTGCTTGTCTGAAACTGGAATATTTGAATCTTGAAGGTGGTAACCCTAAGTATGCGAGTCCAACTCGCACTTGACCAAATTATTCTGATTTACGGAATACTGCGTTGTCTAGTTTTCGTTGGTTACTGGTTTTGTACCTTCTCAATTGACTTGTGTATACGGAAAGCTTTTGACGTAGACTGTCCAGACACTGCTGCGATGTGATGTTTTCTCCATCCCACTGGGAGTGTATTCGGTTATTGTTCATGATAATCTTGACAAGTCTTTCTATTCTGTTGTTCCTGACCCCTCGTTGGTACTCGGTCAGTCTTCCAATATCTTTCCGAAGAGAATTAGTTTTCCCTTCTAGCCTTCTTGGCCAAGGTGGTATTCGAGGTGTTTGTCTAAATTGTGGAGGGTCTTGCTTACGTCTTACTGCGACCCCAATTGTTCTGCAGATGGAAATTGCAGCACAATAGATGATTGTGTGTAGCGACTCTAACGTATTAGCACCTAAAACATACTGTGGCAAGATAAATTTGTTCATAGCCTGCAAGATGATACCCAGTTTCTTAGAAGATCATAGTTTGGGAAGAGTTGATCTAATCAATGGATCTTTTCCACTATAGTCTATAAGAGCTCTTTCCATTTCTGCTTGGAGTTTCTCAAGCAGGTCAGCGTTGGCAGGCTGTTCTTGTTGCAGTTCTTGAATCTCATCCGTTCTTTGCGCCAAAGGTGTTTCAGGCTCTGGATCTGTTGTATTTCGACCAAATAATTCGCGCTCAACTTCGCTCTTTATTTCGTCCAGTTGATCAGGTAAATAAGACCATTTCTCAAGATGACACGGTATTGATCTGCGACTCTCTGTTCGGTAATGCATGCTGGCCCCACACGAACTAGCCCGGGTGCAGATGTTGGCAACCAGCGATCGAATAAAGTCTCCAAACTCACAGTTAAAAGGATCAACAGCCTGGCACATAGCATTACTGAAATCGGAGTCCAAAATGAAAGTGGTTCGTTTGGATTGGCTGGCACCCTATCATGCAGAAGAAGATTCGGTCGCTATTATAAAAAAGTACTGAAGTTTCCAATCCTATAATAGAAAGATCGAGAACAATTTAGATTAACTGTGACAGATTATAAATGAAGCCATACAGCAGCAGCGGAATACCGAGTGGATCAGTGACTCGTCGAAGTGTTAGCCTAAGAAAACTAGTGTAATATTTTTGTGAACTCTTGATGTGTAAATAAGGGAGATTATTTTCTGGAATAAATTTAGTGATTTAAACAACATAAAATTTACAACACTAAGGAGCATACGGTATAAAATGTTAACTGTTATTACTGGTGTTAATTTGAACAACTTTGAAAAAAAGAAAATGCATTCTTTGTTGTCGCAAACACGCACCGCACCGTAAAACAAATTAGTCAACGAGAATTATCTCTCTATATGCACAGAATAAAGGTGCGAATAGAAAATAACTAACACAGTACAGGGTACTCAAAAAATTCCATGCACCTCATAAACTATTAAAATTGCACTTATATTTTAAATAAAAAAATTAAAAAGTTCGCCAATACAATTATAGAATAAACAATTTGATATTAAATGTGTGGCGTAACTAAGAGAATTTACTGATAGTTTTTTATATATTTAATTGCAATCTGTTAATTTTCATTGCAATAGAGTTTGATTGAGACCCATAAACGACTTCCGGCTAAAATGACGAGGTAGTAGCACGTATAAGTGTGTTATTGGTTTAATATGTGTTTAATCTAATTAATCACCAACTATTTCATGGTACGCTAAAGAACATTGGTTTATTTCAACTCAAGAGGCAGTTTTTTCGTTAATATTTTTACTTAGACTTTAAAAGTAAAATATATAAACTTTGCATTTCATTACTTGTATATGGTATCAAGGGTCTGTGCCCATAGTCACTCGTCACAGAGATACCCTTAAATAAGAAAATGAGAAACCCATGAACGTTTTCAATAATTGAAACATTGATTCATCTTCTGTACAACAGACAAGTTTCGCTAGACGTCAATAGGCAATTGACAGGAACAATACAAGCCAGAATAAATGGACAACTCACAACTAGAAATTATATAATTTTTTAAGAGTTAATTATACTCCCGCAAGATTTGATTTTACTATAAATAGTTTGTCACTCATAGGTAATTACATATAACATTTTTCCCGATTTATGTTTGCACTTAACATCCTGTACAAATAATTACTAAAGAACATCACCGATTTATAGAAATGATTGCAAAACTTGTCAAAATGGGTATATTTACTCAAAAACAGTAGTATTTCCAACGTAATGGAGAAATACATGACCTCGTCGAAATATACCCTAATACAACACAGTTTAAACTTTGTATTTTGACTACTATGGTCAGGGGTTTTTTTTAGTATATATATATATATATATATATATATATATATATATATATATTTGTTTTAAGTTTTCGCGGGCACTAAATGTTTTAAGTGGTTTCCGGGAATTCATCCGCGTAGTTGATAACTGATCCCTGCCGGGATCGATGGTAAAATGACGACGTTTCGGCAGAGTCACATCTGCCCTCTTCAGGTCGGTTCGCATAATTCTCGTAGCCTTCTGCTTTCTGCCGACCTGAAGAGGGCAGATGTGACTCTGCCGAAACGTCGTCATTTTACCATCGATCCCGGCAGGGATCAGTTCTCAACTACGCGGATGAATTCCCGGAAACCACTTAAAACATATATATATATATATATATATATATATGTATTATGTACTTATGTCACATACATTATAGGGGGCTTAGGTCTTAATAAAATGCGTTATGGAAGATATTGTGACTAATAATTTTTAGTTCTGCCGAAAATTTTTAGAACGAACATAGTTTTTCTGAAGTATATGTTCTTTTGGTATTGAATATATAGAATATTTAGATAGAAGTTTACGTAATTTAACACAAACATGAAAAACCCGTGTATACCTTTAAAGGCATCTAAACTTGGTGTACTACAATATTTCCCATAAATTCAAATATAATAGCACCCAAAACATAAATAACAAAGTCGTTGTTTCAATTACGAGTGGTGTAAACAATAAAATTTCGCTTTAATTTTTCAATACCAAACTTGCGTTTATATCTCTTAGATATCTTGATAACATCTACATTATGATGGTTTTGGTCGATAAAAATAAAAAAACAGCTATTCCAATGTTAGCTTGATAACAAAATGGTAGAAGCCATTGTGTGGTTTAGTGTATCTTTTGCAGTTCTCGTTTTATTTATTTTTCTATCTGGATTAATATGTACCTGCTGGATTAAAGAACAATGCAGACGCCGTAAGTAAAACTAATTTTCATAAATTCACCAAAAAACTATTGTTTCTGCTAATTTTCATATAGTAGTATATTTCTTAAAACACATTGAAAAAGAACTTATCAACATTTTATTTTCAGTTTTTGAATTTTCATTACTATACTTATCTTGTTCTGGAACCAAACTTCATGAATATTCTCAATTTTAAACTGGTGTTAGGAATTCATTTCCGCGATGTTAATCAACTGTGTGCTAGGAGTTTTTTCACAAATTCTAGTTTAATCTTCTACCTGAAGTTTTATTTCTTCAAAGAAATCCGTCTACTGATCCTCTTTATTAGTATCTTATCTCTATTAAGTTTATTGACCTTTCACGTGTTTTAAATAATATGGTAGTTGTAATTATGTTAGATCAAAATAACTCAACCAGTTTTTCAAGTACCCACTCAGAAAAGCTCTGGGAGTTTGATGATTTGGTGTTACCTTCGATATCTGAGACAGAAAAAGATGAATCTTATTCATATAATACGAAAAACTATAGTGTTGATGCCGCGAAGGAAATTTCATTAATTAGGCCACTTAAATTGCTCTTCAGAATGGTGCTTTACTACTTTTGGTACTGAATTGTTGCGGCTGATACTTGATGTAAATCCATAATGAGAAACACAAAAACGAAAATTATATTTCGAGATTTACACTTTATAAAATAAACTGGTTTATAAAATAAAGTGTAAATCTCGAAATATAATTTTCGTTTTTGTGTTTCTTACTTTTGGTACATTCATCTGATCAGCTTTTTCGTTCAATCCGGTAAATCTCTCCGTACCGTCGGTGCATCTCATCAAATATGGTCTTTATTTCAGGATTGTACTTCCCTTTTTATTCTTACTACATGGCCTAGCATCCTTCTTATTCATCTATTAGTTTTGAGACATCTTTTATTTTCAGGTATTTATTCAGTGGCTCGGGAGTTTACGTTTGAGCTATCTAAGTTAAGTAGCACGTTAACAGTCACAAAATAATGTAAAAATTAGGTCCGTTAAGCTAGCGCGGACACTTTAGCGGAATCCAAAATAACTTATGCCATCATTTTTTACCGCCAGAAAAATTTTTTACTCCGAAATCCACCCCCGTTATAACGCCCCTGCTAGCTTAACGTTTAAGCTAGCGGAATATTTTATAACTTCAAGAGGGAAAGAGCTATTGACCTAATTCCATCGCCATAATGTTTTACTCGTCAAATTCTAGTAGAAGGTTAATAGTGGTTATTGCAAAAACCAGCAACTACCCGTCACAACCCTTGAAAATTAGTTTCGTCAATCGAGCGGATACTTTATAACGGAATCAAAAATTAAGTATATCATAATTTTTTACAACTTTTTAACTAATTTTTTACCACCATAAATATTTTTTACTCCTAAACCTACCCCTATACCACCTAGACCACTACATTAACCTTTAAGCCAGCGGAATATTTTATAACTGCAAGAGAAAAACAGCTATCGACCTAGTTCCACCATAATTTCCGCCATAATTTTTTACTCGTCAAATACAAGAAGAACGTTTATAGTGATTATCGCAAAAACCACCCTCTACCCCTCATAACACTATTAGTTTCGTTAATGTAGCGGGTACTTTATCAAAATCAAAGTATATCATAATTTGTTACTACATTTTGATTAATTTTTTACTGCCATAAAAATATTTTACCTGTAATCCTATCCCTATACCACCTACTTACTTTATAAGGGAATCAAAAATCAAAAATACATTTATATAATCATTTTTTACAACTTGCTATCTAATTTTTTACAGCCATACATTAAACCTACCCCTATGACACTTACCCCGCTATCATAAGGTTAAGCCAGCGGAATATTTGATAACTTCAAGAAGAAAACAGCTATCGACTTGATTTCATAGTCATAATTTTTTACTAGGGAAATACTAGAAGAAGGTTTATAGAGTTTGTTACAAAAACCACTCTCTACTCCTCACAACCCTTAAAGTCTAATTTTGTTGTGCTAGGAGGTACTTTACAACGGTATCCAAAATAAAGTATATCATAATTTTTTACTACTTTTTATCTAATTTTTTACCGCCATACAATTTTTTTAAAATTTAACCTACTCCTATAACACTTACCCTACTACCATAAGGCTTAAACCAGCGGAATATTTTATAACTTCAAGAAGAAAACAGCTATCGACTTGATTCCGCCGCCATAATTTTTTACTCATAAAATACTAGACCAAGGTTTATAGTCCACCCTCTACTCCTAACAACCCTTAAAGACCAGTTTCGTTAAGCTAGCGGGTAATCTACAATTAAATCCAAAGTAACCTATACCATCATTTTTACTAGGTTTTACTAATTTTTTACCGCCATAACATTTTTTTACACCGAAACCCACCCCGGTAATAGGTTCTTCGCTAGCCTAACGTTTAAGCTAGCGAAATATTTTATATTTTATAACTTAAAATAAAGTACATCATAATTTTTTACTATTTTTTATCTATTTTTTTACCGCCATTCATATTTTTTCAATTCAGAATAACAACTAAGATTTTGAACAAAAGATCACTCTATTTAACTACTTTAACGTCAGCATCCTTTTGCCTTAGTAAGGTTACAAACCGGGTATATTATTTTATAATTTCAGAGGAAAAACAGCTATCGATCCAATTCACACACAACTCACATAAATAGTAGATTTCCGCGAGACTAACCTAAACCCCCTAAATGAAGTTTTAATGGTGATTTTACACAAAAATCTACTCAAAACACACTTAGGCGACTTCTAAATGACATCTTATATGCTATTTGTAATAGAATCTTCAAATAAAACTTTTAATTTTACTACATATCAGACTATTCAATTTTCTATGAAGCTTCTATAAAATTCCGTCTTCAACATCTCAAATTTAAAGGACTTTTAACTACAAACCTAATTGAAGCGTCATAATAAGTTTACACTGCACTAAATTGGGGGTTTCACCAACGCACATATTCTTTTAAACATCTGTTTTGCTCAAAGAAGCTATCGAATTAAACAAATTAAAATCAAGAAATGCTATTAATTTTAGAATTAATATTGTGTTGGGAATTCATCCCATAATTCGTAGGTATTTCGGAATCGGAAACATCGTTCGACGGGCGCATTGAGGTCGGCGGCTTGTTTTGATGGAGTTTTTGGAGAATTCTAGTCTAGTCTGGGCGGCTCTTTGTCGTTCTGGAGAATTCCGAGAAAAAATATATACCTAAATACGGAGAACTGAGGGATCATTTACTCAGTATTCGACTACCGTATAGTTAAGATAAATTGTAAATAGTTCTGTGTTTATAAATTGTGTTATACCTAATCGTGGAAATAAATTAGAGTGAGTTGGACTGTGTTTATAAATAAATCCAAGAACCCGATTGTGAAAATAAAAACAATACAATATATTAGGTATACAGTGCATTCCCAAAATAGCGGATAAGTTAAATTAAACTTACACTCGAAATTGTTACGAAAAACGCCCGAATCCGTTGATTCTTATTTTTATTTTAGAGTTTTATTACGTATGCCAATAAACAGATTTGAAGTAATCAATTTTTATCATTACCCGTTTTTTATCTTTCGTTTTAGAGCTTTTATTATATTATTTGTCTTCATGGCCTGTGGGGTTTTATCCTTTTAAAGAGTTCTGATCTTGGTTTATAAGCTTGATTATTTGCAGAATTTGGTTTGCAATTTTATATCTCAACAATTTCCTGGTATGTTCTGTTTAAGCCTGTTATTGAGTTACTTTATTTATGTATGTCGTATATTATTCTTTTTTTCACAGTCCATATATTCTTTATATTATTGTTCTTCATTAGCTGTGTCCATATGTTAATTTTATACCCCAGCATCTGTTATTCTATCCTTCTCAATATCTGGTTATACTATAGCTTAAATACCATTGTCACATACAGGTTATTAAAAAATCTTTTCTATTTAGCGCAAATTGTTATGTAATTTTATACCGCAATATGGAGCAAATATTAAGTTATAGGAACAATAACATTTCTTCACTATTCACAACTATCTTGCAGGGAATATTAAATTAGCTTTACCCGTTGACACATAATTGCTATCTTTAATATGTGGAAGCTGAAGAAAAGTCATAAGTACAAAATTGTAAGTAAAAAATTATAACAAAAATATGTCCGATTAGTTTTATTTCCCTTAATGAAGAAAGAAATTAAACTTAATTATAGTGCTTATTCAGAATTAGAATTACTCGCCAAATCATTAATCTAAATTCCACTAGAACATTAATTAGTTTTTTTTTTGGTCATCTTTCATCTAATATTTTGATCAAAGGTGTTTTTTGACCTGATTTTTCTTCAAAAATTCTTCGATTTGTTTCCTTGTATTTTTTTAGCTCACGTTTTAACCATAGGAAAAAGTAAATACTCTAATCGCATTTTGACGCCACTTGTTATGCGTCCGAATAAAAAACAATTTGTTAGATAATCACGTTTGTCACAAACCGAGTAAGAGCTGTAATATTTTTGTTAACCACATAGTAGTTCACCTAACTAACTCGTTTTTCGTTAGAAAATGTAAATAATTTTTACGTGTTGAAATCTAGACCTTAAGCAGTTTCTCAAGAAGCAAATAATTTCGACTATTTCAAATTCTAGATATGTGCCAATAAGATCAAGAATATTTCTAGATAATCTGCAGATTAAAACATACATATCTATGGTTTGGAATAGACCTATCTCAAAACAAAAAGTTGTAGTAGTCATTAAATTTAGAATGTTTTTTGTCTGTAATGTAAACCTTCAGACGTACGGAATTATAAACCATTTACGTGGCCTGCAGATCAACCAACAGTTTTCTTCTCTTTCTTATTACGGACAAACAGAATGTGCCATCAATTTTTGATCAACAAAAATCAGTCAGGAGACAACACATTGTAATATTGATATGAAACACCGTAATACAAAAATAATAATTAAAAAAGGCGGAATCAGTCATTTATAGATCGCCCACCTTGTATATTATTATAATTTTCGTCCACAATCATACAACTAATATATATCAGTAAATGAAAGATTGTTTTAATTTTCACAAATTTCTGATTGCTAATCGACAAATACTGATGAATTGTATATATAGCTTCGAACATGGACGTACCGAAAAATCTGTCGTGTATTACAATACTTCCTATAAATTTGCTGACTTGCCCCCCTCCTAGGCCAAACTTTTTTCTGTTTTGCACTTTTTTTTCCTGATTTTCTCCTCTCTAGGACAGTTTTTTTCTGATTTGTAATTTATTATGTTCATGATCACCTCAGATTTAATACTTAATAATTGTGAAAACAACTCACACAAATACACATATTTATCTTGTGACATTGCTGAAAATGTTGGAACTTATTTATATCAAATAAATAAAAACATGGAATATACGATGAAAACAAAAATAGATTCTTAGGCCAAATATTTTTTAAAGTACAGCGGTCGCCCAGATGACTGTCTATACTAATAATGGTCGTTCTCCGAAATATCGGTGAAGCAGTTCCCAAAAACAATTTTGTTAACACATTTGAATTTGATTTTTTTCCTATTTTCAGACAATTTAAATACATTAAATACATAAATGAATTAAAAACCATTAAACAATTTTTAATCTACAATCAGGTAAAATATATTTTAAATATTTACAGGTAAGACTTTCAATTAAACGAATATCCTACAAAAATTTACAAAAATCGACCAAATATTTTCTTAGACTAGTATGTGTTTAAAAATTAACAAACTGCAGCAAATTTACATTACGCAACCCAAAGTTTGATTTATAACGCTAGTAGGTACTGCAAATTCCCATAAAAATAAGTGTATCAAAAACTTTATTACATTCTATGAGAAAAATCCCCAAACCTTTGGATTAATTAATCTCAACTGAGAGTCCTATTTCAATTCATATTATTTTGCTATTCAATAAAGTCAAAATATTGATTTAATCTTAGATTTCATTAACTGGTACAATAGTATACAAAATTTTAAGTTTCTGAAATATGTTTATATGGATTTTTGGTTTAATACTAATTTTATAGCTTCAGGATGCGAATCTGTCATTATTTAACTTAAATAAAGCCTTCGTTTCTATCATCTTGGAGACAGAGCTAATTCGTAGATTTAAATGATCAACAACATCAGCAACGGGGAACAGTGAAAAAGTTGAATTTCAGAGGGAAAAATTTTGCCCAAAATTATCTTAATTGATTATATATACCATGTGTCCCAGATTAAAGCAACTACATGAGTATTTCAGAAATGACAAGAGATAAAGGGTGGCTCAAACAAAGAAAAAAGTTGCACTTTTCTAAGCCCAATCAGGTGCTGTGTTGAAATTAAAATTATCTACAGGGCTTTTCAAAATATCGAGAAAAAACAAAAAAATGTTATTTTCGAAAAATTGCAATATATTCGAAATCTTTTAAATAAATTCAATAAACTTTATTACTTCAATTACTAGTTTTCTGTTAGCGGCTTCGGGCAATTGATTGACGTTTACAAAGTTCTTCTAGGCCTTCTAGATTTGCAACCATAGCCAACTTTGTTATTTATGGCCACTATATTGGATTTATACGTCTATCTTTGGATGACAGAAAATGTAAGTTATTAAAAAACAGCTTTTCATTTATTGGCTTTGAAACACAATGCCGTAATTGTGTTTTCTTAAAATTTCCCTAAAACAATAAACTAATAAAATTATTCTTTTATTTAATATACTAAATGTTATATATTTGTGATTTAACTCAAAACAAAAAATTAAAATAGAAACCGATGACAGTCTTCACTAAATCAAATTAAATTGAATGTTGGAAAATTCGATTATTATTATTAATGCATTTTTCTTATTAACCGATGACACTTTGAAAACTATCAATGTTTTTTATGTTTTTAAAAAAATTCTTCACAATTTTGCATATAATTCCAAAAGAAGCATTTTCTAATACTAATTTTCATAAAAACAAAATGAAAAAAGATTCATGATGTCTTTTTAATAGTTAACATATCAGAAGAGTAAATCTGTATATTTAATAATTAATAATGTTAACTGTTTTGCGTTTCAAAGTATAATTTCCGGGAACAGAGCTACTTTACTGAATTCAGTTTTTAACTGTAATATAAATTCCGAGTAAGAGGTAAGAGACTGAGCTATGTTCAAGTACACGGTTGCCAAGCGTTCCAATGCGCCACAGCAATTGTAAACCCGTTACGTGATTTAACTGTTAACATATTTTACATATTTACTGTTATTGCGAATACAAAAATATCGGGTTTGATATTGTTTACTTCAATATCTACCGAAATATTAACAGAAAAGTAATTAAGGAAAGGGAAAATTTGATGGTAGCTAAACTCGGTTGAGATTTCATTTCATTTCAATTAAATGTGTCTGAGGAATTCATACATTATAATGACGCTGTCTTAAATAAATAAATAATAAATATGGTAGCGGGGCAAATATTGTAGGGGTAGGTTTAATGTTAAAAAAATTGTGTGGCGGTGAAAAATTAGATAAAAAGTAGTAATAAATATGGTATTTTGGATTCCGTTTTAAAATACGCCCAAGCAAAACAAAACTAGCCTTTACGGGTTGTGGGGAGTAGAGGGTGGTTTTCGCGAAAACCACTATAAACCTTCTTCTAGAATTTGAGGAATAAAAAATTATGGCGATGGAATTAGATCGATAGCTCTTTTCCTCTTGAAGTTATAAAATATTCCGCTGGCTTAAACGTTAAGGTATTGGGGTAAATGGTATAGGGGTAGGCTTAGAAGTAAAATATTTTTATGGCGGTAAAAAATTAGTTAAAAAGCAGTAAAAAATATGATATACTTTGTTTTTGATTCCTTTTTAAAGTACCAGCTAGATTAACGAAACTGATTTTTAAGCGTTGTGAGGGATAGAGGGTGGTTTTTGCGATAACCACTATAAACCTTCTTCTAGTATTTGACAAGTAAAAAAAATATGGCGATGGAATTAGGTCGATAGCTGTTTTTCTCTTGAAGTTATAAAATATTCCGCTTGCTTAAACGATAAGATATTGGTGTAGGTGGTATAGGGGTAGGTTTAGAGGTAAAATATTTTAGGGCTGTTAAAAATTAGTTAAAAAGTAGTAAAAATTATAATATACCTTATCCGTTATAAAGTACCCGCTAGATTAACGAAACTAATTTTTAAGGATTGTGAGGGGTACAGTGTGGTCTTTGCAATAACTACTATAAACCTTCTTCTAGCATTTGACGCTAAAAATTTATGGCGGTGGAATTAGGTCGGTAGCTCTATTCCTCTTGAAGTCATAAAATATTCCGCTAGTTTAAACGTTAAGCTAGCGGAGAAGTTATAACGGTGTTGGGTTTCGGAGTAAAACATTTGTATGGATTCCACTATAGTGTCCCCGCTAGCTTAACGGACCTGTAAAAATTGTGTATTAACGTCAATCAGTTGTGACTCACGTGGCCTGATTGAACAAAATTTCATAACAGGCCGTGTGAATCATGATTCAGAACATAACCTATTTATTCTTGTTACTTATAATACTTATTGTCAGTTGTATGTGATCAGCGATATTGTAAAGAGCTGTATATTTTATTGTGTAATCATATTTGTGTACTAGAGGCTTTTATTGACTAAGGTAAGATTTTATAGTAAAATTTTAGTGCAAAAATTTATTTCAAGTTTTTTCTTTAGAATGGGTAGTTGTGAGAAATTGCAGGAAGGGCTACAAAAGCTAATGAACTAGATTCTTTCTGATGCAGATGCAGATGATTATAAAGCCGATACTTGGCATTCATCTTCCTCAACTAGCTCAGAAGGTAGTAACGAGGCATTACTAAAAAAGAAAAAAAAAATCAATCATTCAATTGCATTTCTTAATGATGTTAGGGAAGGGTTTTATGGGCACCTTCTTACCAAAACTGATAGGCAACATCTTCCCAAAACGTAAATCCAAATAATAGTTCAATTTCGGACATCATAGAGATGGTTATTCACCAATTACAATGCAACAGCTCGGATGAAGAATAAGAACTGTTTCCAACACCGATGTGACAAGAAGTTTCTGGACAATATCTCAAGGTTTTTCCGTTTGAGATTCCTCAAAATGGTTTTGTGAATGCCTTGTTTAAACATATTGATAAGCCTCTTATTTTTTCTTCAAGTTGTTAGTTGATGAAGAGCTTTTAAATAATATTTTGATGGAGACCGATTGTTCCGCAGTACAGAAAAAAGATTCAGAACTACTGAAGTGGTTGCAAATAAATAAGTGGAAAGATACCAACTCTGGGGAAATTATGACTTTTCTAGGTCTTCAAGTTCGGATGGACTTACTTCATGGACCTAAACTGGCAGACTATCGGTCACAAATATATAAATATACGAGAACCAAATTGCAGGTCTGTTATCGGACAACAGATTTGCGTTGTTATTGGCCAATTGGCATTTTCAAGATCAATAAGCTGATGCTTCGGATCGATTGCAGATAGGACTCCTTTTGGGTCAACTAATGAAGAACATTCTATATTCCCAACAATATGCACCTGAAACTATTTTACAATTAATTAATAATAGCCTTAGAATTTGGAAAATTGTGAAAACTTTTATGTCCATGCCCTTTCAAAATCCTAATATTAAAATGCGAAACTGAGTTTGTTTGTTTGCTGCGCTCTCATGCTTAAACCCCTGAATCAATTATGATGACTTTCGTTATAGAAAAATAGAGGAGCCTGAAAACGGTCATAGGCTACTTTTTCTGGCAAAAAATAGAGGCTGCAGTGACGGTAGGCGGTACTTTTTGATTGATTTGCGTCGAAATTTTGTAGAATTATTTTTTATAATTAATAACTGAACTATGCATATTTTTTCAAACTATTCTCAAAAGGGGGTGAAATCATATAAAGAAACCGTATTCATTAAGCCAACATTTGGCAGATAGGCAGTTGGCAAATAGTAGAAATCAGTTAAGAAAGCATTTTTGGAAATTCACATCTTAAGGAACGGGAGCTGAACTTTATGTGAAATTTGTATGGCAACGTCTGATTTGGTTGAAATCTTTCAGAAATTTATTGGATGACAAATGATTAAAAAAGTTGACATGCAAATTGTCTACTTTTTAAACTACTTCTTAAACGAGGTGAAATGGGGGATTGCAAAGTTAATATGGGAAAATCGTAATCTAAAAACTATTATATTCTGCTAATTCAGCTCTGAGATAATTCCTTGCATGCACGTTACTTGACTTCCTTTTTTTCTGTTCGCATCTGGTTTCCATTCCATAATTTTCTTTAGCCTTCTTTCCTCCCACATCTGTTATAAATCTCCATATGACTCAATTGCTTATTCTTAATATGTTTGATAACTGTTTCTTTCAAACTCATTAGTTGTTTAATTATTTCACTTCTAACCTGGGCTAACTCTGAAATCTCTTTGCTCTTCGCAGTGCGTCCGTTTCTTCTTTCTTTCTCTATTTGTCTGACCTGTACATACATCAAAGTACTCCACAGTGTTTCATTAGTAACTTTAGTACCGGTCTTGCGTTGTTTATTCTACATTTTACTCCTCTATTTTTGTGCCTACATTATTAAGATTTATACTTTGATATGTATGCTCTGCACATCTTTTTTTATTGTTTAGTTGTTTTCTCATTTGAATGTGGGTCGCAGCTTCTGCTATACATATGCACTCCATCTTTTGTAGGTTAACACACATCATCAGTGAACTGGAGGGTGTACATTGTCTGCTTAGATGCCCATTCCACTAAATTTATTTTCCTAACTTGTGTTAATTTTCGCGACATATATCTTAAAATGGGTTGGGGAGATCGTTGTTTACTCTCAAGGTCTCATATCTTTTTTACCCTAGTTTCATGCCCTTGTATAACTTTTGGATTTGATTAATCTTAGACTTTGGAGTACTTCCCATAATCTTGGTATTATTGGTATGTTATTAAAAGCTTTTTGTTTTAATGAGAACATGTTGTCCAATATCCCATAATTACTGCATTTGGTTGAATGGTTGCTATATTCTTCTAGTTGCTGAGCAACTATACAAATTTGTCTTGAAGTTTAGCTCTAAGAATGGTCTATTTTTGTTTAACCTTTAGAATTTTGCACTATGTTAATAAGGTAATAAGAATACTGAATGAAGTATTCGACGGCCGTATAGTAGGTAGAGATAAATTGCAAATAGTTCTGTGAATATAAATTGTGTTAAAGTAGTGGAAATAAATTAGAGTGAGTTGAACTGTGTTTTTAAATAAATCCAAGAACTGAACTGAACCCGAAGAGTGTGAAAATAAAAACATTACAGTGATGTCAGATGTGTGTTTGTGCAATTTTAGAAGTGAAAAATAAATAGACTGACACAGTTTAAAGAGGAGACTTTGGACCAATTGAATGTGACAGACTTAAAAAAAGAATTTGAGGAAAGGGATTTAGAAATTAGTGGGAAGAAAAGTGAATTAATACAACGGCTTCGAGATGCCTTAATAGATGAAGGTAATAATCCCGATACTTATTTGTCTTGAAGTTTCTGGTAATGAGGACATGAGTATGCTACTTAAAAAAATGGAATAAAATTTTAAGGCTTTAGAATACAAATTACTAGAAAATTCTAAAAACTTGAAAGAGGCTTTAGAAGATAAATTACTAGAAAATACTAAAACCCCTAGAAGCTAAGACAGATCATGGAGGGTGAGATCAGCAGATTAAAAGAACAGGTAGTGACAATACAAAGGGGAGAAAGCAGAAACAGTCCAGAAGTACAGAATTCGAAAGTTGGCCTCGAGGGGACAAAACGCAAAATAAAATTTCACCAATATGATGGAAAATCGCCTTGGGCTAATTATAGGCGCCAAATCAAGGCTGCAGCGAAGTTAAACGGGTGGTCGGCAGAGGACAAGGCAATAGCACTAACCCTCGCTACGGATATTTTCCAAACCTTGAATGCCTCTGAGCAAGAAGACTACGAACAATTTGGCAAACATCTAGAACTGAGGTATGGACAAACCCATTTGGAGCACGTTCATCACTCCCAACTGAAACATCGCCACCAGAAATCGAATGAATCCTACAAGAGTTTGAAGCTCATATTGCCCATCTGGTTCGCCACAACGGAAAATGTAATTGAAAGGTTATCAGTGCAAGCGTTTTTGGAGGGAAATCGGAACCACGAAGCTAGACAAGCATTGACACTCGCTCTATCCACTCAGATAGTGGACACACTGGCTCGAACTCTGGAATTCGATGCTGCGAAAAATACCTGCAGAGTTCAAGCCAGAGTCCTAATCATTGACGGACAATCAGAAGATGTCTGAAATGAGAAAGCCTCTGTAAGTGAGATGTTGGAAGTGTGGGAAGGTAGGACACATCCGGAGTCGTTCCTCATCGGAAAACTAAAGAGGGTCGATGTGAAGGGGCCATCGTTTACCTATAGCTGAAAGCCTCAACTATCAACGCATATGTCGCGTCGCTACGCAACCACGTTAACACTGTTTTTTAGATGACTTTATTAATAAGAAGCAATGTGCAATCTTGCTGGATTCAGGTGCGACAAAACATACAGTAATGCCACAAGGTAAATTAACTGAAGAGCTGGAAAAACTGATTCTTCGAAGAATTTAAAACCAAAACAGAAAGCAAAATTGAGAGACATCTTGAGAAACTACCAGGATATCTTCGATGTAAGGAACGGAAGAAGAGGACAGACTGATCTGGTGAAACATAAAATTAATACCAGGGACGGTCAGCCAATACGACAGTCGGCGAGAAGACTGACCCTAGCCAACAGAGAAGAAGCCGATAGGATACTCTACGAAATGGAGGAAGAAGGTGTTATTGAACCATCCAATAGCCCTTGTACTCTTGGTTAAAAAGAAAGACGGTTTGACTCCATTTTGCGTGAACCAACGGCAACTAAATCACGCCACCAAGAATTGACGATACTCTAGATACTCTAGATACGTTGACTGGATCGAGGATGCTTTCCACCCTGGACTTGAAGAGCGGTTATTGGCAGGTGGAACTACCTAAGAAAGACCGAGAAAAGACCGCTTTTAATATCGGTTCAGGACTTTACCAATTCACAGTAATGCCGTTTAGGTTGTGTAATGCTCCAGCGACGTTTGAAAGATTGATATAAACAGTGTTAAAAGGGCTTTCATGGAAAACGAGCCTGGTGTATCTTGACGAAATTATCGTGGTTGGAAGATCGTTTGAAGATCACGTGAAGAATCTGGACGAGGTATTTCGGCGACTTCGAAATTACGGACTAAAGTTAAGCCCGAAGAAGTGTCAGCTGTTCCAAGCATGGACATGTGGTTTCCGCAGAGGGAGTAGCTGTTGATAAACAGAAAATCAAAGTTGTCCAGCAATAGCCGATACCTATAGATATCCACCAGTTAAGAAGTTTCCTGGGATTATGCACGTACTATCAACGGTATGTTGCAATATTTGCCAATATCGCCAAGCCACTTACTAGACTCACAGAAGGGAAGGTGCGGTACCAGTGGGACGAGGAATGCCACCGATCATTCGAGACACCGAAAACAGCATTGACAAGTGCCCCCGTTTTAAGTTATCCTTTGTCAGATGGTAACTTCGTTTTGGATACCGACGCAAGCAATGTCAGAATTGGTACTGTGCTTTCGCAGCTTCAAGACGGTTATGAGAAAATCATCAGCTATTTCAGCAAGACCTTGAGCAAGCCAGAATGGAATTACTGCGTTAATCACAAGGAACTTTTTGCTGTTGTAAAAGGAGCGAAACATTTCTACCTCTATGGTAAAAGATTCCTCCTGAGGACTGACCACGCAGCACTGAAGTCGCTCCTGCAGTTTAAAAATCCCGAAGGACAAGTGGCCAGGTGGATTGAGCGCTTGCAAGAATTCGACTTCTAGACTGAACATCGTGCTGGAACAAGCCATAAAAATGCTGATGTTTTATCGAGGAGAAGCTGAAGAGTAAGGGGCTGTTCTCTGTAGAACTACCGCCATCGATGACCATTGGCAATCTGAGAAGATCCAGAAAGATCAGAAATTATATTCAGAGATAAAAGAGGTTATCCGCTGTACGGCGGAAAAGAAACCGCAAACCTACGTGGCAAGAGATTTCCCGATACTCACAACCATAAAGTCATATTGGGCGCAGTGGAACTCCTTCATCCTGTAAAATGGACTTTTGAAGCCCGTCCTGGAAATTCTAGAGGAGGACAAGGACAGAAAACAGGTTGTAGTTCCCAGAAATAACAGACCAGAGGTTTTGCGAGAGATACATGATGGTACAACTGGAGGACATCTGGGAGAAGTAGGGCCGATTCCAGAAGCTAAGGGATCAAGATCCAGTGGTAGAGAATGTTCTTCTTATCGAAGATAAACAACCACTGGGTATCAGAGACATCTTCTATTTGGTAACGAAAACATTCCCGCAAGACCAGCTTACATATAGCGATCTTTGGAAGACTCTGGTACAATTGAGGACTGTGATGATGAAGAAGAAACTAATGATATTGGCGGTCCCAAAGTAGCTTGTTTCTTGGATGGACTGAATTAGAGGGTAGTGAGAACTATGATGGAAACTATCTTTCAGTGGCATCGCCATCCTTGTATGCTGTCTCAATATTTGCAGCTCAGACTCGAAAACCGTTGGCTGTGGCTTCCACCAGACTTCCCGTTGTCGACATAGAGAGTCCTGCAGATATCGTCACACCAGGAAGGATTCTGGAACCTTCTGGGACGAAATTGTCTTAAGGAGGGGGCAATGTGAAGAGAATACCTCCGATAAATCGTGGAATCGGATTTCATCCGATATTTCGGGGAATTCGCGTCGAGTTCGCCGGCTTGCTTTGATGTATTTCTCGAAGAATCTAGGCTAGTCTCGGCGGCTCTTTGACCTTCTGGAGAATTCAGAGAAGAAATATATATATACGGAGAGCTGAGGAAGCATTCATTTAGTATTCGACGGCCGTACAGTTAAATAGAGATAAATTGTAAATATTTCTAAAAATATTAATTGTGTTAAAGTGGTGGAAATAAATTAGAATGTGTTTTTAAATAAATCACAGACTGAACTGAACCCGAAGAGTGTGAAAATAAAAACATTACAATATGCATTTTAATGATACATATTGTTGAGAACGAAGAAAATATGAAATTTTCCTTGGCAGGTTTAGGCAACCTAATGCATTTATCGAGTAAATCTGCCCTAGCAATAACAGGGTTGATATTGTATCGAAAACTCTTCGAGTGCCTATAAATTAAAATTTAAATTGATGGGTAATATCTATTACAGTACCAAAGTATGTGTCACTTCTAGCACATTATATTACTTTTAAAAACATAGTTTCTGTAAAAGAAATTGATTTGATTTCTTTACCTAAAATAGATTGACAGGAATCACTGTTTAATAAATCCGAATCACTTCGGAACATTCTTACAACGCAAACATTGTTTGTCAAACTTAGCTCACTGTGAAACGACTATTTGTATCCCTTGTATTTTAGTATTCTATTCAGTGGTTAATTTTTAGAATACCATATTAGAAGATATTACCTTATAATGCAGTATTATCAAACGAAAACTAACTAACCTAAAACTAAAAGTATAAAATAATTTCTCCTATGCCCATAAAGATATATAACACGATACATACAAATTATAATCCCATCCAGATAAACTTGAAAGATTGTATTTGCGAATTTTTATGTTTATGTTCAAGCTTTCGCAAAAAAAACTTATGAAACATATGGATTATCCTAAATAAAAAATGTTCTAACTTGTTTAAACCACCCACTTAACTATAAATTCACCAATCCGGAATATATTTCACCCAAACTGCAAGTATTTATGGGCGATCCTATATGACAATTTTATTCAACATTGTTTTTAATCACATTGAGTAACTGTAACCCTACTTCACCTTATATTGCAACCATCCTGTATATGCTGCTGTTTATTTGTCAACCAATATAACTATTTGAACACCTGACTGTAACTCTTCTCTACCCTATATTTCAGCTATGCAACTGCTTATGGTCTACGCTGTATAACAATTATTTCTGTTATTTTGTGAACCACCTTTTAAAGTATAATTTCTCTTTACCCAATATTTCAATCACCCTTTATATGCAGCTTTTTCTAACACTGTGTTAAAAACATTCTAATACTATAATCTTGCATCTCCACATATTTCAGATATTCCATATAGTAGAATACAATTGTTCATGGTCTACCCTATATAACAATAATAACTTTTTTATTGATGGAAATTTTAACCGCTGGAACCCTTGTTTACTACTAACACCAAACTTTGCTTATGGCCACTATATAACAATTTTATTCAACATTTTTTTAACCGCTTTGTATAACTGAGTCTACTTCCATCGTGTATACACTGTTGACAACTTGTCAAACATTACAACTTATTTTTGAACCATCCTGTATAACCATAATTTTACTCTACACAATATTTCAAACACCATGTTGTGGATCTGCTTAGGGGCCACCAAATATAACATTTAACTATAACTCTGGTCCACTCACTATCTTATTTATGCAACTGCTTATGGACTACAATATATGACTATTTTTTTACCACAATTGAAAGTATAATTTGTCTCCACCCTGTATTTCAACCACTCCTTATATTCAGCTTTTTCTAACATTGTTTTAATCGCACCGTATGCACTATATATAATTTTACTTCGATCCATGTATCATGTTCTACAAAAAAATTATCCAACCGGTTTAACTATAATTCTACTCCACCCGCTATTTCAACCACCTTGTATATGCAACTACTTATCGGCCACTCAGTATAACATTTTTTGTGCCACCCTGTATAACTATAAATCCATCAATGCCCAATATATTCACCAAAACCGCAACTGCTTATTGGGCACCGTATATAACAATTTTTTTCAGCATGTTTCTGAATCACCTTGTATTACAACTACCCTGCATACTGCTTATTGGTTAACTAATATAGCATTTTTTAAATAATTAACCATAACACTTCTCCACCCTATAATTCAACAATCCTATCTTCTCAACTTATTATGAACTACGCTTTTTCACAATTTTTCCTTATATTTTTCAATCAGATTTTAAAGTATAATTTCTCTCCACACTTCATTTAAACCATCCTTCATTTCTTTTTCTAACCTTCTTTGAATCACACTGTATAACTATAACTGTATTTACCCCATGTGTCAGGTATATGTAACTGCTATATAACAAAATTTTTCTAGCATTTTTTAACCACCCTGTATAATTATAACTCTACACCACCCTATATTTCAACAACCTTTTATGTGCAACTACTTATTTGCCACCGTTGTATCCTTAGAATCCTACCCCACCCTAGCTGTAATTATACTCCGCGACATATTTCACCCATCCTATATATGCAACTGCTTGTGGATATAAAACAAGTTTTTAACCACAACATACACTATAATTCCACACCATATTTTATTTCAAACACCCTGTATAAACAGCTTAGCCTAACTAACAGCTTATTATGAACATAATTCAAAGATTCTAACTGCTTACACAACATATTTTGTATCCAAACTGTATAAATATTCTACCCTTTTTCACCCCCTTGGTATAAGGAATTGTGTATGGCCCAATCAATATAATTTTTTCGACCACCCCGTATAGCTAATTCCACTCTCCCTTATTTCAACCACATTGTATATATGAAGCTGCTTATAGGACACCAAATATAACTTTATTTTAGATTTTCGAAATCCATTTAATTCTACTCCGCTCTAAGTTTCCTATAATACAGAATATCCTGTAAAATTGCGCTCGTTATATCAATTGATTTGTGTTAAATCGAAACATATTGCACTGGCACATTCTGAATTTTGAATAAAAGCTAAGCTGATGCCAGTATCTAATATTTTGTGCGTGCGCTGGAACTAATTGAGTAATTGTATTACCCAACATAGTAGAAGTTTTTTGCTATATCTACCGTTTCTGTCAATTTAGGGAGATTTTAAGTCAAACTATAGGGTTTGCAACATAAAAAGATTCAGCAAAATCACTTCAGTAGTTCTTACGTGATGCCCGAACAAACAAACAAACCAACAAACCAACAAACAAACAAACAAACAAACGAACTTACAATTTTATAATGGTATAGATAGATGAGAATACTTGCAATATTCAATACCAAAATTTGGTGAAGTGCTAGTTGGTTCTCGTATACTAAGGGAGCACTTTTGAGTTTTGGTACAATGTACATGCATCAAACTATACAGGGTGTAAACAGTTTGAGTGCATATATTTTAGGTGCAGATAGTACACACCAAATAAAACAAAAAACTCTTATAACGCTATGGTCTATAGGCCTTAATAAGCAAGAAAATTCGAAATACATGTTAAGTAACTTATTGTCAATGTGGCAACGTCGCGCTAAAAATTCACTTGTAACGTGAATAATAAAGGAATGATTCACACAAAAAAATTAACAACTGTTATTTTTTTGTATTAAATAATTACATTTCTTATATGTAGTTCTTTTATGTGTTAAATTATTCGAAAAATAATTGTTACTCATAAAATTAATATTACTTATATTTGACAAATGAATACCCATGTACTTACAGGCTGTCATTATGATAGAGCTCTGGAGAACAAAGGATTCTTTATAGTAAATATTCAAAATTCAACATTGTTACTATTACAAGTGTTTTTCCCACAAATTAATAGCATGGCAGGTCTTTACCTAATTGTATAATTGCCACTATTTGTCACAAACTAATACACTCGAACTCACAATTGACAACAGATATTATTTATTTCTCAAATTTATTTTTTAAAACGAAAATCAAATCACGAACGCTACGTAGAATGTCACGTAAATATCACTTTCACTTTCTGACAAGAACCGGTGCAGCAAAAAGCATTCGTGGCAGTGGTCAGCTGTAGTACTGAATAAGGCATGTTATATGCTATGTTGCCACATCTGTTCGGAGAAACATACGGCAAATTCTAACAGAATATTTAGAGTTTAAATATTAATTTTCTTTGTTAATATAGTTATTAAAGGTGTATAAGCTATTGAGTATTTACATATTTAGCTTTACAAGCATTTTGAAGCCGGAAATAGTCTATTATTCACTGTAATAAAGGCTATATAACTTCTAACTTGCTTATTTTTTTTGGCAAAACTATAGTTTATTTCTGGAAATGTTATAAAGCTTTTTGATTTGTTTTGACCTGAAGTGTTGATCCTCAAAATCTTTGCACTCAAACCGTTTACACCCTGTATACTACTGTTAATATTCCAATTTCAGACAAGCAAGGAATAACTGGATTTTCGTATATTTTTCTCTAATATCAATTAAACCAAGCGCTTTACGTTTATAAAAAATGAAAGTACACTTTTATTTCTCACAAAGAGCCTTTTTATTTTATCGGCTGCATGATAGGCCTGATTTTTACAAAAATATTTCTTTAATTTTATTCTTAAAAAATATGAAAAAATACACTTTTAAAACTTATAATGAGACCTTTCGCTTGATTTATTACACGATACGTTTGAAAAAAATATATTTATTTTTTATTTAATTTTATTTAATTTCATAATTTGTATATGTTAATATAAAGATTTTCTTTTTATCTTTCCTTCAAAGTTCAAGTGAGGCCCTATATCCCTATTTTTCAGAATTTTGGATCTCATAGTTTCGGAAGTAAAGGGGGGATGTGTTATTTTTTATATTTTTGATTATATATTTTAAGCAATTTGATAATATGTTTTAAATAAAAAAATATATTTTTATATTTTTGTTAATATCTGTTAAGAAATTTATTATTTTTGCAATATGAAATAGTATATTTATATTCTTAATAATGAGCCCTTTTATTTGTTATATTACATGTTGAGTTTAAAAAAATATTTTTTTTATTTTTGGTTTAATTCTATAATTTGCCCCTCAAAATTAATATTATGATGTTTCCTGGAAAGTTCAAGTGATACTCTATATCTTTATTTTTTTTTAAATTTTAGGTCTTATAGTTTAGGAAATAAAGAGGGGAATTGATATTTTTTTTAATTTGTGTTAATATCTTTTAAACAATTTGTTATAAAAGTATGAAAATAATATATGTGAATTTCTCATAATGGGGTGTTTGAAACAATTTTAATTTTACATAAATCTAAATGGACTAAGAAAATTTGTGTTATACTTATTGGTAGATTTTAAAAATGTGATATGTTACAAAACATATTTTCAAATAAATAAAATAATAATATTATTGTTTGAAAGTCTTGTGAATTTTGAGGGAATTGGTTTTGCTATCTAGTTTATAGAGCAAAGTTGAACTTATTTTCCAACATAAAATTCAACAGCAATTCGCTTATACCATAGCGACAGAAATATTTTATAGAGAATAATTGTTTAGATTTTAAGAGCAAACTCGTAGAAGTAAACTAGGTACTAGTAATAAAAACCCGCAAAGGAATCGTAATGCCCTCTAGAGAAAAGTTGTAGGGAATCAGAAATACTTCTTAATGAGCGTTTGACTGGATAATTTTTTACCTAGTAAACTGGTCAATTTTTTTCAGAAATGTATAGCTTTCTGGTATTTAACAATGAAATATTGATCATCTTGAAAACGATAGTTTATGAGTAAGATATATTTTTCACATCTCACCGTATTAACGAGAATAGCCTGATGGCGATATATTAAAAATATTTTGAAAGCTCATAAATTCCACTTTAATTTGTCTTCTTGGATTTGGCTCCAATGCCGGAAAAATGATTTAAAATAGTAGTAAATATTGCATTAAATGTAGGAATATGCGATAGCCACCCAGTGATGCACTGACAATAGCTGTCAAGGTACGTGGACGGATCTACAATTTTCTTGATGTGCACCCGATATGAAAATTATAGTAAAATGTATTCTTATATAGTTTTTCTGTGCAGTTTATTATGCCCATATTGGTCTAGTTTTTCCATTGCTTTTTTAAGAAAACGGTTTCCCAAGTACAGTCTACTACTATTGATTAAATAACTTTTATCCATTGACCGGATCCGCCACTGTCCAGTCATCGCAGGACAAGTAAGGGTCGGTCGCTTAAGTCAAAATTCACAAGCATTATTCATACTTTTTACAGCACTATAACAAAAATCCAAGATGTACTAAGTGAAGTGCATTTTTGAGTTTTTAAAATATATTTTGCATATCGCTGTATAACTATAACTCCACTCCACCTTATATTTCAATCATCCTGTATAGGCAACTGCTTCTAACATTTTTTGAATCCTCCGCCCTATAACTCGAATATCCTTACTGCATATGCGTATTTAGACATTTTGTTAATTTTTTTTATTCTCTCTGTATAACTATAGTTTTATTTCACTCTTATTTCAACCAACTTGTATACGCAACTACTTATGTGCCACCCAATACAACATTTTTTGAACCCACCTGTCTAACTGTAATTTAACTTCGCTCAATATTTCTTCTGCCCACATTACATGCTGCTTCAATTTCGATGCACGAACACACTTACCACCGTATACCATATCCCTCACCTAAAAAAAATATTTTCGATACACTAATGGAGTATTTTATGCCATTTCACGTTTTACTGCAATGAAAACCGTTACAAACACCCTGCACTGTATACTTTCATGGCATATTTTCACATTTAAGCTAGATTTGACATTTACATTAAGTGTTTTTGCAAATATTTTTACGAATTTCGGAAAAAAACGGTATGTTTTACGTTATAGATAATTATACGGAATCAAGCTGGCACATCTCTTTACAGAATACAATTTAAAGTATTCAAATTGGTTGTGCCGTTTTAGAGAAAACAGTGTAGATATATTGAAATTCACTGAAATGTACTGTTTTCCTGATTTTCTGGAAAACCGTAAATCTCGCCTTATAGAAAATTATATGGTACCTTTCTGTAATATGTCTTAATACAATACGGTTTAAATAATAAAATTTACCCAAGCCGTTTTTGAATAATTACTGAGCATACATAAAAAAAACGTGACGACGAATTGATAATCCCCTCCTTTTTGGAAGTCGGTTAAAAATGACTATATTATTATTAAAAGTAGAAACAGTTAAGCAGACAGAGGATTTTCAGAGTGAGTGATTTTGTCAATTTTCGAATATTTCATCAAATTTTCAATGTCCTCTAAAATAATTGAATTGTCAAGTAAGTTTGGTTTTGAAAATTAAATAGCACTTCCAAATTATCTCAAAAGTCGATTATATTTTGTCATTATACGTTTATTGCTGAAATCGCACCTTGAAAAATAATCTAAGATCTTTAATTTTTCTCTTCAAAGCAGCTTGAATTCTTTTACATTTTCAAAATTCTCAAAATTATAATGTATTTTTTGTAATAATTTATCATGGTATTAGACAAGGTTGTTTGCTGATTAATTTAAAACATGAGTGATTTTTGATTGCTAAAGAGTATTCTGATAGCATTATCACCTCTAATATCATCACCAAAGATTCTAAATATCTTTATTTATAATTTTGCATGATTTTACGAAAGGGTTTTCGGAAGGGAAGCAGTAGCATATTCTGGTTTATATTTACATAACTACCAAATCATCTTTGTTAGTAGTGCTTAGTGCGAAAAAGGCTTCTTTGTGGGAAGTAAATGACCTAATCGAATAAACTGTGTACATTACCTGTATAATAATAAATTTTACATATCTATATCAGGAATTGTTAAAGTTGACTAAAGATAGGCAACCCAAATTTAAATTGGTTATTTTCAATAAAAATAATAAGCCCTGAGACTTTCAATGTGGTTAGTCAAATTAGCATAAAAATGAAAGAACAAGAACACTTAATTTTTTTAACAAGAAATGAGGATGATAAATGACACTCTATGAATATTCAACATCAACAACAACAACAGGTGCAGTTCCAAGAACCAAAAAAACCAAAAGACACGACAATCATGAATTACTTCTAAGCGTAAAACCAATAGTTACAGGTCGATTTTGACATATTCCCAATCTTTGTTAGAAGGTATAACAAGCAGTCTTCGTTCAGTTTACTAAGTTTAACTTACGCCACGAATACATTAGGGACAACATACAGACCAACTTCCGATGAAGACAGACTTGGCGAATCATATGTCAAAATAAAAGAAAAAAAGTGAACATTTAACAAAGTGTTTGTTGTTTTTAAGTAATCGTAAAATATATTGCTGACATGATTTCGCGTAGAACTGGATTGCAGTGCCTTGCACTTCACTTCGGAAATTTTTCAAAAAAGCTATATTTTTGAAAAAAACAAACAACATTCCCCACGATAACACCACCCAATAAAAAAAAATTGCCTGCTCTAGACATGAGATATATGGCATCCCGTGTATTTTTGCTCTTCAGTCAAAGTAAGTAAGTTTTCGTCAGCGGTTTAGTGAAGACTGAAGGGTGCTAGAGCAATAGACCTTTTCATATTGGAACATTTTTTGTTCTGGTGCGTAATTTTTTCCCAGCAGTTTTTACACCATTGGCATGTAAATACAATGTTTTTTGTCGAAAAAAAATGACAGAAATTGACGCATGCCCACTACCCCACAAAAACACATTGTTTTGCAAAAATATGGCAATAAGGCTTTTTTTAAATTACCTTTATATATATATATATATATATATATATATATATATATATATATAAATTGTCAGTTAGTTACTGTGTCCGCGCTCAGTATTTATATCCCTTTGTCGGAATTTGTAGCGTCGCTGGTTGGTTGGGATTGGCTCCTCCCCCGCCGATGTCGTTTTGGGTCACGTAAGCAGTCGTCAGTTCTACGGTGTGTTGCGGCAGTTTTCCTATTTTGAATTACCGTTTTTCAAGTATTAGATAGGTGCAGGGCATCAACTCTTCGGTTCAGTTGTCCGGCATTTTTAATTTCAATTGCCACTCGAACATTCCTTCTTTTATAATTTGTTGTGTTAGCTCTTTTATGCAGCTATCAAAATCTATTTTGTGGCCCGTCTATAGTTGGCATTGAAATAGATGAGACGTTGTTCGTTTGTTTCTGACAAATAATTTGTGCTCTCTAATCTAGCAGAGATTCTCCTGTTTGTAATCTTCTTTAGTTCTTGTGATTTGAGCTTGTCATCGGTGAGCTTTAGTGACCTCGAAATTAGTGTATTGGCAACTCCCTGTATTTGCGAGGGGTGGTTATGAGAATCTGATATCTATTAGTGTGTGTTGGTTTTCTGTAAATGGTGTGTTCTATGACTCCTGTCTGAGTTCTGATTATGTGGACGTCAAGGAAAGACAACTGCTTGTTTTCTTCGAACTCTAACGTGAATTGAATTCTGAACTTGAGTAGCTCTTCTTTGACAAAAGACCATACGACAAATACGTCATCGACGTTTCTAATCCATGTTTTTCGCTTAATTTTTGCTGACTCTAGCGCTTTTTGTTCAAAGTATGTCATAAACAGATTTGCAAGCTGCTGGAGACAGTTGTAACCCCATTGCTGCTCCGCCTGTTTGTTTCTATATTTTGTTGTTGAACATGAAATAAACGTTTTTAAGGCCGTACCGTGAGAGGTCGATTACGTGGCTTGGAAGGTTTTCATTCTCCCAGATCTGCTGCAGTTCTTTAACAATTGGTATACTTGGGTACAGCGACTTGACGTCAAAACATGCTATGTGTGAAGTGTTGGTAATTCCTTACATATGAATCGGCTTTTTCTATTATTGGTTGTAGGATGCTGGCTAAATATTTTTCTAAATTGTATAATGGCGACTTAAAGGCACTGACTGTGGGTCCCAGGGGAACTCCTCCTTGTAGATTATTGGGAGTCCATTTTTACCGTTTTTTGCATATATTTATCCAATTTTCAGACTAACGGTATATTTTACGATATAGAAAATATACAGGATCAAGCCAGAATATATTTTTGTAGAATACAATTTAAAATATTTAAATTGATTCAGCCGTTTTAGAGAGAACAGTGAAGATTCACTGAAATTCATTGATATGTAGTCCCTTAATTATTGTTTTTTTTTCTGATTTTCTCAAAACCTCTTAAATCATCAAAATTGCTTAAACCGTTGCTGAATAATCACTAAGCATAAGCATACATAAAAAAGATGCCGGCGAACTAATAACCGTCTCCTTTTTAGAAGTCGGTTAAAAATGAAGAGTTTATGATACTATAATGACATTTCTCGCACCACACTTCAAAGTTGATTTTATTATGTAGGTACACGATAACTTTTTTATCTATTAGTAATAGAAAAATTAAAACGGTCGTTGGGTGTACCAACACGCAAGCGATATAAATAATTTTCTTCTAAATAGGCACGATTCGGTAAAAGTAATTTGTTTGATAAGAAAGCCAAAGAATTGAAAAACTTAATAGCATTAACGAAAACTTGTAGCTCAATGAAGCTTTTGAAATATCTCTCACGTTGTGTCAAGTTGACATTTTAATTTTTGCTTTTATATGCATTCACTAAGTAATTAGTTTTTTACAATAAGTTCACAAAGAAGTGTTCAAAATGTATATGACGTAAAACTTTAAACTTACCTGCATCTCGCATATCTATAGCAAATGTCAAAGAATAAATCCACTTTGAAATATATCGTCCCAAAATTATTTTGCAAATTAGCTTGTGTCAACATGAATGCTGACCGACATATTTCATTTGTTTTTGTCAGCTTTATGCTCCACTTAACAGTTATTAGGATAAGAAACATTAGTACGCCTTCATTATTGAAACCTAATTTCTTCAATGTTTAGGCGATTTCTGAACCCGGCGTATTTGGAAAATGATCTATGATTCGTAGTTAGAACATGGTTTTGTTTTTATTGTATGTACATTATTTGTTAATTTGTTGTCAATGATTGGACATGTCAAAAGTTTGCGCAATATTTGGAATTGTATTAATACTTATAGTACCGAAACTGTTCGACTTCAAGTACACTTTTTAACCGACGTCAAAAAGAATAAGGTTCTCAATTCATCTCTATTCTTATAAAATCTGACCAAAACAACGTAAAACATTTAAGGCGACTGAAGTATAAAAAAGGATATCCGCACAAGTTCGACCGTGCGGGAAATTTTGAAAGAAACGAACTGGGAGATGACCGTCGAAAGTTGCTAGAGAGTTCGCGATGTGTATTATAAAAGTGGACGGGTACGATGTAAATTCTTTGCGAAATCAACTGGTTTATTGGATTTTGAAGTGTAAATAAAGTTCTAGAAAGTGTAGTAAATGTTAGTTGTTAAAATTTAATTTGAACCCACGAAGTTTATTGCAATTTGGTGTTAGAAGTAAAGGTTTAAGTGCAGTTAAAATTGTACAACTCGAATTATGGAAAAAATTGACGAGACTACCAAAAAAATATTCAAAGAGGTTACGGATGGACTAGACGAAGAAATAACTCAGATCCTGGAAAAATGTGGCAAGAAAGAGAAACAACATCAACATCCAAAAATGGTTAATGAAATCTTTTGATGAAAAACATAAAATTGAATTAGAGAACCTGTTATTACTGATATCGATAAAAACCAAGAAAACCTTGTTTCTATAATGAAAAGTGAAAGTTATTTTCGAAACTAGATCATCAGATACAAACTGATGAATTAAAAAGACAACAGCAATTTGAACAATTAATGCAAATTGTATCGCAAGTTAATCAGAGAATGCAAATATTTGAGTCAGACATAAAAGAGATAAACGACGACATAAAGATCCTAAAAAGTAATGTGGAGACCCTTGAAAGCAAAGTAGATGACATCGATTCCATCCAAAGGAGGTAAAATTTGATCAGTTCAAATCAAAACACAGTTCAAGATAAAATCAGTGTTATCCAAACAAAGTGGAAACCGAAAATAAACAATTGCAACAAGATTTGCAGAGAGGGAAGTACCAGCACACCGAGAGTACCAAAGGTTCCTTTAGTAAACTACCTACATTTGATGGTAGTTCATCTTGGCCTATGTACAAACTTCAATTTGAAGTCGTGGCTGCAGCGAACAGGTGGGAAACCCAAGAAAAATCTACGTCTCTGGTAATTTCTTTAAAAGGCATTAGAACTTCTCCAAAGCATCCCTGCAGATGAACAAGATGATTTCCATAAGATTATTGCAGTCCTCGACAAAATATACGACAATCGATCGTTGACCCGGGTATACCAAGTGCAACTTAGTGGAAAAACGCAAAAATTCGGCGAGAGTCTACAAGAATTCCTGGCAGAGATTAGTACACTTGTCCTACCCAGACCTACCAATGAAAACTAAAGATCAATTTTCCACACAGAATTTTATAAATGGCAACAGAGACATTGAAGTGCAAATGAATCTAAGGCTTAGTGGCATCAAGAAGAGTAACGAAGCTTTGCTCCCAGCTTTGGAGGTAGATGCCGTCAGGAACATGTAACAGCTGAGGATACGAACAGTTTCCCTCAACCAGGAAGAGTAAGAACCACCATTTCAAACGCTGCTGGCTGGTATGAACAAACTATTAGAACGGTCACAAAGAACTGGTACCAGAGGAGCATGTTACCGTTGTAGACGGAGAGGACAATACCAACGTGACTGCAGAGTGAAGCGACCTGAACGATCACCAACCAGAAGTAGTTAACAACAACATCCAGCTCAAAAAAGTCACTGCCGAGTCCGTGTCAATACAGGGTGAGGCAGATGTAGCGCTACAGATAGGAGACAACAGAATCCGGCATAGGGTTCTAGTAGCGGAGATATAGGACGATTTTATACTGGGTATGGACCTAATCAGCCAGCACGGGTTCATGCTCGACCCGAGTTATCATGTTCTTCGATTCATAAATGAGGAATTTGTATTGAAACGGCCCGTCAACAGCTCAGCGACGTCCATAAAAATTGTAGCACAATCTTCATCCAGAATTCCCGGCCGAACGGAACAGATTATCCAAGGGAAGCTGGAAAGCAATCCTGGGAACTGCGTTGGAGAGGTAAAGCCCGTACATTCAGCTCATGTCTACTTAGTTGGATGGGTTATAGTTAAAACCGAACGAAACATACCAATTAGAGTCTTGAATGAGTCCAAGAACGACATCAGAATTGCCAATGGTCAATATATCGCTTGTTTCGAACCAATAGAGACCACCATCAATTGCGAAGGAGTGCATCGGTGAAGGAGACAGGGCCCAGTAAAGAGTTTCTACAACTATTTGCCGACTATTTAAAACACCTTACACCAGAGGAATAGAAGAAAGCCAAGCAATTTATCGCAAATCACTGGCGAATTTTGGAACCACTGGTAGCATTGATTTCATCCAGCACCGAATAGATACCGGGACAATCAGAACACCACCTAGCCGACTACCATTGGGACAACAACAGACATTAGCGGAAAACATCGAGTCCATGTTACAAAATGGAGTTATTGAGCCATTAATCAGCCTATGGTCTGCTCCCGTTGTGTTAGTTAAAAAAAGCATGGAACCACCCGATTTTGCGTGGATTACGAAAAGCTTAATGACGTTACGAAGAAAGACAGCTATCCACTCTGACTCTAACCACACTAGGCTCCCGTTAGTCCTTCACATTAGCCCTAAAGAGTAGATATTTGCAGGTCTGTCTATGAGAAAACCGAAAAGAGAGAAGACAGCGTTCTCCACCAGAGAACGTGCTTAGTATACCTCGACGACATTTCAGTCATGGGTCATACATTCTGCGACCACCTGAAGTATTTTCTAGAATTAAGAACGCCAACCTAATACTCAACACGAAGAAATGTTCCATGTTCCCAAAAAAAGTAGAGTTTTTGGGCCACGTCGTTTCTCTGACAGGAATCCGTACAAACGAAGACAAGATAGATGTCATTCGTGTTTGGCCAGTCCCAAGAGACAAGCATGAAATCCGAAGCTTCTTGGATCTCTGTTCATACTACAGGCGATTTGTTGAGGGATTTGCCACAATTGCCGCACCCCTACATCGGCAGACCACTGAAATAGAGAGCTTCTGTTGGAATCAGGACTGAGAAACATCGTTCCGACAACTGAAAGAGGCACTCTGTTTCAGTCCAATCCTAGCGTTTCCTACACAGTCCGGCAAGCTCATCTTAGACACCGACGCCAGCGACACAGATTTGGGAGCCGTCCTATCCTAGGTGCAATATGGCGAAGAGAGGGTAATCGAGGACTACAGTCGTGGATTCTCGAAACAGGAAAGGAATTAATGTGTCACCAGATAAGAACTTCTTGCAGTATCAATCAGGGCTGTAAACCATTTGCACAAATATCTCTATGGTCGTCATTTCTTAGTCAGAACAGATCAACCGCCGTAAAGTAGCTGCTGGACATGAAGACACAGAAAGAACAACTGGGCAGGTGGATGGAGAAATTATAGCAATACGATTTCAAGGTTGAACACCGTGCCGACCGTTTGCACAATAATGCCAATGCTCTGTCAAGAAGACTGGAAGACTGGACAACGGAACATTGCTTCCAGGACCAAATGGCTTATCCAGGCATTGAATCATTTCTGTCATTTAAAAGAAGAGTGGCACCAAGGCCACGATGGGACGAGGTAGCTAGATACTCGGGCGTCCTGAAATCGTTATGGGCCCAATGGGACTCTCTAAGAGCAGAGAATGGAATAGAGAATGGAATGCTAAAGAGAAATTTGGGAAAATTTTCTGACGGCAGAGAAACCAAGACCCAACTATTAGTCCCAAAGAAAAAGCTACCAGCCATCCTAACCGAAGTACATAATAGGATTACCGGAGGTCATCGGGGCATGAATAAAACCTTGGATAAAATTCGCCAACGGTACTACTGGGTAAATTACTTCGAAGACGTCATAGCTTGGTGCCGGAAATGCGACATCGTGCAGCAAGCAAGGGCCCGAAGACCCGGGACAAGGGCAGAATGCAGCAGTACAATGTGGGCGTCCCATTTGAGAGAATTGCCATCGATTTTGCCGGTCCACTTCCCGAGTCTGAGAGAGGGAACAAACACATTTTGGTCACATTGGATCACTTCAGCAAATGGCTTGAGGCATATGCGATACCCAACCATGGTAACGACGTTGCTGGTATAACAGCTATTCAGCAGGTTTGGCGTCCCGTTTAAACTAAATTCAGACCAGGGGCGTAACTTCGAATCGAATGTGTTCCAGAAGGTCTGCACAATGTTGGGAATCAGGAAAACAGGAACAACACCATTGCATCCACAGTCCGACGTGATTGAGATGAGCATATTTCCCCTATACAGGTCTGGCTCCAGCCAGGGTACAATTCGGAAACGGGCTGAGATTACCTTACGATCTGGCCTTTGGCTCCCCCAAAGAACCGTCCCCAGAAATCAACGATTATGCCGACCAACTCCGACATAACATGCTGGCAATACACGAACTAGCCCGAACGAAGATGTTGGCCACCAGCGACCGGATGAAGAGACGATATGACCTGAAGGCCAATTCAATCGGGTTCCAAGGGAGGGACAAGGTCTGGCTGTATAACCCCCATAGGAGCAAGCGTAAATCTCCAAAGCTTACACCCGCCTGGGATGATCCATACGAGTTGGTCAAGAGGATCAATGACGTTGTCTACCATATCCATCGAAACCCAAGAGGTCAATTGAAGGTGGTTCATTTGGACCAACTCGCTCCCTAACATGGAGAAAATGTTCCCGATCGGGACGAGCAGGATAGAATTTATTTACTCCGCCCTGACAAAAAAAAACCTAAAACATTTAAGTCGACTGAAGTATAAAAAATGATATCCGCACAAGGTCGACAGTGCTGGAAATTTCGAAAAGTCTCCAAGAACTTGGTAATAGACAGTTCTGTTATTATTTTGATGTAAATTGTTTGCGAAATTAGCTGTTATATTGGATTTGGAGGTGCAAATAAGGTTCTAGAAAGTGAAATGAATGTAAGTTGTTAAATTTAAATTTGAACCCACGAAGTTTATTGCAGTATCTGTTTTCTTATGTATGTTCAACGATTACTAGAAAACTGCTCAAGGAATTTCTGGGAGATCTCGAAGGGTCTCATATTTTTTCAATAACATAGCTGGTACTGTTTTTTTTTTAGAAAATCGGGGAAAACTTTTTAACCGACTTTGGTGGAGGTGCTGGAATTAAAAATGGAATTGTTTCTATTCGGAACTATAATTGGATTAATCAAAATAAATGTCAGTTAATCTACTTCATGGAGAAGAATTAGTGTGTATATACAAACATTAATGCCAAATTGTGATTTCGATATTTGTCATTGCCGATCTTCATAATTTTTTTTATTTTTTGTTCAATTTGTATTCATACCATTGAAAACGAGGTCTTATTTAGACCTTGAAACGTTTGAACTTTTGAAATATACAGACTTTCAATTTTATGTGGTAGTTATTCCCAAAGAAAAAATAAAAACCAGAGATGCCACAATTATCATTCAGAAAACAACTATATACATTGTGTTTTTATAAATCGATTTTTTATGGATAATTTTAAGAGAAAAAGTAATTCTTCATAAACAGATTTGCATGGTCTTCTGTTATCATTATATGTCACTTTTTTGCTGTAGACAAGTTTTGTCAGGAAAGTAAAAGTGAAGTCCCTTTATTTTTGTTAATAACTAAAGTTGTTATCAAATAGAAGAAAATAGAATTTAAAACTGCATCTAATTATACCATTGCAGTAAAAACTGTTCAGTAATTATTTATGTAACTTTTCAAACTATATACTAGGTTTCAAAAAATATATTCAATTTGGTTTAAAGTACCTTTATTTTTTTGTAATAATTAAAATTTTAATCAAACAAAATTTATTATAACTGAAAACAGCATCCAATTATACTGCATCACTAAATATTGTATTAAATTGAAAGTAGATTGGAATTAAATCGAAATAAATCTCAGGTAATCAACCGCAAGATGGAGGTTCTCAGTTGGTCTCTATATAGGGTGTGTTTTCATAAGTTGGATTCAAACTGACAACATTCGTCTGGATATTATTCAATGAAAAAATTATTCTACATAAAAAGATTTGCATGGTTAGAAACATATAAACTGTGGTCATTACATGGCACTTTTTCAACTATATACAAGTTTTGTCAGCAAATAAAGTAGGTTTATTTTTAATAATAACTCAAATTGTTATCAAACAAAATTTATTAAAATTGAAAACTGAGTCCTATTATGGTATATAACTTAAAACTCTATAATGATTTATTTTAAGATTCCGCGGAGAAGAGACTATGGAATGAATTGAAACCTAAAAAATTATGATACTCAAATCATCTAGAATATAGTGGATTCACCTAAGTTGGAATCTATGCAAAACGTTCTTAATACATATACATATGTAAAAAACAAGTTACTCTATTCTATTCAACAGTAAACGAGTACTGGTCAAAATAATAAATGTTTTATTTTTCAGTAAAATACCTTATTTTAGGCAATATAGAAAAGTTAATTCACTAAAAATTGTAAAATAAATACACAAAAAAACAAAAACCGACTGCAAAATAAATACATTAAAAAACCGACTCAAAAAAGTAACTCAACTAAAAAGCATAAAATAATTTTTCTGTAGTCGGTGCCAAGTTGCGAAGTACAACTTATAAATGTACTCCCAACTTATTTTCACTTTAAATCGGCACCGATTTCAGAAAAACTATTTAATTGTTGCAGTAAAAAAATATTTCATGCTCTTTAGCTGAGTTACGTTTTTGAAGAAGTCGGCTTTTGTTTTCTTTAAAAATATATTTATATCGTAAGGAATCGATACAAGCTTATACAAATGCACCTGCCTAAGTACACTAATCTTTAGGGAATTCCACTAGCAAATATAAAAATAATTATCAAGCCTACCATACAATATTGTTTATTCAACAGCAAACTAGATATTTTAAAAAGGCATTGTACAGTTAGTCTACCACAACGATTACAGTCTTGGTTAAACAGGGGGATTCAAATGCAAGACATGTTTACCAAGTTCTAGTCTAAGAAGGTGTTATATAATAAAAGTGATACCAAGCGAATCACAGAAAGCCAACCCCGTGATACATGCACCGTGGAAAATTTTCTAGGGTATTCTTTCAATATTCGTTTTCCGGCCATCTACATCACTGTGCTGATATTTGTCAAAGAAGATTATGAACATTGTATACAACTTTTATAGGGAAGAAACTGATGGACAAAAAGATATCGCACCAATTGTGACAAGGAAGACTGAAGGCAGACATAGATATCTATGGGAAGAAACATCTAGTCAAGAGATCATCCTAAAATTATTATGGGCTCAGTGAAACCTTTTTCGAATCAAATTGCAAATTTGAATTGATTGTAGGAGAGTGCTCACACAACGAGAACCAGATCCCAGTTAGTATTATATCATGCAGGAGAAGTCAACTGGGCATAAATAAAACACTTGCCAACTGTCATGGATGAACTATTATAAACATATAAGAGAATAAGAATTCATTTCAAAGAACTCCTACAGATTACGTCGTAAATATCTCATTATCAAAAAGCCTTAACTAAGAGCTCTGAAAGACAACATTTTTCCGACTCCAGAAGGACTCGAAAACATGAAACCAGGAAGATGTCTTGAGAAGTCAGAAAAATGTAATAACAAAAACGCGTCTCAAACAAGTCAATTGTTCACTAAGAGCTCTTGAAGACATTATTTCACTGAGTTCTGAAGAATTCGGAAATATAAAGATTTCATCTAAGTAATTTCTTAAGAAGTAATAAGTCGTGGAAGAGTTACTGCAGAACGCCAGCACCACTTCTTAGTTCCTACAGCACGGAGCAATACCACAACATCCCATCCAGAGCTACAAAGGCAACATTTGCAAGCTACCGTTATTAGAGTTTCAGTAGAATATATAAGGAAAAGATTTCGCAGTCGAGAATTGTTCAGTAGGAAACAATTAAGAGTTCCACAGGTATCTTCGCAAAATAAGATTACCCGACTTAATTAGTGTTTAAAACACCAAAATTGGAAAATTGAAGATTGACGAAATGTGCTATTTTCTGATGAGACCAGAACTGGCCTACGATAAGAGTTTGTAGGTGCCAAGCTCTCTCCGTGCTGCTCGATCGATCCCCAAACTCAAAAGTACGACTTTAATGTTTTGGAGTGGTAAAATAAGTGATGAAAAAATTGACTTAATTCCCAATCGATAAACTCTAACAGGTCCAAGATATGTGGAATTATTGCTACAACCTGTAGTCAGCTTTTGGAAAGGTGCTTTCGGCGATTCTTTCCTATTTATGCAAGATTCCGTTGTCTAGACGAGAAAGGTGCATCTGTTTATGAATGGCTTGCTTGTTTCCCGGGTCTTAATTTAATTGAAGACTCGTGGGATATGTTTAAAAGAAGGATACGAGCTCCTAGGAATAAAAGTGGCAACGTAGAGCAACATTAGAGAAATGGAGAAATGTTTTCCAGGGAGAAATTATTAAGGTCATAGAAAGCATGCCATAACGAATTCGTTCTTACACTGATGCAGGTGGTAATACCAACTAGTAAATTACTAAACGAATCGTTTTATTACTCCTCAGATATTTACATATTTGGTGTTTGTATAACATTAATATTTGCATTTATTTTCAATAATTGTTTACATATGATTTGATTTGGATATGCTGCTAATTATTATACAATCATTTATTCCCAAATAGCAAAATGACGTTTTAGTTGAGTCCGTATGAGCTCAGATTTATGATTTGGACTTCAGATCCTTCGTCTGAATGACATTTTTTAGACCTCATCAATCTTTTCTTCATCTTTCCTGAACTTGCAAAAATGAATACAATGCAATACAAAAAAGACATTCATATAGACTTCGTAGTAATTGAGTTCATTAAGCACTCTGAATTCTGAGGTCATAAAACTAAGCTATTTAAGACGTCATTTTGGAACTTCTATAAGAAGTTTTGTAAAAGACTTCGTATTGAAATCTTTATGATTTGCATGCCGACTGGGTTAGTGGTAAAATACTCTTTTTATTTAATTCCTAGATGATTCCATATACGTTTGGTTGTGTATATGCCTATTTAGAGTTGCTGTTTCATTTGCTTAAAAACTTATTATGTTATTTTAAACTAGTGGAATACCTAGAATCATAATTAGAAATAAGAAATTCGTCTTAGAGAAGTCTTTTTCAAGCCGTCAGTAAGAATTCGTCGCCAATATTATTTTTCAGACATTAAAAATATGATATCCCCAAGAAATCTTTTATGCATAAAAACATTAGGTAAGACAAATCCCTTTTTTATGAAGTCCGAGAAATAACTTCTTTATGAAGTCTTAGAAGAAGTCATGGTGAGTTCCTTAGGTGGCGTATTCGACTTTTTGAAGACCTCTTATAAACTTAATTTTAACACTGACTTGGAGTTCCAATTCCTAAATATGAATTCTTTAAGAATTCATAATGACGTCTTTATTTACTGGTTGGTCATTCACAGACGACAAAATAGATAACTGATATGTCCTTCATACTTGATTAGTTCAGCAAATAGCCAGAATTGCCATCACTAACCAACAGGCAACGACTGTAGCAATTGTTTTAACTAAGCAACTTTTTAGCCGATTTGTCATACCACTTGCGGCGACGGTGGAAACTTAGAGTCTAAAAAATTGACAAGGAGTCTAGAAAATCATGTTTGCGGAGTTGTCAACATTAACAAGCGGGATTGGAATGAGCACATACCTCAGTTCTGACTTACATACTGATCTCCCAATGGAGACTTGAGTACCAATAGTCATGGGAAGGAATTATGGCTGTCATGGGAACTGGCTTTTGACTCAACAAAGTAACTCCAAATACAGAAATTAATTACGCAGAGCTACTATGGAAATACCTTACCCTTATCAGGAATCGGAGCCTAATAATGTTTCTCTGAAGCAATTGTAAGAGAATGTTGAATTCCTAATTATCAAAATTCTTGACTAATTAATTTTGAAATTTCCTTGATGTTCATTAGACAATATCTATTACCATGACGCTTTTAGATCTATATAGGGTGTTCTAACTTCCTCATGGTTTAGCAACATACAAACTTTTTGTTTCTCAGTGTGTTCTTCTTAATGCAATATCTTGTCCAATTTAATTTTTTGTAAACAATTATCAGTTAATATATGGTTTGCTAATTTCGTTCTGTTTATGTAATGCAGCCAATGAAAGCTTTTGCTTCTCAAAAATTTCAATCTTCATCGATTTGCGAAAAAATTTGGGAAAATTCAAAATATCAAAAGTCACATGGGGCCAACTCGCTCTTTTACCCTGACGGTGGATGCCACCCCTTCTCGGGGTTTGACATTTTTTTACCTAAATAACCACGGACGTCTATAGAGAACCTAATTGTTAGCAACAAATGTTCGATGAACTTATTTCGAAAATTCCCTACTTTTTATGTTATTCGTGATTAAAAACTTGTCATTTTCATTTAAAAATGTAACTTTTTTGGACGATTTTCTAAAAATAACTTGAATACTATGAGTTTAATGAAAAAAATTGTAAGGAACATATTTGTAGCTTATAAAAAAAACAAAGAGATTCATTTGTTTTAGAAATATCCTAGGTGCAATGTAAAAGGACATACGGTTGAAGAAAGGAAACATTTTTGTAAGTGCTCGAATCGGTGAATTCAACTTGAAATAACAGAAAAATAATCGACTTTAGGGACAGTTTCAGTAATGTCCTTTCAAGCATTACTAAAATTGTCCCTAAAGTCCTTTAAACTGAGAAGTGTAAAAAGTCAATTGCATTTCAATTAAGTGAGTTACAATGCAAAAAAGACTGACTACGCAACTTTTTTAAGAAAAAATGAACAGTAAAATCAACTTCACGACCACAAGAACTGAAATCCATGTTTTATTTTAGTGTTATTTTGTTGCTGAAAAAGTTGAACTGATTTGAAATGCATTCTTTTTGAAAAACGTTAATGTTAATTTTAACGTGTTTTTGAATTTTTCCATTTTTTTATAAATTTGAAAAATACTTAAAATTTAGTACAAAACAAGAATAGAGCTCATTTCAGTAAAAATTCTAGTATTTTTAAATTTTTTTATGATGAAAAATGAAGAAGATATAGGTAAATGAGGTTAATACTGACTTGTTAGTAACACCTGTTCTGAGACTTTTAACCTTTTAGCTTTAAACATCTAAAGTCACCGAACCTCCTTAATCTTGTAGCCCATCAAATTACCTTTAAAATTGTGATTGGATTGAGTCTATAGCTTGAAAATTGACGGAAATATCTATGGCTTGGCAATAATAATATCTGTCCAATTGACTAGGGACGGATTATTGTTAAACATTGCAAATCTGCCTACACCTGAAGAAAATATTATTTTGAAACTGCAACAAAGGTTACGGCACCTCTTGCAGTTGCCAAAGAATTGGTCTATTTTGTACTGCTACATGGTGACAGTTGTCAGAATTTTCGTTCATTTGACAAAGAAGAAGAAATCGAAACTGACAACAGCTGATGAGGAGTAGTTGGGACAACAAAATGTCGTAATTTTTATACATTAATCTTGGATAAAAAATAAACAAATATTGAAATATCATATATTGCAACGCTGATTTTAAGAATATATTGGTTACTGTTACTCATTAATAAATTGAACTATTATAACCCACGGATGCACTAGTAAAATATTATCAAATCTTTAAAAAAATATCTTTCACCAATTTAACCTAAAACGATTGAAAATTAGAAATAAATTCATAAGCATTGAAAACGATTTCTAAAAACTACTAAATATTTTTTAAATTGATTCTAAAGATAGGTGTGGTTTCTAGAGGTTGAGGCTAAACAATAAATTAGAAAATAAATTAATTAATAAACCTGTAAATATTCAGTAGAAGACATTTTTATTTATCATTTATTGGAAAAATTGAAGAAGTTGAATCTGCTAAACAATATTTTTTTCAATAATTGTAGGAGTAGGTTTGAAAATTAACAATTTTTTCAAAAAAGGGGTTGCTGTCATTCCTAAAACGCAAACGCGCAATTCCCCATAATGTCAATTTTGAAGATTAGAGTACAACAATCCTGCTCCCAAATTTTCAGAACAATCGATGAAGGTTGAAAGAATTTGGAACTAATAGCTTATTTTTACCTTTATTGACTGTATTAATGTGTCTTTTAGAAGTGGTGTACTGGTGTTTTTTCTTTACTTTGCCTAGTCGAAGATGCGATTTGATTGAGAGTTTATGAGTCTTTTTATTGAATTGTACCGAGATAGCCCAGTAGTATGGAAAGTTAAAGAATACTTTAGTCGAAATTAAACAGTACAATGGGAAACAATTTTGCTCGAGTTAAATGCTTTTAAAACGGACTTCACACTTGACGATCTAAAAAAAGAATGCTTTAAAAACTAATTTCAGCAGATAATACAATTCCATCAAGTGTCCCGGGCATGTCCAAACTAGAAGCTAGGTATCTCAAGTTTATAGATAATCTTTGAGTTGCAGGAATCACTTCACGCACAATATTGTTCTGTTTCTCAATCTTGGGCCCTATTAACTCCAATAAATAATATATCATAACTTTCTTGGATCACTCTGAGAAAGTTTTTGAAGTCGTTCAATAAATGATCCTGAGTAAAACATTCAGTAAATTTTTCTAAATAAACTGTGTTTTAGTTTATACCACCATCGTTGTTTTTTTCTTCTCCTCATTCATCAACGGTAGGGATACTCTACACATGAAACAAGGTAGGTACACTGCGAGGCACAAAGAAATATTAATAAAACGAGTGAAGGGCTGATTGAACGGCGTCTCAATTTGTTTGTTAAATTTTTGATCAAAGCGATTGAATGTCTAAGGGGTATGTCAACACTGTCAGGGGAAGTTTTTTATGTTAAAAAATTACATATTTATCTATAAACGAAAAAGTATCTATTTGTACGTTGTTCATATTTATTGATTGGCTATATAATAATAATTAATACAAACTTAAAATCACATAAAAAAATTAACTGAAATAAACGCATATAAATTTGTGGCTTCATCTTCTTCAGAGGACTCTTCCTCAGAGCTTAAATACTTTTCTTATTCCGATTCTTCTAACTTACCTAAGAATATAACTATTCAGAAATTAATTCAATGAAAAAGAATACTTGAACTTAGGGGGTCATCATTAATCGCTTGAGGTTTCAGCCCAATTTTCTGCACCCACTCTATGCTTCTGTAGATAAGTAGTGAGTTTCTAAGCTACCCTACTCCCTTTAAAGAAACACGTGCATTTTTTTTATTAAAAAGGCACATATTATTATAAAAAATTAAATTAATGTGCTGTAAAAACGCATAAGGTTTAATTTTTTTATATATTTGCATAGCAATCCAATCATACAAGTATTTCCGTCTCTTGTATAAAAAACAATATATTTACAAAACTCTAATTTAGGCTTAAGTAATGTTCTCTTCAGGTGTCATTCCTTTGTACGCAAGAAAATATACATTATATATCATATATAATATACATTGTTTCTGGTCAGGGAATCTTCATCAGTTGCGCTGCCCACAAATGAATGTCCTCTCGAACACTTCTTTATGAATTTGAAACATTTCGCTAAATTTGAAGACGCGAGCTGTAAGACCGACATCTAGGATTTTCGAGAGAATCAGCAGATAAAAAAAAATTTACCGTGACATTCTATCCTAGGAGTTAAGGGAGAACAGCAATTACACGGAACGGCTCCAGTTTCGGAACCTCTGTGTGCTGATTCTCTCAAAAATCCTAGATGTCGGTCTTACATCTCGCGTCTTCAAACACACGTAATGTGATTATCAAATTTTTCAGGGGCAAAAAATAATACTATCTCACAAAGATTGACGACGTCAATTGCGCCTTACTCAACCTAATGTCATACAACATCAACTTCTTTTCACCGTTGTGATCAATAGTGATGTTATCCACAACCAGGCCCCGTATTTAAACCTCGACACGGCAAGGTGATCTGACTTTTTTAATTATCACTCATTAAATTCTAAATTTAAAGGATATAACATTTCAACATCACTAGAATAATTTCTACAGAAATATTCTCGCTTATTTAAAAATGTAAGGGTCAGTTATGCTCCATAAGTCTTCAGCCAGGTCTGAATTTTTGTATTCAGAAAAGAAATACGTTTGAAGTTTTCAAGATATCTCAAAAACCTACTAAAAAACTCCCCCGGTAGAATTTTATTATAGAATTTTATTAAATGGTTTTATATTTAATATTTGATTAGTGTCTATTATTTTTTGTAAATTAGACCCAACTAATTGAATCTTTGTTTGTAATTTGTTATAGGTACTCGAAGACTTGCTTTTTGTGCTGCATTGTATTATTCTGTTCTGCATTTTTCGGATTATGTAGATATTTTTGTAGTCGCATAAGAGTAACTACTGCCCTTTATATAACTTTACAATATTTTGTGGGAGTTTGCAAATTCAGCATGTAAATTTTCTTACATTCTCAAGACTTTGATTAGCTTTTTACCTTGAAGAATCTTGATACCTTACAAGGAAGGTGGGTGAGTTCGTTAATATCCTTAAAAAACTCTTATTACATTATGACAAACAGTATTTCTGATACAAGTTCGATAATACAGGGGTTCAGATCGATGAAACAATGAAATTTGTCAAACTACCTACTTTTTTAATACAAAAACGCATTACCCTTATCAGTTGCTTTCTGTCTACAGTTTTCTATATGAAGTCTTGTATGAAGTCCTGTTTATATGTTTCCAAATTTGATTCAAAATCGGAACAAACTTGCTGTCAATAGGTGTTCAGTCGCTAAGTGTCGCTAGTGGGCCAAGGGGTACGATTCCGCGAAATTTAAATGAAATGAGTTGAAAAAATATTATTTATTATAGAAAATGGGCACGAAAAAACAATAAAGTCACCTGGAAAAAAAAAGCGGAAGTTGTTGTGAGATAGTAGTTATTTTTATAAACATATAAATAATTCCATGGTAATTTATATAATTTTGCAGGTAGGTTACAACATTTTGATAAGTTATTTATTAACAACCATGCAGAACAGACGAACATTACTTATTTCTCTTTCCTGATTTTATCAATTATAAAAACTCCGACGCATTCTATAACATTCTTCTAGATGACGGTATGAGCAGTATTTTTTCAAGGTGTTGAAGGAAAAATACACAAAAAGAAAGGGACAAATAAACAAAGAACTTTTTTTGAGTTTGAGAAAGGCTTAAATTGATGGCGTGTTTACTTACAGTTGGTTCAAAGTATAGAAAGGTAATTATTTTTCTTCTTTGTACATTTTCCCCCTTTCTCTCTGTGCATTTTTCCCATCATGAAAAAATAATGAGATGCATTAAAATTTTAATAACTGATAAAATGAGGTCCGATAAATACGTAATTTTCGTCTGTAATGCATGGTTATTAATAAATAACTTATAGTGGTGTAACCTATCTACAAAATGATATCAATACTGCCATTGAATTATTTATATCTTTATAAAATTATCTTCTACCTCGAATCAAGTTCAGCTTTTTTCCTGTTGACTTTCTTTATTATTTTCAGTTCCGCTATAAGTTCCTTTCGTGTCCATATTTTTCCGATCATTTTATTTAAATTTCGCGTAATCGTACCCCTTGACCTACTAGCGACACCAAGCAACAGGATAACGTCTTATTACCTTAAGACTACAAAATTTACTAAAATGCAATAAATGAAAATGTTTACAATAATTTTGTGTTTCTAATTATATATAGACAGCTGATGTAATCTAATGAGATCAAAAATGATTTGTAAATCAAATATTAAAAACCTAACAATTTATATTCTGTTCGCGTTAATTATTAAAAGGACGAAAAATTCGTAATATTACTGACGATTTCTGCTGAACATTGAGATTGCTATTTAGCTATTTCCATGGTTTTATTAGCACCTACCTTACTGTTCGCGAAACAACGGGTTATTTTTTTGATTGTTCACAAGAAACCAAACCAAAATATAAAGACCGCAAAAAATCCAACAACAGGTCAAAGTTTTTTACCTTTGACTCACGTGGAACATATTAAATTACAGCCAAAATATTTTCTTAGACTCATGATAAAAGATAACAAACAAGTGTTTGATAGCGAAGATAAGATCTCGGGTTTTGGTGTATCTGCGCAAAAATATATTAGGGATTGTTAAAATCTTGTCAATTATACAGTTTAACCTCTGAGTGTGTTCGCGAAAATGGCAGCTTTAGCTGCGGGCTTAGCAGCTGGTGCTGCTTATATTGGCTGTTTTTTCTGTTGCAAGGGCATTCAGGAGTATGTAGAGAGAAAGAATGAGGGTAAGAAAGTGTTTTAGTATTTATGTCATGGAGAACAGAATTTTTATGAAATTAAATTGTTTGACTAGCTGACTTCCTACCTATATTACTGTCAATATATATTCTCGAAGATAGTCTGAATCTGTTGTGAAGGGAAAAAATTGTTATGGTTATTTATTATAAACGAGATTTGTCGTAAATACCTATATGCAAAATTTAAGTAACTAAGTTTCAACTCCACGCAACCACCATCAACTTTTTTTAAATATATTAAATAAATACTGACCTGATATTAAAATTTATTAAAAATTATTTAAAAAATATAATTAATTTTAGTTTTTCCAAAATGTCGAGATAAGATTTTATATTAATAATTATCAATTAAATTTAATTAATGGAAAAGTATCTGGGAAGTTGCACTATCTACCATTTCTGTAGTTACTTTAGTAAACGTATCAAGGATATTTGTCTTAGTTCTTGTATGTTTTTTGATAAACCTTTTCCATATACTTCTTTTCAGGGAAACCCCGTATAAAGTAACATAAAATTATAGCATAGTTACGATGAGGCCATCTGGCTAACTTGTGCCAATTCAACAATCTGGAAAGCTTTGATTTAGGTATTGCCGTAAAGTTAGGGCATTATGTGGCATTAAGTAATGTCCCTTTTTCTATTTAGTGATAGTTTATCTATAATTAAATGCTTGATTAAATCTAAAAATGTATTTTGATTAAGTTGCCATCTAAATAATAGGACCAATTATGTGATTATTAATTATATCGCACCACAAATTTTGTTAAAACCATCCCTGTAGTTCTGTTGTATAATGGTGATCATTTCTGAGTTTCCTTCTGTACCTACCAGTGGAAACAAGTGTGTCTTATGTCAAAGTCTGCACCATGTAGTTTTTGATCCTTCTGATATTTGTAATCACACTGTTTGACTTTTTTGAGAATTTTTCCAACAGTATTGTTGTTGCTTCCATGCCTTACCTAGTGATATTTCTGAATGAATTTAATAGGTTTATGCTTTCTTTTTTGCTGAAACTAGTACATTCATTCATATATTTTTAAATTAAGTCATTATGGAGGGCTGCCTTCTGTAATGGTATAAATGCCTATACTTCTGACTTATTTGTCAAATTTTCATTTGATTTTAGATCAAAACCATCATTTTAAAACTTAATTGATGTTAGCGAATATTAGAAGCAGAATATAGTTAAATATAATAATTTACATCCGTGTGTTCAGGTAAAAAAAATTTTCATTTTGCAATTTACATCAATAAATATAAAGCCATTGACAACGAAGTCAGAATAGACTTTGAAACGTTTGGTATTCCTGCAATATACGTAGTTTTATTTCTATTGTGGTGTTATTCCCCAAAGAAACACAAAAATAAAAAAATTATATATATATATATATATATATATATATATATATATATATATATATATATATGGATCTTTAATTTATACTTGTGTACTTCTTAATTGTACCACAAAATTTCACTATATTATATAGAAATTGAAAAAAAATAGATTTAAATTTTTTTTTCATAAATTATAATGTCACTGGATCGTTTATCTTATTCTGTTCCGTATATTAAATTGTTTAATTCATTATCAGGTTTTTTATTAATAACTAATTAACTCAAATATTTTATATTTAAGTTAAGTTAAGTTAAGAACAGAGGGCAATCAATATCTATTTTCTGACATATCTGCTTTTTTATCTGATTTAAGGTACAATTCAGTTGAAAATTTTAGCATATTCTTATCTCCCTCTCCCTCTTTTTCTCTCTTAATATTTGCATAGCAATCCAATCATACGAGTATTTAAGTCTCTTGCATAAAAAATAATATATTTACAAAACGAACACGCTAAAGTAGCGCGCTATCCTGACTTTCCAAAACTCTAATTTAAGCACACGTAATGTGATTATCAGCGGCAAAAAATAATACTATCTCACAAAGATTGACGACGTCAATTTCGCTTTACTCAACGTAATGTCATACAAAATCAACTTCCTTTCACGGTTGTGATAAATAGTGATCTTATTTCCCTCTCTCTCTTTTTCCCTCTTTAATTTGTATTAATTTTCTATATTTTCCAAATATGTGTTAACTTTTTTATTTTTCTTATTATTTCGGCCACTTTCTATTAATGTAACTCTTAATTCACTCTATATTGCATCTACGCTGTATATGCTTCAGTATATTGGTCACACCTATATAACATATTGGTCTATTATTTTTTGAACTACCCTGTACAACTATAGTTCTACTCAACACAATATTGCAACGGTCCTGATTCTTTAAAACTACCCCGTATAAGTATAAATCTCTCCACACTATTGACCGTTTCTATTTTTCTATTGTTTATATTATTCCGGTATACCTATGATTTTACTTCGCCCCATATGTCTAGTATTCCATTTATGCAACTGCTCATGGTCTACACTATATAACAAAATTCACATTTTGGAATCACATTTTATGACTATAATTTTACTCTACCATTCATTTCAATCACCCGGTATATGAAACTGCTCCTAAAATTTTTTGAATCTATGTCTATAATTATATCCCGTCCTATAATTCAAATATCCTAACTTCTTATGCTTATATAACAAATTTTTGATACACCCTGAATAACAATAATTTTACTCCACCCGTACTTCAAACACTTTGTATAAGCAACTACTTATCCACAATCTATTACTTTTTAAACTGCCCTGTATAACTGTAATTCTACTTCATCTTATATTTCAACCATCCTGTATATTTAACTGCTTCTAGCATTTTTGAAGCCTTCTGTATAACTGTAATTATTATCCGTCCTATAACGCAAATATCCACTCTGTATAATTATAGTTTTGCTCCACTCTTATTTCAACCACCTTTCATACGCAACTAGTTATGTGCCACCCAATACAATATTTTTAGAATCACCCTATATAACTAAAATATACGGAATCAAGTTAGAACATATCTTTGTAGAATAAAGTTTATAATATTCAAATTGCTTGAGCCGTTTTACAGAAAACAGTGAATATTTGTGAAACGTCACTGAAATATAGTCCCTTATTTACTTTTTTTTCTGATTTCCTGGAAAACCTTAAATCTATTGTTACAGACAATAATATGGTAACATTCTGTAATGTTCCTTAATAAAATGCAGTTTAATCATTAAAATTTCCCAAAGATTTTTTGAATAATCGCTGGTGATACATAAAAGAAAGTTGCGGACGAATTGATAACCTCCTTCTTTTTGGAAGTCAGTTATTAATTATTACATCAATCCAATTAAAATAGAAACACAGGAACTTATTTAGATCTTTTCGTAGATTATTGAACTACACTTTTTAAAAAAATATTAAGAAAGATAAAAAATAAAGAATTAATATTATTAACGTATTTATAATTAAAATCATTTAAGCATGTATACTGTTGAGATCGTACTTATTAACCGACTTTTTAACCGACTGCAAAAAGAAGAAGGTTCTCAATTATGTTTGTTCACCGATTACTCGGAAATTTCGACCGTTTTACTGAAGCATGTTTCAGGGGATCGCTAAGTGGTCCCATATTTTTTTCAATAGCATAGCTTGTATCGTTTCTTAGAAAATCGGGAATAACTTTTTATCGACTTTCTTATGCAGTAAACTCTGGTGGAGTCGTTGGTATTAAAAATATAGAAAGATTTTTTGTTAGGAACATGGGGTTTAATAGATTAATAAAAATGAATTGTATTAGTTGGTGGGGATCCCGAAATGGTCACATATTGTTTTTCAATAACATTACTTGTACAGTTTTTTAGAAAATCGGGAAAAACTTTTTTAGCGACATTTCTATACAGTAAACTTTGATCGAGTTGATGGTATTTACTGTTCGGAACTTGGGGTAAATTGTAAGTAAGATGAATTAATTAAAATAACTGTCAGTTAATATGTATATACAGTGTGCATTCATAAAACAAACGATTTTTGTTATTAATAATTTTAAAGAAAAAGTTGTTCTTCACAAAGAGGTTTACATGGTCAAAAACGTAAACAGTAATCATTTCATGTCATTTTTTTAAATGTAGACAAGGTTTCTCATGAAAGACGACTTTCTATTAACAAATAAAATATCTACATTTCTGTTCAGATTTAAAATTGGTATCAAATAGAAGTAATTATAATAAAAACTGCATCTATCTATACCTTTGTACTAAAAATTGTACGAGTATAATAGGTATTTCTGTAACTTTTCCAACTATTTACTACGTTTCAAAAAATACATCAATTTTGTTTAAAAGTGAACTTTATTTTGGTTTTATAATATCTCAAATTGTATTCAAACACAGTTTATTAGAATTGAAAACTATATCCGATTGTGCTGTATTATTAAAAATTGTAATAAATTGAAAATTGATTGGAAATTAATCCAAATAAATGTCAGTTAATCAACTTCAAGGTATATGTTCTCAGTTGGTTTCTATATATATTGTGTCTTCTTAAGGTGAATTGAAACGGAAAGCGTTCTTATGAATATTGTTTAGAGAAAAAATTATCCTTCATAAAAATATTTGCATGGTAGATGTCACTTTTTCTACTGTATACGAAGTTTGTCATCAAATATGAATTTTACTCAAAACTAAAATGCCTTTATTTTTCATAATGTATATAAATCTTATCAAACATGGGTAACAAGAATTATAAAATGGATCTAATTATGCCACATCACTAAAAATTGTATAATATATCTTCATTTCACTTTTCCAAATTATGTACTAGGTTTGATAAAGAATACAAATTTTGTTTAAGTTAAATACCTTAATGTTTAATAACAACCCAAATTGTTATTACACAAATTAAATTATAATTAAAAACTACGTCCTATTATGTTATATCAATTAAGACTGTTTAATGATTTATTATAAGATTCCGCGTAGGGGAGACTATTAAATGAATGTCAGTATACTTAACAGACGTATAGAATGATCAGATTGTGTACAATATAGTGGATCCACCTAAGTTAGTATCATATACAAAATTTTCTTAATACATATATATATATATATATATATATATATATATATATATATATACAAAACAAGTTATTCTTTTCAACAGTAAACGAGCTTGATCAACCTAGTAAATGAAAGTAAAATACCTTATGTTAGGCAATATCTAGAAAGTTTATTAGAATTGAAAACTGCATCCAGTTAAGCCATGCATCACTAAAAATTGCAAAATAAATACATTAAAAAAAAAACAAAAACCACCTTCAAAAGAAAATTAACTAAATTGCATAAATAAATAATTTTTAGTCACATTTAAATACTTTTTCTGAAGTCGGTGCCAATTTTAACAAAAAACAACTCATCAATGTACTTCCCGAAATATTTTCACTTTCGCTTGGCACCGACTTCATAAAAAGTATTTAATTGTAGCTAAAAATTATTTGATACTTTTTCGTTAGTTTTCTTTGGAAGTCGGTTTTTGTTTTTTTTTAAATGTATTTATCTTGGTACAAGTCACCGGTCCCTTACCGACAGAGCAGATGTCCCGTTTCCGATACCAGGCTGTGACGACTTCGAAGTAATTTACTTAACAAACGTTAAAAATGTTTCACTATCAGTTTAACTTCAATTTTACTGTTTAATACCTTTTTCTACATCCTGAGTAGCGTAGTCTAAACAATGACATAGATATTTCAGCTTCCTTCATTTATTATAGTTCAGTAGTTTTATGTCGTCATATAGCTTCGGGGAAACTTCTTGATTACGTATTTTCAGGGCCGGATTTAGGATCTGACCTCTAAACTCAAACGAGCGGATTTTAAGTGGAACCGGAAGAACTAGCAGTGAGAGCCACAACATAAAGTATCTGGAGCAGCACCATGTAAACAGTTCACTGCCGCCCAGCCTGTCATGCAATAATTGCGGCAGAGTGAGCAATAGCGGCTGACACTTTTGCCATTTGGCCTCACAACAAAGATTCATTAGATTTATTCCAGAAACACGTCAATGGTACACATCCTAGCATTCAAATTACAATGGAAATCGAGTCCGATTCTTCTCTTCCGTTTCTTGATGTCCGCATAACAAAAACTAACAATGATAAATTCTCACATACAGTCTATAGAAAACCAACCCATACTAATCGATACTTAAATGCCCAATCACACCACCATTCTGCCTGCCCAGTTAAGTTCTGTAATGAAATCATTGGCTCTTAAATCTATCCGATTAACAGATATTGACAATAGGCAAAACTTAACAATTTTCAACAAATACTTAGACAAAACGGTTATAATCCGAACCTCATTGCGCGCATAATTCCTCAATCTCAACAACTCCCAAATACACCAATGGCTTCTATCTTGGATTCGTCACCTAGGTGGTATTATTATGGGTTAAGCCTTCTCGTTATCTATTCTGTGCTGCATGTTTGTACGACCGGTAATACCATCTTGACCATTAACAATTGGCCAGTGATTCGCGATAAATTGCTGTGGCTTTCTGCTGTTTCTCTGGTGTCATGTGTGTGTCAGATGATCGGCAAACTGTTTTAGAAACTCTTTACTGGGCCCTGTCTTCTTCACCAATAGTCATGAGCTGAATGTACAGGCTCCACCATTCTTTCTAGCTGAATAATTTGTTCCTTTCGACCAGAAATTCTGATTAAAGAATCCGCTGTAATTTTTATGGAAGTCGCTGAGCTATTGACGAGCCTTGTCAATACAAATTTCTCATTTGGAAATCGAAGAACATCAATTCTCGGGTCGAGCATGAATCCCTGTTGGGTAATTAGGTCGATATCCAGTATAAAATCCTCCTCAATCTCCGCCACTAGGATCATATGCCGGATTCTGTTTCTATTCTCAACTTTTCTCAATATAATCTTGTTTGTATATTTTATCGTTTCTTAGGAATCAATGTTATCCCTTCATAAGTGAGGCACTCTGTATATTACTTTCCATCATTTTTTATATTTCTTTGGCATAGGCTTCTATCCGTCTAGTTAAGAGTCAAATTTTGGATGCCCTTACGAATATTCTGTTTATGGTAATCTCACAGAGTAAGACAACGAGATCAGAATATGAGATACTGTTCCAATTTGTTGATTGTTATACTTGAGATATTTACATTTGTTTACCCATTCAAATGTTTTTACCCACAATCATTTGAATAAAGCATTTCTTCTTTTCGCTATGTTTCTAAAGTTCAGTACGAATATGAATCGATCAAATATGCTTTACAAATATCTACTTCTAATAGTATTTCGAATAGTATTCATAACATTCAATTGAAGCAAGACGTTAAGTAAACAAACTCTTAAGAAAATTACATTGAACTCTGCTGATAACTACGCACTCGAGGCTATCAAGTCGCCTTACAACTATTCGGTATTATAGAAGTATTTATAAGAACAACAAATAAAATAATATATTTGGCGCGGTTACTCACTATCCTCCTCAATACAAACGTAAACAAGCTTAAGTTTGCATAGCTGATTAGTTGCATAGTTAGTAACTGTGATTAAAATCCGAGATGACAAGCAACAGTTAGCTAATGACCCTTTTGAGATTTTAATGGTGTAGTCGTTTTATAAGACATGATCAGTTGCCGGAATGACACACTATTTTTGGCTATTTATGATTGGTCTTATACTTTTGTTTCTAATGTATGCATATGCACAGTGGAGAATTAGACAAACCGAGAAAAAATCTGACAGTGCGGAAGTGTTGTTGGGTAGTGAGACACTATTATCTAGTAAGTCTTAGTTAATATTTAATGTTCCTTTAATAATAATATTTTCGTTGTGAATAATTTTCTGCAAACTAAATTATTTCTAACTACATTTTCATATTAACAAGGTTACTTTCTGCTGTTTTCTCACAAAATATTTCTGCAAAAACTTATTATTAACAGATAAACCAACATAACAGTTTGCAAACTAAATTATTATTAAGAAATCTTCCTTGCGAATCTAAGGCTAACATAATAAAAGAACTTTATATTGTACATCAAAGTTAATCATAGGCAAACTTGTATTGTTTCTCAGCAACAGGTGCTCTATAATTAACTCTTAATAGCCTGTCCACTACTTAAGGTTGTCTTACCTTATATATTAACGTCACGTGTTATAAGCTCTTCTTGTTTTCTGTCTTTGAGATTTTACTGATCCATGCTCATTCTTTAATTTATACCTGTCAAATTTGTCTCGTATGACTTATTTGCGATAATTCAATGATTTAATTTAAGTGCATATTTCTTCATCTTCATAGAGATAGTCTTCACCTATCAAATTTCCTACGAGGACAGTTACGAGTCATAATGTCGTTTGTCTCAGGTAGCCTACTCCAGCCCAATGATTCTTAGTACCCCATATTTGTTTCCTGCTCTGGACTCTATTTTGATCAGGGAATTGCAGACCGCAGTCAACTGTTTACCATTTTTTTGTCACCAGGAATCAGGGTGCAAGAAGACTATTTGACAGGAAATAATATGGCTGGCATACCAGTTCATTAGTTTTGTGGGACATATAGTAAGCGACTTAAGATCTAACACTAAATTAACAAACATACATTTCTTATGCATATGTGAACTGCATAATCGATATTGGGTAGTTGTGGCTGATACTTGATGTGAATCTATGATGAGGAACACAAAAACAAAAATAAACTTCGAGACTTACACTTTATTTTGATAGAACGACATCTGTTTTTTTCATAATCGATATTTATGTATGAGCATTCATAGCCAAACCGTAGAATAGTTTTGGAACATTCATAAAATTTATTAATTAAATAAATCAATCATACGGACAGTTAACTTACGATACACTTATAAGTTTCTATGTAAATTTTTTTGATATTTAAAATTATTATCTTAGTTATTGTTACAAAAACTAAGGAGTGAGAAACGTCAGTAATAATACTTACCCAACATATTACATTCTTGTTCTATGCACTATGTACTTATGTAAATATGAGACAATTAACTGGGTTATCCGTATGAAATATACCTATACCTTTCCGGCCTTTTCAAAACATGCAGTTTTGTAGTACTTTCTTTCATAAGGTTTAGACAGCGTTAGCAATGTAAGCATTCGAAAACGCCTATCGGCGACTATTATAACATATAAAGTTTTCTCTACTTTCTGTAATAATAAAATATACTTGTACTATATAGAACTGTAAACAAAAGGCTTCTGATAGCGCCTTTAGTTTATACTTATTCTATTTCTTCTCATTTTCAGGTATTATATTTTTGCCTGTTACGACACCCATCTTTTTCTTGGTCTACCAATACTTCTTATCCCTCTACATTTGTAGTTCACTACTTTTATGGGATTTTATAATCGTGCACTCTGTCTACAGCTTTTTCCATTTTCTCCTATTTTCTGTATAAACGAAAGAGTTCGTTTATACTGAAAATGTTCAGTTCACATCTTATACAATAATTTCTTATTCTGTCCATATGTAACCTTTAACCATTCTTAAGAATTTCATTTCTAGAAGTTTTATACTATAGTGAGAAATTAGATTTACTATGTATTTTTTTAATAATTTACAAATTTCCTTTTTTTGATTATTGGTTTCTGAGCCACATTTCTTGAGTAATGGAATATCGCACTCCGATGCGAACAAACTTCACTTTACTGAAGTTGCGTAGACCTAACTTATCCATTTTAGCGTTACGTCTGGATATCCTCTAGTTAGCGGACATAGTTTACAGACGGCTCACAAATCAACTTGACTTGAAATGAACTTTAAGATAGATCATAGCCTAGGTAACGTTCAAGGTCAAAGTCATTTTTCCATGTTTGGGTAGAGCGATCCTAATGCCCTAGGAGATCTTGGTAAAACTCATCGCCAAGATCATGGTTAGATCATGTTTGGAGGTAAACCTCTCCGCTCTTTTCATTTCCAGTTTCAAAAATAGAGGTTTCTATTTTAATAATAGACCTTGATATTGAAGTGACTTTGAAGGTGATGCCAAAAATTAACTCGATGCTGACCATTTGATAGACAGGGGCAAATCCTACAACTTTTGTTTGTAATTTTTTTTCTAGGAGGCTTATTCTTCAAGTTATTGAGGAGTCCCGGACATCTAACACCCTATATATAACAGATATTTTTATACTAATAGAGAAAAATTATCCAAACATTTTAATCTAAACTTTTTGTGGCATATCTTGTACTAGTTAAACCAATATTTAATAAAATGTATAATACTCAGCATTTCTAAATTCTCGTGAAATATTAGTTAGCTATCACTTCTTAAACTGAACGTAAAATTGTCACAAATAAGTAAAAATTAGCCATATTAATGAACCATAGATAAATATTAATTATACTTTTTTGTAAAGGAAAATATTTGAAAAATATAATTGAAGAATCTCAATTAGCGGCCTAGCTGATATTATTATATCAATAACAGCTTAACTAAAATAAAATTTAAACAAAAAGCATACCTTTACAGAAATTACAAAAACCGGATTGTATATCTTGCTCATAAACTAAACAATTCATGACGTCGTCGCCCTTTTATCATAACGGAGTGTTGTTCTAATGAGGCTGCCAATTATGTTAGTGATACGAGAGTTTCAGTTTGGTTATGTCGCTGTATGTTTGGCTTGTTTTTATAATACTGTTGTTACTGTTTTTGATCTATTCCTATTCCCATTGGAAAATCACCCTGATCCAAAGGCAGCTGGCTAATTTGGAAGATGGCGAACGTCGTTTTCAAGGAACTAACTGTAAGTTCTACTATTCTATTTTCTAATATTTTATTTATTTAAAACTTCTGAAGAATAAATATTACTCACTTTTTCAACAACATAGCCTTTGCTTTACACATAGCTTGCCAAAGTGGAGATTTTTTTCGTTGGTGGTTTGGGCAAATTCCAATCTTTACTTGTTAGTCATCAGCTTTTAAGCAATTTTATTTTAAATATTTATTCCTGTAGGTTAAATACCTATGAATATGATACTTTTTGTAGACACCATTTAGTCTAGATTTTAATCTTTCGATAACGTATACGATGTAGTCATACTGCTAGAAATCCGGTGAAGTCTCTATAGACAAGCACCATTTTTCAAATTTTCTATTTCTTATGCAGCCACTGTTATACCTAGTAGATTCTCACGCAAAACTGTTTGTTTTTGTTCAATGTTTCGCCCCTTGTCTATATTGTTAATGCGGACTCCTCCTGATTTTGAACTAGATTCTCGTTATGTTCAGCCTGAAATGCCTGGCACGAGTTTTGCTCCTTAAGACCCAATTCTTAATTTTACTCGTTGGCGGTTAATTCAAACTTATCCAATTTACCTATCTCAGAGTACAATAAAAAAATCATCAATTGAAGTAAACAAGTGAGTTTCAATATCTATTATTATTGTTCATTTCTGTTAACAATACCGCACATTCCAACTAATATCCTCTATCAAGAGATCCAAGGAATTCATTTTCAACTCGAATCGAAAGCTGTCTCGATGTCAAAAACTGCTACAATTCGTTTAAGTACTTTTTTCAACAAATTTTAACGTTATTCATCGCACCCGATAAGTTTTCATAGTTTGCAGATTTCATAAAAGTAATCCGCGGGATCCTGTAAACTGTTGGCTCGATTGGAAAACTGTTGTTGCTCACTAAAGATCTTTTCTTAGTGTATATTATGCTGTTTCTGCAATTTTTGTCGACCGAACTCATATGTGAAGGGTTTTATTTGATATATACATACATAAGCTCCTGGTGTGAAATCTCCTGCCGAACTTTTTCAGGAATAACAGAAAATAAATAATGGTGTTTAAGTCGGGGGATCGAGCAGGTCATAATTACTGTGCATAAATTACATTACATATGTTGTGGCGAATGCAAAATTGTCGTTAAACTGATGTAGCGATTGGGCCAAAAAGTTGCATCTTTCCTCGCGTCTAAGTCTTCCTGGTAAATATACCGTCAATATTAGGTAATCACCAAAATTCCAACCCAAACTTTCAAGGAGAACTGATATTGAAAACAATCTGCACGCAACTCATGTGGATTTTTTCATGCATTACATTTGTTTGTCATCAGTTGACCTACGTAGAGAAAAATAAGTAATGAACACATCTCTTAACGGGTTGTGTGCTGTACGAGTACATCAAACACCACCTAACAATTTTCCAAATAGTCCCATAACTTGTATTCAAAGCATTTGCAGTAGTACTAGTAGAAGTACCTGGATCTTCTTGTATCATGTTTAACACATTGTTTTTTAGTTATACCGTTCTTACTGTCATTAGCCTTCCTGCAATTTCTTTTTTTTTTCCTGCATCATTCAGACTAAGAAGGATTTTTTTGTCAGGAACTTTATGGTCATAAAATCAATCAGCGTAAACTCGCCTAGCTTGCAACTGCAAATATGAAATGCATGGCATTCATCTCGGAGTTCGTATAGCAATTCATGCTAGACAACCCATAACGTCAACAGATAAGATCATCAATAACGTAAATAAATGATTTAAACTGATTTTCCTTTCGATATCTACAGTTGCTTGCCGTTAAAAACGCATTTCTAATTTTTTTATACCCGGTGAAACCAGTACCTTTTTTTTGTCAACATTAAATAATTTTAAAACACAAAACCTGGTTTTGTCAATAAAAACGTCTTTATTACAAAACGGCTTTTCAAAAGTCATCAAACATGTGATAATAAAAATGTAGTTATGTCTTAGTACGACCCGTTAATGAATTGCGATGTTACAAATTATTAAAAATAACCTTGACAGGTTTTCCTTATTCACATGATTGCTATTAACCTCCTATATGTTAATAGCAATAATAAATTCGTTTACGAATATAAATTCAGACCGTTGCTAAATTTTAAAACTTTTAGTCCGGGAGTTGGCGCTATTATTTGAAAGAGTATTTTCATTGTTACTTAAAATCATAGGTACAATAGTTTTCCCCTGAAAGATAAGCGATTTGATCATCACTTACCTGAGTAGAAATGCAGCTAAAGCTAACAGCATGCGGAAGATTGTGCTGTGACTATTATCTTATAAAAAAATGTATGACTGCCTTGAAAAGAAGGGATTATCTCGGAGTCCAATTTCAACTCACCAAACGTCATTTGTTTTGTAATTTTAAGTAGTTTTTTTTCAGTAAAAGTTCAAGTCTCTAGTTAATAATGCTGATTTTTGGAACATTTTAAGTAAAGTTAAACATTTCAAAAAATTGTCATTTGACATCATTTTATTATCGATCCCGGCAGGGATTAATTATCAACTACGCGGATGAATTAAAAAGAAATACTCTTTATTACTTTGAAAAGCTTTCAGAATACGTTTATTCCTTCCTTGATTATATATATAAACAAATTGTTTGAGTAACGGCTGAATTGGCTAACACAATATAAGAAAGGTTTCGGGAAGCAGCCTTTTATGAGCGATTTTATAAAGAACTGAAATACACTTTTACTTTGCGAAATCTTTCGAAATACTTAAACTTCTTCGTAAGTCTTTTGACTACAAACAAAATTTATAATTATAATATGTGAGATAAATTTTGAAATACTTAAGTAAATTGTGATTGTAATTTTAAAAAGAGCACAAACATAAGAATTATGAAATTAATAAATTAGATATAACAAAATTTTTTTGAAAGACAAACTGGAAATGAAATTATTATAATAAAAAATAACATTAATATGGTGAGTAGAATAATGTATTGTTACTATATAACTTAATTTTTAAATAATGAAAATGAAGAATGCAATAAATGTTGTTCAAATTTTGGATATCTGTTTTTTCATTAATATTATTCGGATAATAGTTAATAAATAACATCTCAAAAAAATTTAAATATATTAAAGATTTATCGACTAAAATTAGTAAAATTTAAAATAACCAATCTTGAATTTTAATAACTTATAAGTCAAGCAAAACAGTAAATCATCTTTTTAGCAAAACAAAAGGTAAGATACCAAAAGAATTGAAATCTAATATTGTATATAAAATAGATTATATTAATTGTGATGCAACCTATATTGGACAGACCTCAAAAACTCTAAAAAGTAGAATGATCTCGCATAAAAGCGATATCAGATTAGGAAACGAAAGTTGTGCTATTGCCACTCATTGTATTCAACATTCACACACTGTAAATTTTAACAACGCTTTAGTTCTGGCATGTGAACGAAATTATTACAAAAGAAATTTTTTAGAGATGGTATTTATTAACTATTATCCGAATAATATTATTAAAAAACACAGATATCCAAAATTTGAACAACATTTATTGCAATCTTTTAGATATCGACAAGCAAAATTCATTTTCGGCATAAAACAATTAAGTTACATAGCTGATTCTCTTTTTCCGGATTTGGACCGCGTCATTTTTTCGAATTAAGTTTTTCGACGTTTCGCCCACACTTATAAGGGGGCATTTTCAAGGATGAGACACAAGTCTAAAAAAAAAGTGTGGGCGAAACGTCGGAAAACTTAGTTTATATGCCGGTTTAGGTATACAAACAAATTAATTCGAAAAAATGACGCGGTCCAAATCCGGAAAAAGCAGAATCAGCTATGACTATGGCTGCGAAACCTCCTTCCTCAATTAAGTTACATAGTAAAAATACATTATTTTACTAACTACAGTAATGTTATTTTTGATTATAATAATTTCATTTCCAGTTTTGCTATCAATGTCACTCAAAAATTTTTTGTTATATATAATTTATTAATTTCATAATTCTTATGTTTGTGCTCTTTTTAAAATTAAAATCAAAATTTTAAATTTTGGTAGTAGTCAAAAGATTGACGAAGAAATTAAATTATTTCGAAAGCTTCCGCAAAGTAAAAGTGTATTTCAATTCTTTATAAAATCGCTCATAAAAGGCTGCTTCCCGAAACCTTTCTTATATATATATATATATATATATATATATATATATATATATATATATATATATATATATACACATATGTATATGGTTTCCTGTGTTGTATCCGGTGTACATCCGTTTCTTGTTTTGTGCTTTGAAAAAAACAGTTAACCTGACGTTTCGTCAATCTCTCGTTTAGTATTTTCAATGGTAGAAATCTGATAATAGAATCACGAGATTTAGAAAGTTAAATTATTTTTATATTTTTCTTGTTATTGCTTTACCTGGTTTGGTTGTGACCGCCTGTTGCAGATTCATAAAGAAGATAGACTTATGAGTAGGAGTTTTATGGTGGGATTTTTCCAGAAGTGCATCCACGTTTTTGGCAAGTTTAGAATGTGGTCGTTTATTTAACTCTCCGATTATCTGAATTTCTATAGCTTCCCGTATTAACCTATTTATATGATTTTCTACGTTGGCGATTTTTTTCACGTTTTAGTCTATTTTATATCCTGAATATCAAATTTTATTTCCACAAAATATAATTTTATAATGGCATAAATGGCACCCTGAAATATATAAATAAATAATGAAGAAAACGATTTCTCTTCACCTACTATTCAGTTTAATTGTTTGTCGATGTCAAATAGGACCACGTACCCTTTAAATTATTAGGTTATGAGACACATTTATATATACATTAATCAAGAGAAACACTAGTTCAGAAAAAAATATTTCTTTGTAATTGATTGTGTTCTTAAAAACTCTGAGAAAATAGTTAATTTTTCCCACTTCTTAAAGAAGTCAAACAAATCACAAGTCAAAAAAAATGATGTCTTTAGGAGCCCTTGGTTAAGACTATTTGAAAATACCATCTTTAAGACGTAGTTTTAGGACTACTTGAATAAATATTTGAAATAAATTCAAAAGATACTCTTTTTGACTACTGTGTTGGTGGATAATTTTGGTTTATTTATTTTGAATTTGTAAATAACTTGAGTACGGTGCCACCTGTCCGATCCAGGCATCGCTATGAACCATGCTCTTGACAAAATAAAATATTCTTTGTATCGTTGAAGTTGCTTAGAAGTTACCCGATAACATATGGCCGCACATAGGATTTTTAGACTATATAAAGTCTCTAAATGGCGCGATAACTGATAATAACTAGTGTATGGTAGTAATACGGTAATACACTTAATGCTTGTCGAAAAAACTTAGACGTATTGGACGCATGGACCGAATACTATAACATCAACTGGGACCAGGCAAGGATAATTCACAAAGAGCACTGATGATAAAAAAAATCATCGAGAAAGCCTACATAATCTCTACTGAGAAAATAATCAGCGAGCCCAGCGCCCAAATTAAAAACGTTTAGAGACCTCTTCTCCAGCCACTGCCACTACGTATCACCGGAAACCAATTGCCAAGTATGACGACGCGGATTGGACGAGACAGGGGATTAAGCGACCCAGTGAGCATGACCGGTTAAGGGTATAAATACAACTTATAATCTGAATTTCCCTTCATTCACCTGATGACGATAGCAGATCCAAAGCTGTTGAAACGTTGTGAGATCAATCATTTTAAGATGATGGAAGTCCAAGGAAACTTCGAGGAACGAGTTACATTTTCTACCAGCTTCAGACTAACATCAAACCTACTATGTAGAGACAAAATATTAATTTTGAAAATGCAAAATCTCATATGTAATGATATATATTTTTTTATTCTTCTTTATTAGTTTCGATTTTATTAGCATTCAAATATATTTCTTAAAAAGTTGGCTGTAATTGCTGTGGTAACATTTACTACTATTTTTTTCATTCTTGTCTTGTGTATTTTTTTGCTTTTTATTGCTAAGAATACATTCAATTTTCTTATAATTAGAATATTCAAGGTATAGTTTCATTTGATTCTCGTAGTGTATAATCTTTAATGGTAGACCCTTCTTTTTAAACAAAATACTCGACATATATGTTTCAGCAGTAAGACAGTAGTATTAGTCTATGCAGCAGTTTGTCTCAATGTATCATGCTATTTTCCTCTGAATTATTTGCAAGAAAAAGAAATTTACATAGTAGGCAACCTATTTATTTTAGTGATGTTGTTCACTATTAATGTTGTTGATATTAAATCTATTGAATAAATCACACATCCTGCGCGAGCCCAAGAACTCAAATAGCTCTCAGGAAATTACCGAGGACTCGAGGACACATCCAGCTCCCTTACCTTTCCCTCTCCGAGAATAACTCGAGTCCACACGTTAAAACAGTTTTCCTTCTGCATTGTCGCTGTCTTTACTGTGGCTATGGGTTGTTTTTGTTGTTACTTGACCCTAAGATTATTTATTCGTTTCGCGTTTTTTTATTCTGTCTCTACTATGGTTTATATATAGCCTTTTAATCCTCAGCGGGCTGTGTGGCTGTGTGTCTTCTCTCTTCTTGATGGAGTGAATTTCCTGTGGGTCCCCCCTAATTGTCTGAAAATAAAATATGTACATTGTGTAGTTCAATTTTTATATAAGTATCTTCTGTTGTTGGGCATCTTTAGGGACCTTGCTACTTTGCGTTGGATAGCATGTAGTTTAGGAATTGTTACTTTCCTTACGACACGAAGATACCCAGATGGATATTTTTTTGTCAGGCACCAATACTTTTTTTGATTTCGATATTCTGATGGCATTCACCTCAACATACCCGTATTAATACTCTCTTCGAGGTGTCATTCCTTTGTACGCAAGACAATATATATTAAATATAAATATAATATATATTGTTTCTGGTTAGGGAACCTTCATCAGTTGCGCCTCCCACAATTGAATGTCCTCTCGAACACTGCTTTATGCATTTGATGCATTTCGTTAAATTTGAAGACGCGAGATGTAAGACCTACATCTAGGATTTTCGAGAGAATCAGTACACAGAGATTCCGAAACGGGAGCCGTTTCGTGTAATTGCTGTTCTCTCTCAACTCCTAGATGTCGGTTTTACATCTCGCGTTACTTCACCTGTCAGAGATATTGAATACTCTCTTCGAAGTGTCATTCCTTTGTACGCAAGACAATATATATTATATATAAATATAATATATATTGTTTCTGGTTAGGAAACCTTCATCAGTTGGGCTTCCCACAATTGAATGTCCTCTCGAGCACTTCTTTATGCATTTGATCCATTTCGTTAAATTTGAAGACACGAGATGTAAGACCTACATCTAGGATTTTCGAGAGAATCAGTACACAGAGGTTCCAAATCTGGAGCCGTTCCGTGTAATTCTCAATTCTCAACTCCTAGATGTCGGTTTTACATCTCGCGTCTTCAAATACCCGTATTAAACTGAATTATTTCCTAGATTTTAGGTTACTCCCTCGCTAAATCGATATCGACACACTCCTTTGACACCAGTATGTATATATATATATATATATATATATATATATATATATATATTTACCTTTGTTTCGATAGTACTACCGCTATCGATACTTTTGTATCGATACTACTACCGATATCCCTTACGATAAGGCCATACGAATATAGGCCTTTGTTTTGAATGCACCTAATTATTTATTTGTTTTTCTTTTGCTGAAACTGATGTCAAAAAAAATTCTGTAAATAGGTGGTATTATATTAAACTCAGGATCGGCATCTAGCGCTCTTTTGCTGCTCTTTAATTTTTTATTAGCTGTAAATATACTATTTGTCGGTTATAAAATTCCTTGTATAAACGTTACTACACTTCCCGTACTATTACAATCTTAATCTTTACTAGCGCCAATAAAGAAATGTAGCAGGTGAATAAGATTGTTGTCCGGTCATGAAAATGCATGCCTCATTTTTTGACAATTGTTATTATTCAACGTTACCTAATAAGTATATGTTAGACCTACATCTTGAAGAAGTTCAGACTAGAGGCTATTTTCCACAAATTAATCTTCCAGAACTGTACGTAGGAAATAATTGATTTACAGTTACGGTTAATTTTAGATTTGTTTTAAATTTTAGGATAGTTTCCGTGAAAGTGATGACAAAAAATAGCCAACAAAGAGTGCTCAATTTATAATTATCTGAAAGCTGACAAATGAGTGATAACTCCAATACTAGATGCATGTCCAAAATTTTACTAATCTCAAAAGTATATGATCGACTAAATTTTCTCGGAAATCGCTGTAAAACTTTGAATGTATTTGTAAATTTAAATGATATAATTCTTCGTAAAGCTAAACATTTTGTAGATAATTTACCAATTCTCAGCGAATTTCTCATCACTATAACCTTGTTTCTAAATATCTTATTAATATGTCTTAGATACTAAATATTATAAATTATTTTCTTGATTAAAGTAACATTTTAAAACTTAATAAACTTATCGGAAAAGCAGAGAGCTCATTTATTTTGTTAATATGCGAATGAGATATTATTCATATTAAAATCTATTTCAGATGACAATGGTATACAGAGCGATTGTAAAACTAAATATAAATATTTAATTTTTGCAAACATCATACACGCCAAACAGTTAATTAATACTACTACAAGAAAACATCAATAAAAAACCTAATAACGTACATACAGAGAAATCATACTAGGTATATTTGTAAAAATTTTGTTATGTGTGACAATAATGAGTGACAAAGGTCGAAAATCGTGTTGAAAATTACATAATGGTCTGGTAGGCTCAGTATTCTGCTCAAATAACCCGAAAACTTCGAAGTGACCAGCGATTGAGGATTTGTGATCTGGCTTATGAATTCCCACATGTTCAAACCTCTGTTTACTGGATTGGTACTGAACAGCTTGAATGGGTATAACAAACACTGTGCTAGATAGGTTCCAAAAAGCTCAGTGATGAGTACAAAGAGCAAAGACTGCGTGGTGCACCACAGTTTTTGATAGTTATGGATAAGATGTAGATAATTTGATTTCCCAGACTCTTACGGCCGCTCAGGCGTGTATAATATACTCCAGCCCAGAATCGCAGTCCCGCGAACAATTCATGATACCAAAAAAGTTTTTCGAATAAAAAAATTATCGTTACCGTATTTTGAAGCAGTTGATTAATATCATGGATTATTGACAAAACTTGCAACTGAATTATTATTACTGTGAAACGCTAATCTAATTGCGGCCTGCGATCTAAAACCGACGCCACCTGAACGTGACTGACGTCTAGCATCATCCTCCTCCATGGCAACGCCCTTCTCACATCGCTGCCAAAACCAAATACATTCAAGGTTTCCATTGGGAACTGCTTAATCGCCCTTCTTGCATTTGAGAAAGTTGATTGGTGTGCAACGATTTCAAAACAAGAAAATTAAAATTAAATTTGTCATTGCGAATCTTTTTAATTTATAATTTTTATTACCATTGAAAATGAGGTCTGATTTAGACCCAGAAACGTTTGGACTATTTGAAAAATACAGACTTCCCAGCAATTGTGGTGTTATTCCCAAATATGTGTTATTGCGTATATGAATACTGTCGAAATTTTCACTTAATTTCGTTTTATATTTGAACAAAACATGTTGTATTCCACTTTAATTTAATTTCAAAATCCAATAAGTGCACTTTATAATATTAAGCAGGTAAACAATACGTAAGTATAGTTCAATTAGTTAACAGACGTAAGAAGAGATTAGATGAAAAGTTATTCAATGTTATCAAACAAAAAGAGATTCAAATAAGGCAAGAGATGATAGATCGATTAATGTAATCATTAGATGAGAAACGACAAGCTTCACATGTAGTGATAGAATAACTGACTTTAGGGATAGAAGAGATAAATACTGGTTCAGTTAGTAAAATGAACTGTTGGAACCAAAATTAACTGTGTCGAGAACAAAGTTGATAACGAACTCAAACTCAACTATATGAAAAAGTACGAATAGACATATAGAGGAAAAATTGTCAAATTACAGTAGTTGTGTCCAATCCAAGGGTAAGGGAAGTTCCTTCAGCGTTGTAGACTCCACTGACAACAATGACAATTAACCATATGGAAGAAATGCCCCCCCTATTAGTTGTTCGAGATGAAAAACGCATTTAGGTAGACGAGAAAGAGACATGAGATCAGGCTCACCATAGCAGACTGTCTCCGCTGCGGACAGACTGCAGAGATAGGTTGCCACAAACCAGGGACAGTCAGTTTAATGCTTGTCATCGATCAGCGTCCAGACTGTAATCAAATAATGTTTTTATGAAGACTGTGGAAATTCACTCGTCCAGGGTAATATCAGCCACATCGTTTTCCTACCTTTCATTGCAAAGAAAAAAATGCATAAATAAATACGCTCTAATAATAGTATTTATTTAAGTAGGAACTTGAAACCGTCGGATTATAGTAAATAACTTAATTCTGGATTGCGGCTGACAATATTTTATTTTAACTATCGCTTTAGACATTCATAAGCAGTAAGAACTCAAGTAACGATTTTTCCATTATTTGTCCTAATAATATATATATATATAAAGATTTTGTGAAATATATTATTACAAAATTATATGAATAACGTTTAATTCACAACTGCTTTAAATCATTTTATCTAGTGTGTACACAGTATATAATTAATTGGTTGACAGAAGACTAAATGTCGTCATTCAATACGTGTAGCGGCGCTATAAATATTGTTTTAGTAATTAACGGTTTTTCCAATTTGTGTGATAAGTTAATAACCTCAATTTACCCTATTGCCTAATACTTAATTAAATTAATCATTGTGTGAAAGTTAACAACAAAATTTATTATTATAATATTACTTGCTCAATATTTTTAACGTTTTCAGAAATTGGTTGATATTTTTATACCAGGTGAGTTTTAAGTATGGAACGCCACAATTACCACCGAAAAAGAGCTTGTACGATTTTTATAAATTTTCGTTTGTCTAGGTTTTGTAATACAGTCGATCTAATGGTAGTATTTAAGTTGTTTTTGTATCATCCGTTTTTCTGGAAATAGAATGAACGTTGCTATATCAAATAATTCATTCCTCTGGCTAGTACTGAATAGACTCGTTGAATTTGAATAATCCCTAATAATTCATATCAGAAAAGAACTCCCATATGGTGCAGAAAACCTGCAACAACTAAAGACAAATCATCATATATTTGTGTTTTGTTAAAAGCAGGTCCAGATTTAAGTGTAGGAGACTTCAGAAAACATAAAATAAAGGCGGTTAAAGCAGATGCTATTAACTTCAATACAACAAGTTATGCGATCTTTAAAACTGTGCAATACAATTTGCCACATGTCTAACTGAACAATTCTTGTTATCTCAACGGTAATTTCATCTTTTATTTCCTGGATGTTGACCCCATAGGAAATAGTCTACAGGCTTCATATCTGGTGATCTCGGGGGCTTCAATCCATGTTCTGGGAAATTCATTATTTAGGAATTGCCTCACCTTACGCGCAGAGGGACCAGAAGCATTGTTATTGTCGGAATGTTTCAAATAAAGAAATTTATAAATTAAAATACAATTGATAATGCTTTCTTGGACTTGAAATTAACCGACCCAACTTAGGTGTAGACTGTATACCAATAAATTTTAATATGCCCGACCATTTAAGTTACTATCAATAAAAAAGAGCCCTATTATTCTGGATATTGGATGTGGTCTTCATGCATCCAACAAGGATTATTACGTGACCTCTATTTACAATTATGCCGATTTAACGTTTCCTTTAGCAACAGGAGAGTCCTCATCTCTACTACTATCAACATCATCGTCTGGAAAAACTCTGGAACCTTTGGTGTGTCACAGTCACAAGTTTTGTACCCTAATACCAAATTTTTATTTTTGCACACGACGCATATTTTGGTTAACTCCTTGATGATGATAGCTTCGCTGTTGAAACGTGCGTCGAGTGCAAAATTAAAAGTTTGGTGTTAGAGTACAAAACTCTGTGGTTATACATCATCGTCTAATTACTCTTGACCTAAACTTACTTTTGTATGGATGAACTTTATTACCATATATATTTTTTTATTTTTTAATTTTGGGCTCTGTTGTGCAAAATTCTAAGAAAATAATTAATAATAATAACAAAAGATAATTTTGTCTTTAGTGGTGCCCTTAATATAACGTTAGCACTACATGCGATTTCTGAAAATTGCTTTGAGCAAAAATAAAACTTTTAGGTAAATAATTACCAAAAAACAGCAGAAAACTATTGTTCTAATTTTAGCTAATTGTACTGCTACCTTGAAAGAGCTGAGCAGTGGATGTTTCTTAGAAACATTCGGTGATTTTATGAGTACTCGCTTGTCGATGCCTAAGCAAGATTTATTTGTAAATAGAAACTTCAATTGAGTTAAAAAAATATTGTTATAGAGTCCAATAACAATAATAATAATAATATAAGCCTTAACCACGGGCCTGATAAGCTGGCAAGGGCTCCCACAGAGCTAAACCCTTTTGATATGTAGTATATCTGGGGTTTAGTGAATTTTCCCCTAAAGGTACGCTGTGCATGCCTTAGAGTGAGTGTGCTGCCATACATTGTATGGTCAAGTCGAGGTAAGCCTTAAAGCAAAAAAGCCGTTCTATTAGGAACAGCCCGGACGGTCAGAATATTCATGGGAAGCTGCCACGACTCCAACCACGAGCCTGATAACCTAGCAAATGCTCCCAGAGAGCTAAACCCTTTTGATATCTAGGATATCTGGGGTTAGTGAATTTTCACCTAAAGGGAGTGTACTGCCGTACACTCTATGGTCAAGTCGGGAACTATATAAGGCTTCATAACTGGCAGCTACAAAAAAACAGTTGATTGATAGAAGGCTTCTCTAGTGACATCCATATGCAATTTGACCTAGACAAATTAATATAGTTAAAGGCAAAATACAGCAGGGGTCCTACGAAATGGGAGATGGCACCTCAATTGAACCCATGGTGAAAGGTCAGACTTAAATACCTTGGAATAAAGCAGGCTAAGCGTATTAATTACCACACCATGAAAAAGGACCTATCAACAGAGTTCTATAGAAGGGTAAGAGGACTGTTGAAAACTATGCTTAACAGTAAAAATCTATTTGAGGCCATTAACACCTACGCGTGTTCAGTATTCAGTTAGTCATTCGGAATAGTTAATTGGTGAAAAACTGACATTGAACAACTACAACGTAATGTTCGAGTTCTACTAACAAAAGCCAAACACCATCCAAAGAGCTCTATCGAATGTACATCGTTGCCAGGGTATGAAGGAGGAAGAGCATTGGCCAATATAAACAGACTACTAGACCAACAAATTTCTAATTTGCGTAGTCATTTCCAATATCTCGCAGAAGTTTGTGATCTACAAAGAGTCATATGCCAAGTTGATAACTCAACACCAGTGCGACTCACAGCACAAGTTCAATTCCATCACCAGGCAACTGATCAGAAACTGCTCAAATGGAGAGACAAGCCCCTTCATGGAAGACATATAAATGATGTCAACCAATATTATTTCGACAGTTTAGCGTCGAACTACTGGTTGATTTCTGGTCATATGTTCCCGGAAACGGAAAGCATTATATTGGTAATCCAAGATCAAGTACTTCCAACTAAGAACTATCAAAAGTACATCGATAAAGATTCTTCTATCAACAACGATCTATCGGGCATATCACAGGAAGTTGTCAAGCGTTCGCTGCAACTGAATACAAAGAACGACACGATGCTGTGGCAAAAATACTGCACCAGGAACTAGCACTGAAACTTGAACTCTCACGGTTGGTAAGAATATCCTACTATATATACAAACTAGAATCTATTTTTGAAAATAACAACTACAAGCTGTACTGGAACCGCACTATACTGACCGATAGGATTGTTGCTCACAATAGACCAGATATAGTTTTAGTTGTAAAGTCTCTAGATAAACAACATTATTTGGTATAACAATCCCTAACAACAATAATATAAATATTAAGCAGGCTGAGAAAATAGCCAAATGCATGGCTTTGGAATTTCAAATAAAGACACACTGGGACATAAATAACTCACGAACTGTACCAATTGTTATGTCAACAACAGGAGTAGTCCCAAAACTTCTACTAAATAATTTAAAATACCTCGGTCTGGGCAAACATCTTTATCAACTAATCCAAAAAGCCGTCCTGTTAGGAACAGCCCGGGCGATCAGAAAATTCATGGGAAACTGCCACAACTCCAACCAAGGGCCTGATAACCTGGCAAGGGCTTTCACATAGCTAAACCCTTTTGATATCTAGGATATCTGGGGTTTAGTAAATTTTCCCCAAAAGGCACGCTATGCGTGCCTCAGACGAAGTATGCTGCCATAGACTGTATGGTCAAGTCGGGAATAATAATAATAAACGTCTTAGGGCCAGATTTAATGTTATTCTTACACCTAACCCTATTTTACACTCCTAATAAACATCTTCATTTGACCGAAATAAACTCATTTATTTACAAACAAAGGTGACTAATACTACACAGCTGATCGCTTCGGTCTGTAGATTCAACTCAACGCACCACAAAAAACTTATACTCTTATCGCCATTGACATTTTTCTCTCTCTACTGTAGCAGTAATTTAAGTCTCCCCAATCCTCCAATGTGCTTAAAAAATGTGATGATACAGAACCACTGGCATGATTAAACCAACATCAAGGAAATTCAACTCATACAACATAAGATGTTGGGAATAACTAGTCTAGTTGTATTAGAACATTTAAAATTGAAGTTGGCTACTTACGTGGATAGAATGATAGATAACCAATTGACAAAACATTACATAAAACCAAGAGCAAAAGCGTACAGAAGCAGTCGATGCCTGCCCATAAGATGGAGTCAAGATGTGAAGAGCCTAGCGAAATATAGACTTCTAGGTGCTCAACACTGGCAAAATATGATAGACGTTTTGTTCCAGCAGTGAACACAATAGGTTAGAGATGATGGCCATGAATCCATATTAAGACAATATTTGAAATTTTTTATATATCTGCGCAATCATTCATATAAACTATACCCAGCTTTTAATTGAACAATTTGACAGCAATTCTGCAGACATGTCCAACAATTGAAGTCTGAATTACAACAAATTCATTACAAGGAACTATTCATTTGATTCGTTCATTATAAATCAAAACTATAAATTCGGACTTTCCTAAGAAATTGTGCACATAAATTTTAACCGACTTCCAAAAGGGAGAAGGTTATCTTTTTGTCGGGATCTTTTTTATGCATGCTCAGTGTTTACTCAAAAACAGTTAGGTAATTTTGATCATTTCAAGTTCATTATATTAAGGAATATTTCGGAAAATTACCATATAATTTTCTATGTGAGAATAAAGGTTTTCCAGAAAATAGAAAAAAGTAATTAAGAGACTACACTTCAGTGAATTTATATGTGCCTTCACTATATTTTCTAAAACGGCTCAATTAATTTAAATATTTTAAACTGTATTCTAGAAATATGTGTTCCATCTTGATTACCTATATTTTTCTAATTACTTATATTTTTCTATAACATAAAATTAGAAATATAGGTGCTTAAATGTCAAGATATGCCATTAAAGTATATCGTACAGGGTGTTTGTAGCGGTTGACATTTTGATTCATTTAAAGTAAATTTCTCTTTGAGTCGAGAGAAATGATTGAAAATATTCCATTAGTGAATCGAAAAGAAAAATTGTTATGTCGGCTATCTTTTCTATACAGTATACGATTCTATTTGTGTGTGTGTGTGTGTGTATGGGTGTGTGTGTGTGTGCGTGTGCGTGCATTAAAGTTCAAGCAGCAAGCAATGTGCACAGTTGAAATATAGTGAAATTACAGTTATACAAGTGGGTTCAAAAATCTTACAAATAAATGTGATATTAGATGGTACATAAGCAGTTGCAAATATAGGATTGTTAAAATATAAGGTAGAATAGAACTATAGTTATACAGAGTGATTCAAAATTTTTTATATTGGGTGGCACAAAAGTAGTTGTGTATACAAATTGGTTAAAATAAGAGTGGAATACATAGTGGATCAAAATACGTTAAAAATAGAAATATAACCATATACAATAAGGATATTTAAGTTAAAGGGCGGAGTATAAATAGAGTTATACAGAAGGGTTAAAAAAATATAATAATAGAAACAATCAGGGGTGAGGAGAATTTATTCTTATACAGCGTGGTTTTAGAAATATTAGGGCGGTTACTTTTATGTTTTTTTGGGGAATAACACCACAATAGAAATGAAACTACGTATATTGCAGGAATACCAAACGTTTCAAAGTTTATTCTGACTTCGTTGTCAATGGCTTTATATTTATTTATTTGAAGACAATTAGGGCGGTCACAACATCATGTGGAGTTGAATTACAGTTGTACAGTGTGGTTCAGAAAATGATAGATAAATAAGTTATATTGGGTGACAATACCCAGAAGCAAATGCAGGGTAGTTGCAATGTAGGGTGAATTAGAATTACACTTGTTCCTATTGAATCAGGCAAAAAATAGAAGAAATATGTCAGGAAATAGTGATTGCTTGCACATATTTTTTAAACTGTTTTCTTATAAGTCGTTTGAAGTCGGTTCTTTTTTTAATATAAATTCTTTATTATAACATTTGGGAAATAGATAATGTAATATATTTGAACGTATATTTACAACTAAAATTGTAAATTGTCAAAGTGTTCAGCTCGATATTGGATTCACAAAAGTTCTTAATTTTAATTGCAGTCTGTTTCAACCAATTTAGAAAATAAAGTTGTTAATTTTCTAAATTTCATTATTAGAGGTAAATTAACATAAGGCCAGTGTTACAATATATGTTATGAATATCAGAATAAATTTCATCATATGACACATTACATTACACAAAATATTTTATCAAATATTTTCTATTTATTCACAACAGAAGATATACGATATTATGCTTGTACTGTGTTTTCTATTGTTGTTGTTGTTTGCGTTCCTTTAAAAAGAAAAAGGAAGACAATGCAATATGCGCCAAAAAGTTATGCACTTGAACTCAGTAAGAGAGCTGAAACAGAAGACAAGAATAGTATAAATTTAAGAATTGCAGAGGGTAGAATATTCTAGTTGAATTTTTTAATGTGCTTTATCCTCTAAATTAACAAAAATATATTTATACCTCATTATTTACTTACAAAAAATTGTACGTTAATTTTTCCAGTATAATTACTGACTTTTTAATCTTTTGAGGTTTGTTCTTAACAGTCTTTGTACGTCTAACCAATTTGCATTGAATGCATTTAACTTTTTGTTTCTTTTGCTATAGTTTTTATTCCTAACATTATGCAATAAACTTCATAATCTTTTGTTTTCACTGACAACTAAGGTCAAATCTTTCATCAAATATAGGGTGATGGGTGTATTATGATAAAAGATATAACTTACGAAATGTTTTGTAAAAGTATAGGAAGAAGGAATTGATATTAGACTAACAAATATCCCTGATAAAGATGTTTTCTTTAAGACATTTTGTAAATGATTTGACAATGTAACACTAACTACAATGAACTTATTTCGGAGAGATTTTTTTTTGTTTACATACTTTTTCACAACCTCAACAAAGGTATTCAATAAATTTTCTATAATTGTTCTTTACCAGTTGTCTATCAACTATCATTACGATAACAGTTTACGAAAATATAAAGGTGCATCGGATATTACAAATTCTCAATTTCCTGTGTCTTCTGTAATAATCAAGATAACGGTAATCAGATTGCGATTGTTTCTGTTATCGAATAAGAGAATTTAGTTAGGGTTCCGTATATCCAATATACGGAAACCCGTATTCAATCACTCCTGATTTCTCCGTCTTTTACTTCACAGCAATTTTTGCCGCAACTGTTGGGCCGAAGAGGTTGAAATTTGGTGCCAGTCGAGTACGAGTTTGGTGACTCGATCAGGAGTACATATCGTAAATGAAAAAATTCAAATTGGAGAGTACATATAGTAAATGAAAAAATTCAATTTTGAGGGTACTTCTGGGGCCAAAATTTGTAAAAAGTAACCATACCCCCTTATGTCCGAAACTATTGTGGCTAAAATAATGAAAAAAATTGAGAATAACGGACGTTGCCCAGAGCTTAAGTACAGGAAAGATAAGGAAAACCCTTTAGTGTGAATTTTGCAAGATAAATTAAAGAATTAAATACAAAAATTAAAATGTTTTCAAACCAATCATGTAATAAATCGAATGAAAGGGCTCAGCATGAGCAAAACAAATATATATTATTATTATTAACTAATTAGTTTGAAAGATATTAAGAAAAATATGGAAAAAAACCATTTTTCTTCTTTATTTCCGAAATTATGAGAATTTACAGTACATTTAATCCATATTCATGATATTCATCAGTATAATACTAAATTTGAAGACCGACATCTAGGATTTTCGGGGAAACTAGCAAATAGAGGTTCCGAATCTGGAGCCGTTCAATGTAATTGCTGTTACCCGTAATTCCTAGTACAGAATGTGACGATGAAATTTTCAGGTTAACTTCACCTGTCAGAGAGATATTGAATACACCTCGAAGTGTCATTCTTTTGTACGCAAGACAATATATATATAATATATATTGTTTCTGGTTAGGGAACCTTCATCAGTTGCGCTTCCCACAATTGAATGTCCTCTCGAATACTTCTTTATGTATTTGATACATTTCGTTACATTTGAAAACGCGAGATGTAAAGACCGACATCTAGGAATGACACCCCGAAGAGAGTATTCAATATCAGGTGGAGTTAACCTGAAAATTTCATCGTGACATTCTAACCTAGGAATTACTGGTAACAGCAATTACATGGAACGGCTCCAGATTAGGAACCTCTATGTGCTAGTTTTCCCGAAAATCCTAGATCTCGGTCTTTACATTTCGCGACATCAAATTTAACGATATGTATCAAATACATAAAGAAGTGTTTGAGAGGACATTCAATTGTGGGAAGCGCAACTGATGAAAGTTCCCTAACAAGAAACAATATATTATATATATATATATATATATATATATATATATATATATATATATATTGTCTTGCGTACAAAAGAATGACACCTCGAAGAGAGTATTCAATATCTCTGACAGCTGAAGTTAACCTGAAAATTTCATCGTGGCGTTCTAACCTAGGAGTTACGGGTAGCAGCAATTACATGGAACGGCTCCAAATTCGGAACCTCTATGTGCTAGTTTTACCCGAAAATCCTAGATATCGGTCTTTACATTTCGCATCTCTAAATTTAACGATATGTATCAAATACATAAAGAAGTGTTCGAGAGGACATCAATTGTGGGAAGCGCAACTGATGAAGATTCCCTAACCAGAAACAATATATATTATATATGTATTGTCTTGCGTACAAAAGAATGACAGCTCGAAGAGAGTAATATAATACTAGGCAAACAAATGACTTTTACCTAGAAACTAATAAAATAAAACTTAATAAGTCAACATTTTATGGAGAACTGATACCTTTTAATAATCTACCCGATATTATGAAAAATTGTGTAAATCATTGTAAATTTAGACGACGTTTAAGTGTTTACATCAGAAATATTTTTTATTGATGATTTAAAAAAGTATACTGCTTTTTATTTTAGTTTATTTTATTGCTTTTAGTTGTATAATTTGTTATATTTTGTAACTTATCCTTTGCTAATAAAGACATAGCGTGCCATTAGGGGAAAATTCACTAAACCTCATAACTACATATCAAAAGAGTTTAGCTCTGTGGGAGCCCTTGCCAGGTTATCAGGGTCGTGGATGGCGTCCTGACTACAGTTTCCCATAAATTTTCTTTGCATTATCATTATCATGACCCGACTTGGCCATACAATGTATGGCAGCACACCCTCTCTAGAGGAAAATTCACTAAACCCTAGATATCCTAGATATCAAAAGGGTTTAGCTCTGTGGAAGCCCTTGCCAGATTTTCAGGCCCGTGGTTGGAGTCGTGCCGGCAGTTTCTCATTAATTTCTTGACCGTCCGGGCTGTTCCTAACAGGACGGCTTTTTGCATTAATCGGTAAAAATGGGAGTACCCTGCGGTTGTTGACATAACAATTGGACAGACTTTATCGACCAAAACTATAATCTGGTCTATTGTGAGCAACACTCCGATCAGTCATTATCGCGCTGTCTCAGTACAGCTTGTAGTTGTTATTTTCTAAAACAGATTCTGGTTTGTATTTATAGTATGGTTATCAGACCGATTCTGATAGTTCAAGTTTCAGTGCTAGTTCCTGGTGCAGTATTTTTCGAACAGCATCGTATCGTTCTTTATATTCAGTTGCAACGAACGCTTGACAACATCCTATGATATGCTGGATAGATTCAGATGTTTGGCAACCTTACCTGCATCTGTCGTTGTTAATAGAAGGGTCTTTAACAATGTAGTTTAGATAGTTCTTTGTTGGAATTACTTGATCTTGGATTGCCAATATAATGCCTTCCGTTTCAGTAAACATACGATGAGAGATCAACCAGTAGTTCGACGCTGCACTGTCGACATAATCTTGGTTGACGTCATTTATATGTCTTCCATGAAGGGGCTTCTCTTTCCATTTCAGCAGTTTCTGATCAGTGGTCTGGTGTTGAAATTAGCAGTTTCTGATCAGTGATATGGTGTTGTAATTAGACATGTTGTTCTGTCAGTCGCAGTGGTGTTGAGTCCTCAAGCTGGCATATGATTCTGTGTAGATCAGAAAATTCTGCGAGTTTCTGGAAATGACTATGCAACACAGACACTTCCTCATTCATACCGTGGGAAAGTAGTACATTCGACAGATTTTTTTGGATGGTGATTTTGAGCTTTTGTTAGTAAAACTCGAAATTTTCGTTGTAATTGTCAATGTCAGTCTTGCACCAATTAACTATAACTAGAGAAAAAGTGACTGAGCATTGAACACACAAATGTGTTAATAGCTTGAAACAGATTTTTCCTGTTTAGTTTGAGATTTTTCCTGTTTAGGAAAGGGTTCTACTTCATTTTTGGGTCAGATTAGAAAATTAACTATATATTTTTATAAAAATCAAACCCATAATGTAGCAAATCAAATAAATAGGCTCGATGTGAGAAATAAAGCTGTATATAAATGTGAAACACGAAGTTTAAAAGCTATTAGGTAAAATATACGAATATCAACTCATTCTGAAACTGAAAAATGAAAGAAGTATATGTTATGATCTATTTAAATTATAACAAATATCAAATGTGGCACGGAACCCTAAGCTTGCAAGTCCAACTTTCACTTGACCAAATTAATTATAACCATTATGGTTATAGCAGTCTTGGAAAGTTGTTGTTTAACTCCTAAAAACTTTTATTCCACAGGAAAATATTTCCTTGGATTTATTGCTAATTACAGTATTTATGGCTCAAAATCACCAAGGTGGAAAATTTCAAGTTCGGTTTTATAATGAAAATTCTTAGATTGAGTGAAAATCAGCTTATATTGTTCCTAAACTGGTAAATAAACTATAGTTAGAAGGGGCAAGCAAATAACCTAATAGTTTTTTTATAATATTGATTTTAAGAAATGATCATTTCGGGAAAAGTTTGAAAATTTAATTGATTCTGTATCGTAAGCATTACATAATAATAATAAAATACAAAAATTTTAAATAATGCATTCCAAATACGGTTTAAAGCTAATTCTTGCAAAAAATGAGTATAATTTACTATAATAAATCATAAGTACTAAATTTTCCGTATGTAACAGTGTCAGCAACTTTTATTATTAAGTTATCTTTACATCCACCGCAATAAACTTTTTAAATGTAACTTGTCCTTTTTTTTTATCATAGTATCTAATATTGTATGTGTTTCCTGTGATTTTGAAACGTTCGCTTAAATGATCAGACGTTCAAGAAATGACCCGCATGTTTCCTGAATGACGGTATAGGTATCAAGTGTATACTGAAATAAACGAATTAGTTCAGAAAATATGATTATTTGAATACACAGCCACGCAGAACTAATCATATTAAAGAGTACTTATATCTATATATTACTAGTTATGTTGGTTGTGAGAAGGGCTCCGATAATAACAAAATCAGTCCCAATGAGACTCTAAAACATAAGTAAGATTACTTTCATAACCCACTTCTTCAAGTGTAGGATTAATTTAAACAAATAGTAGTTTTTGATATTTGAATAAAGTTATTGATCAACGTTTGCAACCAAGAATATTTATGCGTACGATTACCATATTGCGACGTCGAACCCTCTGCTTAGATATGTAGTATTAACCAGCCAACACTGCATGGGATTGATGCTCCATATTATCACTTATAGCCAATGATCTTGATTGAAGTATATTATCATCATTTGTCTAAATGTTGTTTGTGGGATATTCTTGATTATTTTTATGTTTTTTTGGGCAATAACACCACAATCGAAATAAAACGACGTATATTGATGGCAAACCAAACGTTTCAAAAAAACATAAAAATAATATTACAACATTTCGTGATAATAGAAACCTGTCGGAATAGATAACTGAATTTCTTATTAGTGTAGTTTTCTCAGAAGTGTATTGTTATTACCATCTCTTTTACACGGAAGCCCTCTTTCATTACTGTTTTCATTTTATTGTATTTTTAATTGCCATAGAGATGTTTTTTCTTTAATGGGATATCTTCAGCTGAAGCCGTTTTTAATTCTTTAACTCAGAATTTGATCTCCATTAACGGATTTCCGAAGGAATTATTATTATTAAATGGCTCCAGTCTCTAGTTTTTACATTTTTGTCACACACTATTCATCCGTCATAAAAATGGACGTATGATCTGACATCCTCAACAAACTTTCCTGTACTGGCGTGACCCTGCTATTGTAAGTAACTTATATTGTAACTTATTTAATTTATATTTTCCTGTTTAATACATAAGCAAGTGTCTCGGTTTGTAATTTTGGTGTTATACCATAATACGACTTTGACTTAATAACCGTAACCTAATTTGGTTCCAGTTTTTTGATGAAATTTAACGTGTTTCCTTTAACTGTGACTGTTATTTGACACATCTTACTTACGTCAGCTCTTTGGAAGAAGTTTGTATCCTTTCGATGAATTCTGGCTTCAAACGATCCCACAAAGTTGAGACACGCTTTATAGTTTCTTTTCTTTGATATAAATTAGCCATGTGAAGCAATTTGTATTTCCCCAAAGTGTCTCAATTGACATATTTAAGGAAACCTTTTTAGTGTCTACTTCGTAGTTTATTCTTTAATTACTCCATTTCGGGTTTCAACTGATCTATAGTTTTTTCTTGTTTTTTATTTGCATTTTATGGTGTATTTTAGTTTTGTCGTTGAGTATTATTTCTCACAGAAGGAATTGCGGGTGAATCATCAGCTGAATGTGGTAATATAGTGGTTACTATATTTGATGATGGCTGTCCCTTTCCTCTTTCATTTTCCAATGATTTCTTTGCTTCCGCCTCTCCCTCTCATTAATGCCCTTTTCTTGCCTTTCTGCTTCTTTCTTCTGGCTGTACTTGTCCCTTTTTGTCTCTCTCTGCCGTCATCTTATTTGCAAACTTTATTTTTATAGCATAAAGTTTTTCATTAGCCAAACTGTGTTTTTTGCTTTGTTTTTTGGTGTTTTTTTTTGTTTTTTTTTTAACCTTTTCAGATTAAATATTGCTATAAAAGATGAAAAAGTAAAGCATCTAATTGAATATAACAGATATAGTAAATTTATTTAAATATTGCAATTGAACGGAACAAAGTCAGTCCGGGAATGCCGGCCTATATCATGATGTCTGAGAATGTTCCACTAATGATCGTTTACCAAATGACGTTTTCAAATAAGCTGCCGCTTGTTCTGACAACAGTTATCTTAGAAGTGGTCTGGCACAGTTAGTGTCAAATATTTGAGGTTATTTTTGTTATTTCGTACTCGAACATATAGTTTTTCGATACTCCAAACTACCATGTACATTCCAGAGATCTATTGATGTACGTCCTATGAATCTGAAATTGAATGGTAATTAGCAATTAAGTATAATTAATTTGGTGAACTACTCTTAAGACAGCCGGGTTTACAGCTATCTCACTACACAACTGCTATACGATATCAAATAGATATCCTCATATATATTTTTTTCGGGAAGTTAAGAATCACTGAAATGGTGCATATTAGGGCCGTTCAGATCGGTTCTCCATTTGGAATCATATGCTCTTATTTTTTGGTTTGGTTAACTTACGATTTATAAATGACTTAAGTAACACAGCGACGACATACACTCCGAGAATTATGAACTGAGTGACCACAATTCGTCTAAATTATTTTATTAGGATAAGTATTGAAGAAACAGATGTTTGGGGAGTAATGTGTCATATAAGTTCGGACTTCTATAACTCCAATTATGAGAACCGTAAATGGACAGATCGTTGCAGTCTTTCTCATATCTATTACTAGCATGGTAAATATTTTTCAGAACTGCAGTTTTTTATACAAAATTATACTAATAAAAGGATATAGTTGAATTTTTAAGTCAGTCTGTTCCAATTCCCGCAGTAATGTATCGTCACTATGTTACTTATGTGATTTATTAATGACAAATGAACCTGTCTGGTTTGCCCTAAAATGCGTTTTATGACTTAAGGTAGATGCAACTAGTTTATGTTTTATTATGCTACTTAATGTGTTTATTTTCATTGTTGGTGTAGTATATACATATTACCAAGAGTTGGTCAGACACTTGGACATCTCATTTGTTAAGAACGAAATAATTTTGAACTTGGTGCCTATGAGAAGTTTTGTTCTACACCTCATAAATAACATACTAGATTCAGCTAATTTGACTGAAAGTCATTTTCCATTAGGATATAGCGGGGTCCTTTCTGTGTTAAAAAAAATATATTTTAATGAAACTTACAAAATTTAGATAAAAGATAAAATTTACTGCTGATAATTACTGGAAACTCTGAAATAAAGTTTATTTTATGATAAAATATCGGAGTTTGTTTCTAAGGATCTTACTTATGGACACGTTCTCGAAATGATTTTCCATTAGATTATTTTGCAATCATAAGAACTATTGTTTACTTTTTGACCATAAGTTATATTGTGCAGTTAAAACAAATAAATGTTAGTAGTTACACATATTTATTTCTCTAATGGCATTGCGATATTAGTAATTAATTTGCTGCCGAAACAAATTTTCCACCTTGGTGATTTTCAGCCTTATATGTTTTGTTTTATTTAGAATTTTGATATACCTATATTCTCATAGAATGTTGCTCCTAAGCAAGGGCCATCCAAATTATGTATTATCTTGGAAAAAATTTAGGAGAGATCCGGCCGGAAATTTCAGAACAACTAAAAAGCATGCGCTAAAGCTCGGCTGGAAATAGGTAAAAGTTCATTTTCTAGATACACGGTTGGAATTCTCGGATTCTTGCCATTTTATTTCTTTATGATTAAGCTTATAAAATTGCATGTATGTAACTGAATGTGAAATTACCTTACTATACATGGCTATAATGGAGTTGTTGGTAGTCATTTTGATCATTTTCTTAACTTGTTTATTTTTTAGAAATATATTTTTTCTTTTTTATTAAAGGTTTAAAGATTATTAAATAAATATGTTTTACAAATTGTCTCCACAAAATTTTTTCTTGAAAATAAGCATTTTTCGGACTTACTGTGTGAAATGTTTTTGTTATTTTTAGATGACAAATCTCTGGTCTCTAGCGCACGTAATTTGAACCACCCTATATAACTAGATATTTCACATATAAGCGTGAATCACGCAAACCAAGTTCGAAACTTGAAATTGAAGTTAGAATTTTTGAGTTAGTTTTTACATTAAGTATTTATAAAAATCGTTAATTTTATTTTACGATAAGAAAGCGAAAATAATAATAATGTGTTTTGTACATTTTGGTTGTCAAGATTGTCAATAAACGAATCAAGATTATGAGCACATACTTAAGAATACATGACAAATATTGTTTCATAACATTTTAAGGAATAAGTCCAATAATTCTTCGCAAAACTCGAGGATGAAGTCAGCTATCAAATGAATAATTTATAAACCAATGGAGTCTTTATGACATGAAAAAAATAGATGAGGGCGGTAATGAAATGTAAAAATTGCACTAGTTTCGAGACTTCGTACCGACACCACACTGCCTTGATTTTGAAATTTCCATACAAGTTTTCTGAGTAAGACATAAATAAATATAATAATAATAAATAAACATAAATTATAGTTAATTAGCAAATATAACGTCTAACTAATATACAATACCTGCCCAAAATTTGCTTTTCGTTCTAATAAACTACCCAATTTTCTGTTTGCGATATTTTAAATTAGAGACTTGAGCAACGACTTGAGTCAGAAGTCAGAATAGCACAATGAAGTTTATGGATGGTAGAGGCTATCCCTGCCTCTACCAAACTAGAACTCCCCATAAAAAGTCAACATTACCAAGTTTATAGATGGTAGACGCAAGGTTGGTAAACTTATATGGGGATTAAACTGAAAAAAATTTCCAGCTAAAAGCATTCAATAACAAGTTCAAGAAGTAACCAGAATTGCGCTATTGTAGAAAAAGGGTATGATCTGAATGGCTAAATCTGAAATAAAATTAATGTTAACCATCGGTTTTGTCTTTTTTTTAACTAAGGGAAATATTCTAAAAACTCGCACGTCATATGTTCCTTTGCAATTATATTTAAGTTAAAAACTAAATTACACGTAAGGATTAATAATCGAATCGTAACAAAATAATGACACAAAGAAAGGGAAACAGAGACAGAGATAACGAGAGACGGGAAGTATATTATTTCGTAATAAGCTTCGCTTTCATCCGTCAGTCTAGAATTACTTTTTTATTTTATTTTTAAGAGCAATCGGGGCCTAGTAGTCTAAACATATTATTAAATACTTCACCTCACCTTCTCTATTCCTATAAATGATTTCTTGTGGCTAAGTTTAAGATTGCTTCTTCAAATACATCCGGCAATAACTTTTGAATTGTTCAGGTGATGTTGTAATATGTGCCCCAAACTGTTCGAAGAGGTAGTTGTTGGTTCAAGTTTACACTTTGCGGTAATGGTCACAAGTATTGTATTATTGGTAACGTGGTTTCCATGTTTACGTCCAAAAAAGATATGAAACAGTTACTCCATAAACCAAAACAGTTTGAGATTATAATCTGTTTCCATAAATAAATAAAATTACCAGAGTGTAATTTTAATATAAGTAAAAATTAATTAAGAAATCATAATATCTTACGAGCCTATTCAGTGATTATTATATTTTTTATAGCTCATCAACAAGATGATATCTTCAGTATTAGTAGCAGAGTCCCAGTAGACAATAACTGGTGCACACGTGATGGCTACCTTTCAGCAGAACAGATGGGTAGAATGCAACAGACGAATAAGCCACCTGCTGATGATGGTAAGTTGATGGTTTTGTAATTAAATTATTATTTCATGGGAATGTCATTTGATAATTATTCTAAGAAAATTTAATCTACAGTTTCCATAAACGAGTAACGTTTTGGTTTTCACTAACTTTAGAAAAACTGATTGGTCCATTGAATTTGCTGCAGCTAATTTTCACATCATAACAAATTATTGAAACAATTTTATTTCAAAAATATACGTTTGAATGACGAAGAAACTAATTTTTGTATATTAGAATAACTTCCGCCATCTATTATCCTGGCAAAAATCGTTAACTCATCTAAGCCGATAAAATGTTGTAATTTCGTAATAATCCATTTTAAGTGGTATTTTAGAAGGCACGCTGCTATCTCATTTAGTCAACTCGCACTCCTCTTTTCAAGGTTAGGAAATATCTAGTATTAAGATTAAATCATACATATAAATGTATCAGATATGTACAGACAGCCAGCGATCCGGGCGATATTACGAAATTGCCTTACTACACTTGGTTCTCCATATACAATTTTCAAAATACTTATCTTTTGCTGGAAAAAAATGGAGGAGAGAAAACCCAATGCACAGAAAAAAAATAATTCAAGACCTCCTGAACAACAAGATAAGGGGCCGTTCCAGTATTACGTCAGCAGATATATTACAATTATTTAACCCCCACCTCTCAGCCTTGTCAGCAAAAGTAAGCAAAGCTCTTGCCACCAATGTCATCAAAAATAAGCAAAGCAAAGACCCCGCTCCCCCTCATGGTGCTTACGTAATACTTGAACGGCCCCTAAATAACATTTGTTTTTGTTTTTTCATTATTGAAAAAGCCCCTTATAAGTGCGGGCGAAACGTCGGAAAACTTTGTTTATATGCTGGTTTCACATATATAAATAAATTAATGAGAAAAAATTCGGCAGTAATAATCCGGAAAAAGTAGAATCAGCTATGACTCTAGCCGCGAAAACCTACGTTCTCAAGTATATGTGGTTTTATTTCCAACAATTTCATAAAAAACTAAAGATGCTACAATTATCACCCAGGAAACAAAACAAAAAAAAAATGAACTATTGTTAAATTATCATCATAAATTGTCAAATCATAATTACTCTAATTAATATCCAAATATTTGTTTTATGTTTTTTATTTAATTTTAGCTCCACCGTCTTATGAAGAAGCTATAAGAATGGCAACAGCGGCGTCCCTAGCAGACCAAGTTCCACCCTATTCTAGTAATCTTTCAGAGAACGGTCCTGCGATGACCTCAGTGGTACCTACACAACCGAAGCCGTCCACGAACTGACTCGGAATTCAATTTAATGGACTGATTTTTGGAATAATCGTAGAACTTAAGTCTTCTGAACTCATAGTATTTAAAAAAGAGATTATTGTGATAAGTTAGTTAAATTAGGCAACTAAGATGAAGTAGATTTTATTATTTGTAATCCATATTATTGTGACCCTCTACAGTACAGATTTTTAAGTGTAAATATTGAAGAAGACTTCCGATTGTAAATAAGATGTAAGGTTTGGGAATTAGAAAATCTCATTTAGAATATATTTTATACGACGAGCGTTATTTTATTTCTGTTTTTAGCCAATGCTTTATCTATAGAGAGTTGTACACCTTCAGTAATACTTATGTACATGATAGCAATGCTGTTTTTAGACAACTCATTCATAGGTAGGAAATACTGTTTATAGAGCACATGAATTATATCTAGAACAATGTTGTTATTTGAAGAAATAACTTTAGGCTATTTTTGGGGCGTACAGGTGATACAGGTAATTTCATTCGACAATATCTTTTCTACAAAATATTATTCCACTCCATTCCTTAGATTAATGGATCATAAAGAAATAATCATTCAGAACGAACTTCCTAACAAAATAATGGAGGCCCGTTAAAATAGTATAACAAAGTTTTCCACAACAATTTTGTTAATGCTCTACATGCACTACCCCTACAATTATTTTTCAAAAAAAGAATACACCAAAATGGTCTCAATCTTTGGTACCCCTTAGTATCCTAAGTATCGGTTAAGGGTGTTTAGTGTAATTTAAAAATATTGCAACGACAGATAGTCCATGAAGCAATAACGATAATCACTAAAATTTGTGAACCGTTTTGTAATGATTTCTGAAAAATTTGTAACTGGTACTAAAGTAGCACTAATGAATTTTGGTGCGATTTAGAGCGAAAGGTTGACACTAATGATAATAATGGGCACAAACAATTGTGATTTATTTTGAAACGATTTTTGAACAAAAATCATGGCGGACAAGCTTTTGAGCATAACGACACTAACATAGAATTTACGATTGATACAATTTTAGTGCGATTTGGAGAAAAAAGATGACTTGACTCTGTTTTTGAAAAAAAGGTAGGAGTAGTGCATTTACACGCCACTAACGTAACACAAATGATTGATACTAACATATTTTTTGTTTACAAAGGTTAGGTACTCGCTGCACAAACCGTACATTTGCGACACCAATCCTTGACATCTACTTGGCAGTTTACCCAATAGAAGCGTTGTATTAACGTCCCCAAGGTTTTCGCCAGTCCCAAATGTCCTCCGGTTCTACCATCATGTAGTTCTCGCAAAACCTCCGGTCTCCTATTTCTGGAGATTACAATCTATTTTCTGTTCTTGCCCTCCCCTGGAGTTTCCAGCACACTCTTAAGAAGTCCGTCCTCCAGGATGAGGAAGTTCCACTGAGCCCAGTATAACTTTATGGTGGATGAGAAACGAAAAATCTTCTGCCACATAGGTTTCTGGTCTTCTTGTTTCCAGCAGATAACCTCTTTTAACTCAGGATCTAATCTCTGGTCTTTTCGGATCTCCTCAGATTGCCAATGGTCATCGACGGCGGTAGTTTTAGAGAGAACAACCCCTTTTTCTTCATCTTCTTCATTAGCTTGTTCCAGCGCGATGTTCAGTCTCGAAGTCGAATTCTTGTAACTGCTCAATTTACCTTGCTACTTGTCTTTCGGGGTTTTTAAACTGCAGAAGCCACTTCATTGCTGCGTTATCAGTCCTCAGTAGGAATCTTTTTCCATAGAAATGTCCCACACCCTTCACCACAGCCAAGAGTTCTTTGAGAGTAGCGCAGTAGATCCGTTCTGGCGTGCTCAAGGTCTTGCTGAAATATCTGATGACTTTTTTCTAGTGAGTGACTTGAAGATACTGGGAAATCCTGCTACATACCGACGAGAATACGTGCATAACCCTAGGGGAACTTCTTAACTGCTGGATATCTTTTGGTATCGGCCATTCTTGGACGGCTTTGATTTTCTGTTTATTGACAGCTACTCCATCTGAGGAAAAAACATGTCCAGGGTATTGTACCAATTTTTGGAACAGTTGAAATTTTTCGGATTTAACTTCGTAGTCGCCGAAATAATTCTTCCAGGTTTTTCATGTTGTCCTCAACCAATTTTCCCACTAAGAGAATGCCGTCAAGATACACCAGGCACATTTTCCATGAAAGCCCTTTTAGTACTGTTTCCATCAATTTTTCTATGTTGCTGGAGCGTTACATAACCTAAAGAGCATCACCGTGAATTGGTAAAGTCCTGAGCAGATCGTAAAACCAGTCTTTTCTTGGTCTTGCTTCTAGTTCCATCTGCCAATAATCGCTCTTTGGCAATTTTTCAATTGGTAGTGGTAGACGTGCTCCAAATGTGTCTGACCATACCTTAGTTCTAAATGTTTGACCAAATGTTAGTGGTCTTCTTGCTCAGAGGTATTCAATTTTATGCAAAATATGTGTAGCATCCCCTCTTAAGGCGAGGGTTAATATTATTGCCTTCGTTCCTGCAAACCATCCGTTGAGCTTTGCTGCAGCCTCGAATTGGCGCCAATAATTAGTCCTTGGCGATTTTAGATCAAATTGTGGAGGTTGCATTTTGAGTATTGTTCCCTCGAGGCCAATTTTTCAATCCACTAATTCCGGATTGTTTCAGATTTCGATCTTTGGTGGAGTTTCTCCCCTTTGTATTGTGACTACCTGTTATTTTATTTGGTAGATCTCACCCTCCATTGTTTTTACTCTTCTCTCAGCGTTTAATTTTTGACTGTCTTCTGCTTGAGCTCTTCGATCCGAGCTTCACTCTCGACTATTTTCTTTTCCAGAATATCTGAATTTATAACGAATTTTCTAGCAATTTGTCTTCTAAAGCCTTAGAATTATCTTCCATTTTTTAATTAGCATACTAACTATCCCCATTACCAGAAACTTCAAACAAATAAGTATCGAGATTATTACCTTCATCTATTAGGGCAACTCGTAGCCGTTGTATTAATCCACTTTTCTTCCCACTAATTTCTAAATACCTATCCTTCAGTTATTTTCTTTAAATTGGTCACTTTCAGTTAGTCCAAACTCACCGCTTGAAACCTTTCGGCCTATTTACTTTCCACTTCAAAAAAAATCACAAATACACAGAACACCTGACACCACTGTAATATTCTTATTTACTCTTCGGGTTCTCTGATCTATATATAAAGAGGCAAAGATAAAACGGTTCGATTCCATTTTCTCCTCTGTCACTCAACCGATTTGCTTTATTTTTGTTATGTTTAGTAGCTATAGACGATCTTCAGTGCGGAATACTAAAATTAATTTAAAGTATAATTAAAAAAATATTATTTACATCCACACTGTCAATGTCAAACAGTGCCGCCAGATTGCTTGGAGAGAAAATCATAAGATAAGTTGACTGCTATGTGAAAGAGAAACTAAATTAAATTTAAACTAAAAGTTTTGGCCTTTCGCTAACGTTATCCTACATAGTTAAGCTATTGAAATAGAACCAACGAAAATTATAATTAATAACATAATAATCGCCGTTTATTGAGCGCTATCGCAAGTTTGCAGTTTGCAACTTTCATTTCATTGTAAATATGCTTTGTCAACTAAAATCAAAATTATTTTGCACCTGATCAATTTATTTCTGATATTTTCTTCTTTATTTTTAACCCTATACTTTTAATTTAGAGTCATTTTATTTTCTTTCATATAATTTAACTAATAAGGTAGATCTGACAACACTGAAGGCTTGGCCATCTACAGAAAATTTGATTTAAATTTTGACATTTAATTATTTTTGTAGCGATTAGGTTGAAACTTTTCAATTCAGTCAGATAATAATTAATTAATCAATTAACAATATGTGATTCGTATTTCTTTATATTTTCCACATAAAACAGAAATTGTCATGGGTTACTACGTTGGTAAGTGTGTTTTAATTCACTTTAATGAGAATAGGAATATACTGAGTCTTAACAAATTTGAAATTTTTTATACTGAAATTCATACTGAAAATTAAGCATAGTTCTGACTGTGCTAGTAATTTAGTCAAGTGGCGAGTAATTTAGTAACTATCCGTGCCTGAACAACAAAAATTTAGTTGATTAGTTTAGCAAGCAATTTAGTGGAGCCCATCCATTTTCTTCTATTTTTTCGGTCGAGTAGCGTCCCCCACCACGCGTCACTGCTCGCTGGTTCATCGGCTAAACAAGTCCGAACATTTCATTAAGTCGAGTTCAACTACTGTTTGAGCTGTGGACTTATTAGCTACCGTTTTGTTGGTTAGGTATTACAAAAATGTCGTTTCTTTGGAATGAAGAAACAACTTTAAAATTTGTTTTCAAATATCTAGAATATGAGTGCGTATGGAATATTAAGTTGCAGGTTGTTCAACTTGCAAAATACACTAAACTGGTGTACTGCACTCGACCGCAGTACGAACGTTTTTGGGGAAGTAATCTTTGGAATAACTTGCCACTCGACTAAACTACTAGCGTAGTCTGAATTAGCCTTTAATATTTTCTGACAATATGCGTATAGTTAATTAATTTTATGGTCCCATTGCTGCACAGTTCTGACTGTAAAAAACATTTAAAAGATTTGTTTGAATATAAAAAAATGTACCTACCTATTTATTAGGTTTAGTTAGGTACATTTATCTAGAGTAAAATATATATATATTTTAATATTTTTCCTTCGAAATCTCACAATGCTGGCTTTAAAGTTTGCAACCTAAATGTTCAAAAACTTTAAAATCCAAAACGCTCTACACGACAACAGAAACCACTGAGTAATTATATATGCTAGGTTGGTTTTCAAATGATAAACACGGCAGTGGTTGAGTAACGCTCTTTCAGACCATCTTTTACTGTCTTTGGAGTTGCCTATATTTCAATAGGAATTTAGTGTTGTAAATTATAGATCAGTATTGATTTTTCGAACAAGTAGTAGGTACTAACTTTCCTCGAGAAGAATATTTGTAATTTTTTGTTCAGATGATAATTCTGTCATTGATATAAAATAATTTTCACAATAGTCCGAAGGGGTTGTGCAAGAAATCATCATTCAGCGGACAATAGAAATGACATTAAATATTAGAGTTTTCATTGGGTTGTTTGTTATCTCCGTTTTTGAAATCGTGTGTACCTAAATGACGCAAACTTTTAGATTACAAAGAAAAATCCGCCGATAATTACAAAGAACGTGTTGCATAGACACTATTATATTTGTGATAATGTATAGGACATATTTATGCAAAAATAATCCTACAATAATATACAGAAATAAAAAAATATTTCGTGAATTATTTCTATAAATGTAATGAAAATGAAATAATAGGGATTTCAAAGGCCTGGCCTATTTTTCAAATTTCGCCTCAACTCCATATCTTATACAGAGAAAATAACATCAATAATGTTCAACTCATAATTTCAATAAATTGGGTCGAATTTCAACCACTAGGCGACCGCTAGTTTATTTAAAAACACACTCGAACTCACTCTAGAATTCTTCTAGAATCACAACAAATCTAGTCGCCGACCTCGATGCGCAAGAAGAACAATATTTTGAGAGTGCACGAAATATCGGATGAATGCCGATTCCACGAATTATCCGATGAATTCCCGTCACAATATAGTTCAGTGATTTGAGTTAACATGAAATGCAATAAATCTTATGCTATCTCAAGAACTGAGGCCATTCTTAGTCATGTCGTGCTACATTATCGACAATATTGCTCGATATGCACTACTCTTACATTATTATGGAAAAACAGATTGCACCAAAGTGATCTCAATCTTTGGTACATGTTAGTATCCTTAGTGCTCAAGAAATCCTGGCCGCTATCATGTTTTCACTTCTTGTGGCAAACCTTTAATTTTTCGAAATCGTTGCTTCATGCACTACCCCTATATTTTTTTAACTACCAAAATTTACATTAGTCCTCAAAAAATATGGCTTTATGGTTTTTTCATTATGTTGAGAGCCCCACATTTCTAAAAAGTGGTTTCAAAACAGGTTACTATTGTTAGTGCTGGTTAGTGCTCGTAATATGGTTTTCTAATAATTCCACCTACACAACGTTAATCGTTATAGGCAATTAGTGACGTATAAATTTTCCTACTCTTCAAAAAAATAGTCGTTGAGAATTTTTTAAAGATTTTCACTTATTGGGGAAATAAATTTTTTTAACGCCCCTCAAAATAAGCTCCATTTATTTCTGATAAATTAGTTCCAATTACTGCAATCAATATTTTGTTATTGCTTTATTTGAGCCATTATTTTATAAACACTTTTTTAACAGCAATAGCAAAAAACATAGATAATAGGCAAACGTAAAAAATTGGCAGCTACAATTTGGATCCATCTAATATCTCATCATGAGAAATTTAACATTGCTTTAAACATAAACAACATTTACTATATATAAAGGAGAATTGATTCAGTATTTGTCTTGGACATTTAGATCTTATCTAAGTCTATAAACTGCATAATAGTGTCCCTCCAGTTTTTCTTCAGAATTCGCTTCAATCAAAAAGCAAAAAAAGAATAACTGTTTTACCCACATCTTGTATTCAAATAGAAAGTGCTGAATTCCGTAAAAACGAAAAAGAGTGGTAAAAAATTATGATTGTAATTTGACCAACACAATGTCTGCCAAAATCATTAAGCCAATACGTGACTGAATTGATGTCATAACTACCGGACAATATTTGGAAGATTGGCAATAGATGTTTGTCCCTGAATTGTTCCATATAAATAATAATATATTTGAAGATGTATTCTCGCGTAGTCTATTTATTTTCCTCATTAGCTAGGTGGAGATTAGTTGCTGTTACAGTAAAGAAGTAATATTTATCAATGTTCTAAAGACCACTCGACCGGTAGTGAATGAAATAAGGTTCTATACCCTTTCAAAAACGTAGCATCAAATTAAATGAATGGGTTGTCTCCTTATTAGTTTTTGCATTGGTTTTTACAATTAGATTTTAATCTGCCATATAGAAGAAATATATTATTGAAACTGCGTTCACTTTTATAGCAAAATGCATTGGCAAGTGTGTATGTGTACAATATCAAAAATCATAGAAAAAGTATCCTTTCTTGAAAGGACTTAAAATCTATTATGCATATCAGAGGAACCTCCATTTACACATTTTCAAGAACAATAAAAACAGACAGTCAGCAGTTTGACAGTATTTACCTACTGTCGTATACTGGTTTTTCGATTTGTTTTACAACGCAAAATACGTTCTTTTAACTGATAGCCGTCAAGTTTTTTGACAAAATTATTTAGACTTAAATACTAATCGAATGATACATGTCGTAAATATATACGACTGACGTTTTTCTGGGCTTAAATCAAACATATCGTACGGTCGATGATATTTAGGCCGTAATGATTTTTAATTCAATGATACTTATAGCCACAAATAATTCACGCCGTTTTTGAGTACTTGTGAAGTTAAGTTTGTTATTTTTACAAAATGTAGGTAGGTTGTAGGTTGTTATTATAATTTCATATGTTACTAAATTATAAATAGTTTTAACAGTTTTAGAATAGATTTGAAAAAGGCCAAAAACATGTCTGAAACGTGATTAATTAAACTTGTAAAATAAGAATGATTTTATCAGTTTAAACGACCTAACGTCAAGAAAATGCATTCAACAATTTTATATATACAGGGTGTAAACGGTTTAAGTGCAAAGATTTTGAGGATCAATACTTCAGGTCAAAACAAATCAAAAAGCTTTATAACATTTTCAGAAATAAACTACAGTTTTGTCAAAAAAATGAAAAAGTTAGAAGTTCTGTAGCCTTTATTACAGTGAATAATAGATTATTTCCGGCTTCAAAATGATTGTAAGGCTAAATATGTAAATACTCAATAGCGTATACACTTTTAATAACTGTATTAACAAAGAAAATTATTATTTAAACTCTAAATATTCTGTTATAATTTGCCCTACTTTTCTCCGATCAGATGTGGCAACATAGCATATACTCAGTACTACAGCTGGCCGCTGCCATGAATGCTTTTTTGCTGCCCGGTTCTTTTAAGAAAGTGAAAGTGATTTTTGCGTGACATTCGACATAGCGTAAGTTATTTGATTTTCATTTTAAAATATAAATTGTAAAAATAAATAAAATCTGTTGTGAATTGTGAGTTCGAGTGTATTATTTTGTGACAAACAGTGACAATCATACAATTAGGTAAAGACCTGACATGCTATTAATTTGTGGGGAAAGCAAATGCAATAACAAGAATTTTTGAATTTTGAATATTTACTATAAATAATCCGTTTGCTCGCCAGAGCTCTATCATAATGACATCCTGCAGGTCAAAGGTTTTTATTTGTCTAAGATAAGTAATATTAATTTCTTAGTAACAATTATTTCTCGAAGAATTTAACACATAAAAGAACTACATATAAGAAATGTTTTGTTTAATATTATTTGTATCGCATTATTTTTGTATCATAATGTAAACAACTTTGTATCCTCCCTTCTTCAACTTAATGCCTAAAATAAATCGCCAAATATAAATATTCATTTCAATACATAGATATTAAAAGGGTACATTTTTGAAAATAATATTTCATAAAATTTTTTGTACATAAATAAATCTACCGGCACTCGAAACTATGAAATTATTTAATACAAAAAAATAACAAGTGTTCATTATTTTTGTGGTGACTCATTCCTTTATTATTCACGCTACAAGCAAATCTCATTTTTAGCGCGACGTTGCCACATTGACAATAATTTACTTAACATGTATTTCAAATTTTCTTGCTTATTAAGGCCTTTAGACCATAGTGTTATAAGAGTTTTTTGTTTTGTTTGGTGGGTACTATCTGCACCTAAAATATATGCAGTCAAACTATTTACACCCTGTATATATATATATATATATATATATATATATATATATATATATATATAGGGTGTAAATAGTTTGACTGCATATATATATATATATATATATATATATATATATATATATATATATATTTGTTTTTAAGTTTTCGCGGGCACTAAATGTTTTAGGTGGTTTCCGGGAATTCATCCGCGTAGTTGATAACTAATCCCTGCCGGGATCGATGGTGAAATGACGACGTTTCGGCAGAGTCACATCTGCCCTCTTCAGGTCGGTTCGCATAATTCTCGTAGCCTTCTGCTTTCGCTTCTAGTTAGTATTCGAGTAACCAGATAAATAAAGCTCTATGGACTTTGGAAAAAGGAATATATGTATAATATCAGAAAAATATCATTTAATAAGGGAAAAAGAAAATATTTGTTTCTTATGGGAAAATACACGGGCTAAGTAAATTGAGTGAACGGAATTAAACGCACCAAAACAAATGAAAACTCATCCATTTTGGGTGACGGGTCAGACAAAACGGCCTAGCAGGCATTTGTTTTTAAATTATTATATAAGCTTACGTGTGAAATGCAGTGGTCTCTTTCGTTCCTGAATTTTGAAGTAAACAAGTCAAAGAGCGTGTTTATGTTTTTCTTTGCAATAACCTTAAATGTTAGTAGAGGTTAAGTAGTTGAGAAGTGCGGTTAGATGAATTGTCAAACTATTCCAATGACATATAGATTGGCAGTGTATACAGATTCATAGGTACGGTACAATAAATGTGTAGTGCATATCCGACCGACACAAAATGACAATTAGGTTGGAATTTTAAGTAAAAATTTGGAAACATCAACAAAGATGGTATTTGTTGAATTATTGTAAACAAGAAGGAAATGGTAAACAATAATTAAATTTAATTGGTATAAATAATAAATAAAACATAATGGTAAACAAATATGGAATGGGAACCAATAATAAAAATTTGTTTATAAAATAAAACTTCTAATGGATACTGAACAGATTTGAAACTAATGGACTGTAATCACGACAAGGAATAAAAGGTTAGTGAAACAATAGTTGTTTTAAAATGTTGTAAATAAAGTGACAATTGATATATGTTTATGCTAGTTAAGGATATTAGGAATAATAAATTTTAACTTCAATATGATAGTACAGAAAGAGAAATTTCTCATAAATATTTAGTAGTTAGGAATGATTTCGTTTGTTGATTAAAGATTTATTGTTTTAATGTTTTAATAATTTTATCTTGTTTAATAAAGAATGTTATTGAAAAGTGAAATTGAAAGTTGTGTTAATTTATTTAAATGAGCCAAAAATAACATTTGAATGCTTAGAGTTTCATCTAAATTATTTTCAAGAAAAATAAAAGTTTCAATTTAGTAAAATTTAAAGAAAAGAGGTTTTGAATAAATAAAATGAGGCTATAATGTTGAATAAGTGTAAAAACAAGGAAAAGCAGAGATGTTATAAAGAAGATAAAAATGTAAGTATCAATTTTAAATTTAGAACCTTTTGAACCACCTTGAGGTAAGAGTATGAATGCAATGAAATAGAAAACCCTGAGAAAATTAAAGTATATGTATGCAATTAAAAATAAAACCCTGAGAAAATAAATTAACCAAATAGAGTTTAAATAATAAAGTTATATAAAATATTATTATGCAAAATATAAATTTATTCAAATCAAATAAAGTGACACCCAACGTAAGGTACAGATAAAAAAAGATTCAATAAAATAATAAAATAATAGAGTAGAAAAATAATAATTAACAATAATTTGGCTAGGCCAAAAGTGTGACTTAAAAAAATAAAAATAACTAAAATAAAAATATACAATCAATCAATTCTAAATAATATATATAATGTTTTAACGCCATCTATCAACACAGTCTTCTACATTAACGCTGTTTTGACCTTTGTCCTCTCCCCAAAAAAGGGAGCGTCCCGCTACCAACCACAGCTGTGCAGTCTTCTACACACACGATGTTTTGAACTCTGCCCGCTCGCCAACAGAAAAATCGAACTTGCACGTTTAGCCGGCTGCGAATTTTTTTTGTCAAGGTTGTCGTGTCTCCGCTATCTCTACGTTGCCTGTGACTGGTATTATTACTACGCGTCTTAAACGGGTTTTTATTCAACATACTATCAACTTTTAAGATCTTTTGATGCAATGGTCTTGTTGGCACATATGCTAAGTGTTTACGTAGGAAACCGATGGACTGGGTTTTGATTTCCCATAACTACTACGGTTTTTTGTAATATAAATTATTTTGTACTTCATTGAGATTTCGCGCGATTGAACAGATCCCGTGGTGACTATTGACCAATGAGAGTTTGGTATGGCTGAGCACGTGGTGATTAACCGATGAGAGCGCTTCAAGAGGTCACTGCTTATCTAATACGTAATAACCCGCCTGTAGTACAATACGTCAGCTGTCACTCGTGTTCCGTACCACTGACTCTGGCCTACCTGTCAGCTGTCAATGTTCCGTGCCATCGTTCTATGCCATACGCCAACGCCCCATACCAAGGTTCCGTGCCATCGTTCTATGCCATACGTCAACGCCCCATACCATCGTTTCGTCCTTCTATGACATACGTCAAAGAGCACATGGTAACTGGCCAATGAAAGCGCTTCAAGGGGCGTGGCTTGTGACATCACACCAATTTCGGCGTTTTCGACCTCCGTAAGAAAATACATGGGATGTTGCGCTCGTACCGACATAGCTTATCTTCTAAAGTCTGTCTGTTTGTTTTTTTAACCGACTTCAAAAAGACGGAGGTTCTCAATTGGTCTGTATTAACCGACTTCAAAAAGAAGGGGGTTCCCAATACGTCTGTATCTATGTTTTTTATGTTTGTTCACCAATTACTCGGAAACGGCTCAAGGAATTTCGGTACCGTTTTACTGGATCGCGAAGTGGTCCCATATTTTTTCATTAACATAGCTTCATTCGGAATATGGGACAAATTGAAAAGAAATTTAATTAGTTCCGGGATATCCCAAAGTGGTATTTTTTTTCATTAACATAGCTAGTACAGTTTCTTAGAAAATGGGGAAAACTATATTACCTTTACTCTATGCCTTGGTGGAGTCCCTGGTATTAAAAACTTGGAAAAAAATTTATTCGGAATATGGGACAAATTGAAAAAAAATTGGCTTATTTCCGGAATATTTCGAAGTCCCATATTTTTTTCAATAACATAGCTTGTACCGTTTTTTAGAAAATCGGGAAAAACTTTTTAAGGACTTTCTTATGCAGTTAACTCTGGTGTAGTCGCTGATATTAAAAATACAGAAAGATTTCCTATTCGGAGCTTGGGGTATAATAAATCAAAAAGGAATTGGATTAGTTCCTGGGATCCCGAAGTGGTCGCATATTGTTTTTCAATAACATTGCTTGTACCGTTTTTTAGAAAATCGGGAAAAACTTTTTTAACGACATTTTTTTACAGTAAGCTTTGATGGAGTTGATGGTATTAACTATTAGGAACTTGAGGTAAATTGTAAATAAGATGAATTAATCAAAATAAATTTCAGTTAATATGTATATACAGGGTGTATTCATAAAAAACGATTTTTTTTATTAATAATTTTAAGAGAAAAAAATATTCTTCACAAACAGATTTACATGATCTAAAACGTAAACAGTAATCATTCCATGTCACTTTTTTAAATGTAGACAAGGTTTCTCATGAAAGACGACTTTCTATTAACAAATAAAATATCTAGATTTCTGTTAAGATGTAAATTTGTTATCAAATAGAAGTAATTATAATTAAAAACTAAAAAACTAAAACTAAAAATTGTATAATAGGTACTTCTGTGACTTTTCCAAATATATTGTTACGAGAATTCATCCGACCGCTGGTGCAATCGGCCATCAACCAGTTCATGGAAGGAACATTATTCTGATAAATTCTGGGAACCCGAAATGTTTGTCTCTCAAGCGGCGGACCGCTGCCGTTACTGGGAATTCCTTTATAGCTTCCAGAACGTGATGGAATTTCCCGATGGTTCGTGGACGTACCAGACAATTCCAAGATAAACGTATAAATAAGAAGAGCTAGCGATAGGAGGATTCAGTTTTCGTCGGTCGTTTGTACAGTTAAGATAAAATGTAAATAGTAGTTTCTGTGAATATAAATTTGTGTAAAAGTAGTGGAAATAAATTAGAGTGAGTTAGACTGTGTTTTTAAATAAATCCAAGACCTGAACTGAACCCGAGTGTGAAAATAAAAACATTACAGTGGTGTCAGGTGTGGGGTGAATTTGTGGAAATTTATAAGTGAAAAATAAATAGACTGGCAATGTATAAAACAGTGAGTTTGGACCAATTGAAAGTGGCGGACTTAAAAAAAGAACTTGAGGAAAGGGATTTAGAAATTAGTGGGAAGAAAAGTGAATTAATACAACGACTACGAGATGCCCTAATAAATGAAGGTAACGATCTCGATACTTATTTGTTTGAAGTTTCTGGCAATGGAGACATGAGTATGCTATTTAAAAAAATGGAAGACAAATTGCTAGAAAGTCCTTAGAAGATAAGCTTGAAATGTTACAAGAAAATTCTAAAACCCTAGAAGATAAATTACTAGAAAATTCTAAATCCTTAGAAGATAAGCTACAAATGTTACAAGAAAACTCTAGAACCATAGAAGACAAATTGCTAGATAATTCTAAAACTCTAGAAGAGAAATTGTTAGAAAATTCTAAAAGTTTAGAAAACAAATTACTGGAAAATTCTAAATCCCTAGAAGAAAATTTGAAAAGCATGGTACAGAAAAATTCAGAAATGCTAGAAGAGAAAATATTCGAGAATGAGGCTCGGATGGAAGAGCTAAAACAAACAATGGTCGAAGAGTCAGTCAAAAATGAAACGCGGATAAAAGAGCTAAAGCAGACAATGGTCGAAGAGCTGATACAGACAACAGACAAAAATGAAACGCGGATAGAGGAGCTAAAGCATATAATGGAAGGTGAGATCAGCAAAATACAAGAACAGGTAGTCACAATGCAAAGAGGAGAAACACAATCAAAAACCGAAAGCAGAAACAGTACAGTGTTAGTGGATTCAAAAATTGGCCTCGAGGGGACAAGACACAAAATGAAACCTCCCCAATTTGATGGAAAATCATCATGGACTAATTATCGTCGCCAATTCGAGGCTGCAGCTAAGCTAAACGGATGGTCGGCAGAAGAGAAGGCAATCGCATTAACCCTAGCCTTAAGAGGGGATGCTACAGATATCTTACAAACATTGAATACCTCCGAGCAAGAAGACTACGAACAACTGGTCAAACATTTAGAACTGAGGTATGGTCAGACACATTTGGAGCACGTTTACCACTCCCAATTGAAAAATCGCAACCAGAGATCAAATGAATCGCTACAAGAATTTGAAACTGACATTGCTCGTCTGGTTCGCCTTGCCTATCCAGCCACACCAGAAAATGTAATAGGAAGATTAGCAGTGCAAGCATTTTTGTATGGACTTCGCGACCACGAAGCCAGACAAACATTGACCCTAGCTCGACCGACTCAATTAGTAGATGCATTGGCTCGAGCTTTAGAATTCGAGGCTGCGAAAAATACCTGCAGAGGTCAAGCCAGAGTCCGAATCGTTGATGGAGAATCTAAAGATGGCGGAAACGATGAAGCCTCTGTAAGAAAGATAATAGAAGAAGTCTTTACCGGAAAAAGACTAGTGAGATGTCGGAAGTGTCGTAAGGTAGGACATGTCCAGAGTCGTTGCCAGGAGCGCAACGGAGTCTAGACTTCCTCGCCGGGGAAACTAAAGAAGGCCAATGTAAAGGGTCCATCGTCGACCTGTAGCAAACAAGTGTCAACTACCAACGCATATCTCGCTTCGCTACGCAACCACGTTAACAGTGTCTTCGTAGATGGCCTTATTAAGAAGAAGAAATTTGCAATGCTGCTGGATACTGGTGCGACGAAAACAGTTATAAGGCCCAACATCGTTTTGGGGACGATGATAAAACCAACGAAATGGCAACTGCGAACAGCGACAGGAGAAGCAGCGAAAGTCCATGGTGAAATAGAGGTTGAAATGACCTGGGGAAACACAACCTTTCTACAAAGGGCATTAGTGGCAGACATCGAAGATGAAGTAATCATTGGAATGGATGTCATGAGCTCCAGGGGATTCCAGTTAAACTTCAAAGATGGAATTCTGCGAGTGAATGACGAAGAAGTGGTGCTTCATGAAAAAAATGACATAATGCTGCGAGCCATCTTAGCAGAGGATGTCAATGTTCCGGAAAGAGCTGAAATCATTATTGATGCTTGCTTAGATGGGAAAGCTAAAGCTGGAACAATAATGATGTTTGATCCTGAACTTAACGACGGAAACGTAGGCAGAGGAATCGCACTGGGGAAGACTCTGTTTCGTGCCATGGGGATTGTGCCAGTAAGGGTAATGAACCTGAATCATTACTCGGTTGTGCTAAAGAAAGGAACAACTTTGGGCCATTGTTCAACAGTTTCCTCTGTAGTCAGAAGCACACAGCATGCAGAAATGCCATCAGGTAAACTATCTGAGGAACTGGAAAGACTCATCACCGATTCATCTAAGAATTTGAAACCAAACCAAAAAGCAAAATTGAGGGACATCGTTAGAAACTACCAGGATATCTTCGATGTAGGGAATGGCAAAAGAGGACGAACCGATCTGGTGAAACATAAAATTAATACTGGGGACGCTCAACCAATTCGACAGTCGGCGAGAAGACTACCCCTTGCTAAAAGAGAAGAAGCCGACAGGATAGTCCGCGGCGAGATGGAGGAAGAAGGTGTTGTTGAACCATCCAATAGCCCTTGGGCTTCTCCAGTTGTCTTGGTTAAAAAGAAAGATGGTTCGACCCGATTTTGCGTGGACTATCGGCAATTAAACCACGCTACAAAGAAAGACAGCTATCCCCTCCCTAGAATAGACGACACCCTAGATACGTTGGCTGGATCGAAGATGTTTTCCACCCTGGACTTGAAGAGCGGTTATTGGCAGGTGGAACTTGCTAAAGAAGACCGAGAAAAGACTGCATTTACCATCGGCTTAGGACTTTACCAATTCACGGTGATGCCGTTTGGGTTGTGTAATGCTCCAGCGACGCTTGAAAGATTGATGGAAACGGTGTTAAAAGGGCTTTCATGGAAAACGTGCCTGGTGTATCTTGATGACATTATCGTGGTTGGAAAATCTTTTGAAGACCACGTGAGGAACCTGGAGGAGGTGTTTCGGCGACTTCGGAGTTCCGAACTAAAGTTAAGCCCGAAGAAGTGTCAGCTGTTCCAAGAGGAGGTGCAATATCTTGGACATGTGGTTTCCGCAGAGGGAGTAGCTGTTGATAAACAGAAAATCAAATCTGTCCAGGAATGGCCGATACCTAAAGATATCCACCAGTTAAGAAGTTTCCTGGGGTTATGCACGTACTATCGTCGGTACGTAGCCGGATTTGCCAACATTGCCAAGCCACTTACTAGACTGACAGAAGGGAAGGTGCAGTACCAATGGGACGAGGAATGTCAGCGATCATTCGAGACATTGAAAAGAGCTTTGACGAGTGCTCCCATACTAAGTTATCCTTTGCCAGATGGAAACTTCGTATTGGATACCGACGCAAGCAATGTCGGAATTGGTGCTGTGCTTTCGCAGATCCAGGAGGGCCAGGAGAGAGTCATCGGATACTTCAGCAAGACCTTGAGCAACCCTGAACGGAATTACTGCGTTACTCGCAGGGAACTCCTGGCTGTGGTAAAGGGGGTAGAACATTTCTACAAGTACCTCTATGGTAAAAGATTCCTCCTGAGGACTGATCATGCAGCACTGTAGTGGCTTCTGCAGTTTAAAAATCCTGAAGGACAGGTGGCAAGGTGGATTGAGCGGTTACAAGAATTCGACTTCGAGACTGAACATCGAGCTGGAACAAGCCATAAGAATGCTGATGCTCTATCGAGAAGACCATGCCCTGATGACTGCAAACATTGCCAGCGAGCAGGGGCAGGTCTCTGTAGAACTACCGCCATCAATGACCATTGGCAATCTGTGGAGATCCAAAAAGACCAGAAATTAGATCCAGATTTGAAAGAGGTTATCCGGTGGAAGGAAGAAGAACGCAAACCTACGTGGCAGGAGATTTCTCGATACTCACCAACCATAAAGTCGTATTGGGCTCAGTGGAACTCCCTCATCCTGGAAAATGGACTTCTCAAGCGCGTCCTGGAAACTCCAGAGGAGGGAAACGATAGAAAACAGATTGTAGTTCCCAGAAATAGGAGACCAGAGGTTTTACGAGAACTACATGATGGTACAACTGGAGGACATCTGGGAGTAATGAAAACCCTGGGGAAGTTAAGAGAACGCTTCTATTGGGTAAACTGCCAAGTGGATGTCAAGGACTGGTGCCGGAAATGTACTGTTTGTGCAGCAAGTAATGGGCCTCAGAAGCGTCCAAAAGCTCCCTTGAAGCAATATAGGGTGGGCAGTCCATTCGAAAGAATAGCTATTGATGTTGCTGGTCCATTTCCTGAATCCGACTCTGGAAACAAGTACATTGTAGTGGTAATGGCCTATTTTAGTAAGTGGGCCGAAGCGTATGCCTTGCCGAATCAAGAAGCCATGACCGTTGCTGATGTCCTTGTCAAGGAATGGAGCAGTCGTTTTGGTGTTCCCTTGTAGTTGCACTCAGACCAAGGTAGAAACTTCGAGTCTACTCTTTTCCAATACGTCTGCAAACTCTTGAAGATCAATAAAACACGGACGACGGCATTACACCCGCAATCCGATATAATGGTAGAACGCATGAATAGAATCATTAACCGCCATTTGTCAAAGGTAGTCTCTGACCACCAAAGAGACTGGGACCAGTATTTGCACTTGTTTCTAATGGCATATCGTTCGTCTGTGCACGAGTCCACGGGTCAGACCCCGGCCAGTATTATCATGGGACGAGAATTAAGACTACCATGCGATTTGAAGTTTGGATGTCCCCCAGGAGAAGAGACCGCAGGTGCTGACTATGTCAGCCAGCTACGTCAAAAGATGAACGACATCCATGAACGAGTCCGGTTAAACATCGAGAATGCCAGTGCCCGAATGAAGGAAGCCTAGGACATCAAAGCCGAGGACGGAGAATTCCAAGTTGATGATCTTGTTTGGTTGTATAACCCGCAACGTCGTCGTGGATATTCGCCCAAGCTACAGAGATCTTGGGAGGGGCCGTACCAAATTGTGAAGAAAATCAACGATGTTGTCTACAGAATAAAGAAGCTGCCTCGGGGAAAACCAAAGGTCGTACATTTCAACAGGTTAGCCCCTTATGCCGGAAGTCATGACAGCGAAGATGACCAAGCCCAAGTCCGCAGCATCCAATCACCCGATGACGAGATTACCTTCGAACAGTTTATGGCACTGTTCTCTAATAGGCAGAAAGTGCAGCACGATGTGACCACAGAGGAACCCCGAGACCTGTTTGAGGTGCCCATAGAATATGCCCTGGCTCATTGTGTTGCTCGAGATCTCCGGATGTCCAGAGGAATAGCCAAGGTGTTTGCCAAAAAGTACGGCCAGAAGCTGCGGGAGCAAAATCCAGCGGTAGGGAAGGTCCTTCATATCGAAGATAAACAACCAGTGGGTACCAGAGACATCTTTTATTTGGTAACGAAAACCTTCTCGCAGGACAAGCCAACATACAGCGATCTTTGGAAGACTCTGGTAGAATTGAGGAATGTAATGATGGAGAAGAATCTGATGAAATTGGCGGTCCCAAAGATAGCCTGCGGGTTTGATGGACTGAATTGGAGGGTATGATGGAAACAATCTTTCGATTCAGTGGCGTCGACATCCTGGTATGCTGTCTCAATACTCGCAGCCCAGATTCGAAGACCGTTGATTGTTACTTCCACCAAACTTCCCGTTGTCGAAATGGAGAGTCCTGCAAATATCGTCACACCAGGAAGGATTCTGGGACATTCCGGGACGAAATGGTCTTAAGGAGTGGGCAATGTTACGAGAATTCATCCGACCGCTGGTGCAATCGGCCATCAACCAGTTCATGGAAGGGACATTATTCTGATAAATTCTGGGAACCCGAAATGTTTGTCTCTCTACCGGCGGACCGCTGCTGTTACTGGGAATTCCTTTAAAGCTTCCAGAACGTGATGGAATTTCCCGATGGTTCGTGGACGTACCAGACAATTCCAAGATAAATGTATAAATAAGAAGAGCTAGCGATAGGAGGATTCAGTTTTCGTCGGTCGTTTGTACAGTTAAGATAAAATGTAAATAGTAGTTTATGTGAATATACATTTGTGTAAAAGTATTGGAAATAAATTAGAGTGAGTTAGACTGTGTTTCTAAATAAATCCAAGAACTGAACTGAACCCGAGTGTGAAAATAAAAACATTACAATATACTGGGTTTTAATAAATATATCCATTTTGTTTAAAAGTGAACTTTATTTTTATTTTATAACTAGCCGTTACCCGCGGTTTCACCCGCGTACGGAATATACACGTCTGTACAAGTCTTTGCAAAAAGAAAAACTTTTCTAAATTTTTTGAAACACTCTACTTAACTATAAATCCACCAATCCCGTGCCACCATATATAACAATTTTATTCGACATTTTTTTAATCACCTTGTATAACTAACTCTACTTCACCCTATAGTGCAATTATCCTGTATATGCCGCTGTTTATGCCATGTTTATACCACCCTGTATCCTTAAAATTCTACTCCACCCGATATTGCAACCATCCGGTAAATGAAACAGCTTGTAGATTATAACATTTTTTTGTAATATTTTTTAAACCAAACCTGTATTGCTTTAATTATACGGGGCTACATATTTCAACCATCCTTTATATGCAATTACTTGTGGATATAAAGTAACTTTTTAACCATTCTATAAATATAATTCCACTCGATCACATATTTCAACCACCCTGTATAAACAACTTCTTCTAACATTTTTTTAACCCATTTCACAACTATAATAACTCAAGAACATAATTCAAAGATCCTGACAGCTTACATAACACATTTTTTATCCAGAGTGGATAATTTTTTTTTAGAAAAATAAATATTCTACCCTTATCTCCACCATATTGAATATGCAACTAATTACTCATGAGTCAAACAATATATTATTTTGTAAATATAATTCTACTCCACCCGTTTATGAACCACCTGGTAGGTGCCTGTTATGGCCCACTCAACATTTTTTAAACATGGTAGAAGTTTTTACCAGATTTTAAATCAAACTATAGGCTTTCCAACAAAAAAGATTCAGCAAAATCAGTTCAGTAGTTCTTACGTGATGCCAAATAAACAAACAAACAAACAAACATAGATAGATAGACATAGATATCTCAAATTGTAATGAAGCAATTGTACTGTTTTATTAAAAATTGTACTAAATTGAAAGTTGATTGGAAATAAATCCAAATAAATGTCAGTAAATCAACTTCAAGGTATATTTTCTCAGTTAGTTTCTATATACAGTGTGTCTTCATAAGTTGAATTCAAACGGAAAACGTTCTTATGAATATTATTTAGAGAAAAAATATTCTTCATAAAATATTTTCATGGTCGGAAACATATACTGTAATCATTACATGTCACTTTTTCAACTATATACGAAGTTTGTCAGCAAATATGAATTTTGCTCAAAGTAAAATTCCATTATTTTTCATAATATATAAAAATCTTATCAAACATGTATAACAATAATTATAAAATGCATCTAATTATGCCACATCACTAAAAATTGTATAATAGATCTTCATGTCACTTTTTCCAAATTATGTACGAGGTTTGATAAGGAATGTACATTTTGTTTAAATTAAGTACCTTTATTTTTAATAACAACTCAAATTGTTATCAGACAAACTTAATTATAATTAAAAACTACGTCCTATTATGTTATATCAATTAAAACTGTTTAACGATTTATTGTAAGATTCCGCGTAGAGAAGACTATTAAATCAATGTCAATATAATTAACAGATGTAAAGAATGGTGATATTCAGATCGTCTTCAATATAGTGGATCCAGTTAGAATTATATACAAAATTTTCTTAATACATATACACATTTACAAAACAAGTTATTCTATGCAACAGTAAACGAGGTTGGTCAAGCTAATCAATGAAAATATTTCATAAAAAGTATTTAATTGTCGGTAAAAATTATTTCATACTTTTTAGTTAATTTTCTCTTGAAGTTGGTATTTGTTGCAAAGTCTATAGTTTGACTTAAAATCTGGTAGATATTCTATCTCTCTAAATTGACAGAAACGGTTGATATAGAGAAAAACTTCTACCATGTTGGATAACACAATTACTCTATTGGTCTCACCCCAAGCACCAAATATTAGGTACTTGTATCATCTTAGCTTTTATTCGAAATTCGGAATATGCCAATGTAACAATATGGTTGAAATAATGGGGAGTGGTTCAAATAAGTCATATTAAACGGGCCATAAATAATTGCATATACCAGGTGGTTCATAATCGGTCGGAGTAGAATTATATTTATATTAGGTGGATAACAAAATGATATATTGTATGGCTCATAAGTAGTTGCATATATATATATATATATATATATATATACAATATGGTTGAAATATTTATACAGGGTGGATAAAATTTTTTTAGAAAATTATGTGTTATGTTAAATATATTTAAATTATCTTCTTGAGTTGTTATAGTTATGAAAGGGGTAGCGGCTAGTACTATTATAAATTAGTAGTTGTCTGTTTGTATATTTGTTCGGGCATCACGTTGCAAAGTCTATAGTTGACTTGAAATCTGATATATATTTGATCTTCCTTTATTGACAGACACGGCAGATTATAGCGCAAAAACTTCTATGATGTTGGGTAATACACAATTCCTCTATTGGTTCCACTGCAAGCACCACTACTTACATTAGCTTAGCTTTTATTCAAAATCCGGAATATGCCAATGTAACCATGTTTCGATTAAAAAAAATTAACTGATATATCAACCGTAATTTTACAGTGTCTTCCATACATAGGATAGATAAACCATATAGCGGAGTAGTAAAATCAAAAAAAAGTTATAGACAGCAGCCTTTACACAATGTGGTTGAAATAACGAGCAGTGGAATTAATTATACGGGGTGATTAAAAAAGTGAGCCACAAATAACTGCATATACCAGGTGGTCGAAAAACGTGGTGGATAACAAAATGTTATATTATTTGGGTCTAAGTAACTGGATATATAATGTAGTTGAAATACGGCTAGAATAGAATTATATTTATAAACGGTGTAAGCAGTTAGCATATTTGAATTATGGTCTTGAGTTATTACATGTAGTTGTTTATGGAGGGTAGTTGAAATATAAGATGAAGTAAAATTATAGTTTATAGCGTGTTTAAAATAATTGTTTTATATCCACAAGTCGTTGCATATATAGGATGGTTAAAATATGTATCTGAGTATAATTACAGTTATACAGGTGGGTTTAAAAATAGTATAAAGAAATGTTATAATCTGCAAGCTGTTTCATATACAGCATGGTTGTAATATAGGGTGGAGTAGAATTCTAAGAATGCAGGGTAGTACACAAATGTTATATTGGGTGACCCGTAAGTATTTGCATATACAAGGTTGTTGAAAAAGAGGGTGGAGGAGAATTTTAATTATACAGGGTACATAAAAAACTGGTACAAACATTTTGTTGCATAGGGTAGAACATGAGCAGTTGCATATAAGGGGATTACATGAAATATGGGGCGAAGTAAAGTTATAGTTACACAGTGTGATTCAAAAAAGGTTAGAAAAAGTTGGAAATGAACAGTGGTTTAAATGGAATGGTGACAGAAATACTTTTTAGTGGTTCGAAAAATATGAAGAAAAATTGTGATATGGCGTAGCTCCTAATAAGTTGTACATATAGGGTAGTTGAAATATAGGGTGCAAGTATGCAAAAATGCTATATTGGGTGAACAATAAGCTCCAGCACATACAAGGTAGTAATACAGGTTGAAGAATAGATACATATACAAGGTGATACAAACATTTTTTGAACAAAATTGTTATATAGGGTGCCCCAGAAGCAGTTTCAGTTTTGATATATATTTTGGTGGTACAAAAATGTTATACTGGGTGGGCGATAAGTAGTTGCATATACGATGTGGTTGAAATAGAGGGTGGAGTAGAATTATAGTTAAACAGGGTGGTTAAAAAAATCTTCAAAAATATTGCAGGATTGAACATGAACTGTACCATATATGCAACAGTTAGAAAAAGTTGCATGCAAGAAGTGGTGAAACATAAGGTGAAGACAAATTATACTTTCAATGGTGGTTCAAAAATTATCAGAAAATTGGTTATATAGAGTAGTCCATGAGTAGTTGTACAGATAAGATGGTTGAAATACAGAATGGAGCAAATTTATATTTAAGTGTTTAATATTATATTTGATGGCCCTTAAGCATATACAGGGTTGTAGAAATATTTTGTAGAGTAAAATTATGGTTATACAGGATGGTTCAAAAACTGATAGACAAATAAGTTATAATGGTTGGCTAATTTTCAGCAGTATATACAGGATGGTTTAAATATAGATGGAAGTAGAGTTATAGTTATGCCAGGTAGTTCATAAAAAAGTTAAATAAAATTGTTATATAGCGTGGTCCATAAGCACTTGCTGTTTAGGTGAAATATATTCGGGATTAGTGGATTTATTGTTCAGTTAGAAAAAATTGTTATATAGGATAGCCCATATGGTTATAAGCAATTTCTTTTTGCAATGAATTGTACATTGCATACGCATGTGGAACTGCGGATAACGGCTAATATTAAAGAACAATTAAACGTATTGACACAGCACTGAATGCAAATGATGCATCATGCTCTCTCATGTTTCCGTTGCGGAGCGAGTATAGCAGCGAAGGGTTGATTGAACAATTATCCTTACATTTAAACAAATTAACACAAAAACTCTGTGTGAACATTCTTCTTGAACCTCTCTATCCATCAATAAAATCCATTGTCTAGTTAAAAAGATCTAACGGACAGACGGCAGAAAGCTACTTTGTTTTATATTATGTTAAGATCAACTTGGAAACTTTGTGCTTATCAAATGCCTATAGAAAGGAAAGTATTTAATTTATTATTTTTCAAATTGACAGACAGTATCAAGATATTTAATATAAATAGATCCTACCTTTCAATAGGGGGCTGAATTTAACAGGTAGTTCTTGAATGCTTAGGCTTTGTCTGATTTTTTAGTCAGTATTGGTGTCGAAATTTTATATGAGAATATAGGACATCTGGCAATTACATACAATGTCTTCCAGTTTCGTTCACTTAAAATCAAATACTAGCAGTTTACGCATAATAATTCTCAAACTGTGGTCTCAAATTCTTCGGGATTAGTACCTGTTTCGTGTTACAACAGTCAAATATTTATTTTTAATATAAGAATGAATTTTATAGTATGAGATACTATTAATCTCGCATTAACATATAAATTTAAAATTATTAAAAAAAAAATAGTCTTTTGTGAAGGGTTTTATTTGACCAAAGGTAACTTTGGTCTTTTGGTTAGTTCGGGGATTTGGAAAATGCGTGAAATTTGTATGTATGTATATCGAATCGATATACATGTTTCTTCGTGAACTATTTTATGATACTGTGAAATATTGTTATTCAAGTTATTTAAGTTCCTGATGTATTTAGTAAGTATAGTTCATTATAAAACGTTTTGGGAAGTCAGCTTGAGTGTGCTCGAGAACGAGTTCATAGGATGTGAACCAGTGCAATAATTGCATATCATATCCAAGAGGGTTGAATGAGCTGTTTGATTGGGGGTGTCCTACTTCGAGTAGGACAGTTTAATATTTAATAGTTTGCAAAAGGTGGCATGTATTTTTAGAGGTTTTCCGAAGTGTTGGAAGAAACCAATAGTGTATCTACTACTGATTTAGTGGACTTACCGCTAATTGGGTAGGCTTGGTATAACTTATTTAATTCGTCTCGATATTCTTTCGAAAGGGGTTCTTAGATTTTAATTAAGACCAACGGATTGTTAAGGTTAGATTAGGAAAGCGTTGGCTGTTTGACAGATTTGACAGTTCTAAAAGAGGCCTACGTCCCTTGTGATGTCTGTGTGATGTCAGTTATAACTTTCTTTAAGTCGCTTAATGGTTTCTTTGATTCCTTTGTATATGTAATTTTTACCTTTATGGAATTGATCCAGTTTAATTGGTACTTGTTCCACTCCTATTGTTTGATATAGTTCTGATAGACTTTCCACTTTATATCTGCTTATACGAATACGAACAAAAGAAATTCATATATAGGTAAATCCAAGTTATTTTCAACACAGTATAGTTTAGAGACTTTACTTTAGCCAAATAATATGTCGTTCACATGATCGTAGTCAGCAGGAAATAATATAATATCGTCTTTTTTTAGGCCATTTACTACTGAATATTTTAATTTTGAATTGTTCTAACGTTCCGTTTTCGTCGAAAATATCTTGAGAAATATTGCTTGATGAAAATCTTTGAAATTGCCGGCATGGAAAAATATTTGTGTTTTCTCTATCAAGACATTGAAAATTGGAGTAATGAATTTTAATATCGTGGATAAGTGAGATGGTTTTAAATCTTTCTAACGAATGTTCAAAATGTTTGCGAAGAAGTTAGCATTTATCGGATTGAATTTTGAGGTTTGTCTTTCGAACACTTTTGAAAATATTGCAATAAATTCCGTGGGTTCAATTCACAAATATGCACACTCACTTTCAATGTCTTTTTTTAACTAAAATAAACAAATAATTTACTGTTTACAAATAATGACTAATACTACAACTGACTTCTGTCGGTTCAATCGCACGAATATAAACTCAACTTGTACCACCCTCGTCTTTTATAATTAGTGTGTAAGATACCCGAATTTCGATGGTTATTTCTTTGTTGTCGGAGCGTTCTTCAGAAACTTTGTCGAAATTTCCAGTAGACCTCGTGTTAATCCTTTTTTTATTATTTATAACAATATCTTTAATATCGGGCAAATGTTCATTGATCATAGGAGATTATACAATTAGGTCGTCCATGTTTAAAAGACAACGTTCGCTTTGTATTCCTAAAACAGTGCTATTCATCACCCCTGCTATTATAAAGAAGTATTCTTAAGACCAAACGTATTTAAAGAGTCCATTCTCGACAGTAAACGCGGTTTTGATAATGTCTTTCGGGTAGATTTCAATCTGATAGAATTCTGAGTTGAGGTCAAGTGTTGAGAAGTATTGGCATTTCCTAAGTTGGTTTATAAAGTCCAAGGTGTTAGGGAGAGGATATTTGTCACCCACCGTCAATTCGTTGGGTCAACGAGAACACGCCACTTCTGTTTTCTTGAAGGGTCCACTTTTTCCGTACTACCCATACACTGGAGGGAAGACAAGCGTGTGTTTTGAATTGAATTTTGGAAATTTGGGATTTAAATTCCTTTGTATATATCGGGGAAGATAGCGACAAGATTTGGTAAAACAGTGGTCTTGCGTTGTGAGTTAATAGTATTTTTGATTTCGCTGATAAAAGACAGACAAAATATGTCAAAGAAGTCAAGAGATAGTTGATAGTTAATTATTCTTCCTTTAGGTATTCAAGTCGAAGTTGATTGATAATTTATTATTGTGGTTCTGTAAAGGTTCTGGCTTGATATTAACAAAATTTATGATTTTAGGGGTGGCACTTGCATTCAACACGGATCTCAGAAATTCGCCAGCGTTTGCAAGATAGGGCTTCTCTATTTCTAAGCCTATTAATGCGGCCCCTTTTTCTTTAAGGTGTTTACAGATTGTTTGTACCAGGTTCAACAGAAATTGTGTTGAAGGGGCTACAGAAAACCAGTTTAGTGTATTCTTACTAATTAAATCGTCTGTTAATTTAAATAATAAAAGTGTTGTGAAGTTTGTTATTATTTGTTTTTGATCGAAATCCACAATGCGTTTGTAATATTCGAAAAAATCGAAATCTAATAGTCAGTCGACTCGATATCGATATTACAGATGTACAGGTACTTTATGGAGGTAATTGATGTTAACGGGACTTGTTTCGTTTAAATGCAGTTTTTGAAGAAGTTTGAAGCGTTTACAAGTTTCCAATTAAAAAAAAGTCATACACCGGTGTCCACACGATTATTTATAAGAGAGGTCTTGTAGAAATCTCTGTTCGGGGACATACAGATTGGGATTGAAGCTGTTTAATCCAAGATTTCAATGTGTGTCTGAACATCTTATATGCGTTATATATTCTTTTTGAGGAGGAGTGTTCTGAAAATTTGCAAGGGAAATTTTATCTAGTTTTCAAAGTGGTATTAACTTTAGAAGACAACTGTTTTCAAGTAATCAAAGTAATTGTAGGAATTGTAATAGTCAAGATCGTTATTGTCGTTGGTTATTAGTTGGGTTCAGGTAAATCTGTTCGCCTCTATGTTTTGCGAACTTATAAGTGAATAGCTGATGAGTAGGTTGTTACCGGTAAATGCTCAGGTTTGATTTTCATTGGTTTGTATTTGGGGGTTGAACACTTGTTGACAGATGTTGTTAAAAATTTTTGTTAGATTGAAAGCTTATTTTACGAGGTTGCTGGTAATTTAATTGTTGACTAGAATGTTAGGCAAATATATTTGCGTCTTTGAAGCTATTCTGGTTTGGGGTGTGTAAGTTAAGAAAGCTCGCATCTTTTTGACTGAGAGTGATCTAAGCAGGCAGACGGGCAGTAGCTTTCGAACGTCGCAATAGTAAACATTGTAATAGAGTAGTTGTTAAGATATTTAATTTTAATCATAGATTTAGTTGTGTATAGCGATTTACATATTTTCTTCGTGCAATCAATTATACAGTCTACTTTGTTAGTTGAAAGGTGTATATTTTCAATTAACCCACATAAAGATTTTGATCCTTCGAGCCGGATTTGTAAATCCTGAAATTAATCGTCCGAGACGATTTGCCGGGAAGCAACAACGGTGAGTTTTGGTGCAAAAAAGGACGATCAGGTAGCTGCTTAGCGACATGTGCATGAATATTTCAGGGTGAGTACCAATTCCTTCAGTCAAATTCTTAGAAACCTTTTTTAACATAATTTTATTTGAGTGAGAATCTGTTCTCTGGTTAACTTTGGTATTGATTGTAAAGTATTAATATATTAACGAACGAAGAATCAAATAAAATAACAGAATTAGCAGACTTAAATACAGAAAGAGGTGCTATTAAGGCTCAAGTAACTAAATTTAAAACATTTTTATATTCATATAATGAATCATAGGCATCAATTGACTTGTAGGGTAACAAAACGTGAAGAATAGTGGAATAAATTAAAAAATATACAATTATTAATCGAAAAACCAGTCATTTCGAATGCTCAAAGGGCAGAACGGGATGCTTTTGAAGAGCACTATTTTGAATTAATGGAGTGTGTTTGGGATCTTCTGAAAGGAAATAACTCTAGCTCTAATTCTAATGCTGAACTTATGGGACAGACAGCAGGGGCGACGGCACAGGGAGCTACTCAAGGGAGGCAGCAAGGAAAGTCGGAAATGTCCTTGCGCCTATTCAAATACCAAAATTTTCAAGGTCATATCGGGATTGGCCAGCATTCAAGGGCGCGTTTAAAACAATTATTTAGTCAAATAGGCATTTGAGGTTCTATCAAAAATTCTTTTATCTTATAAATTCAGTAATTGGGGAAGCGATGAACGTAATACATACCATAACATCGAATCAATCGGATTACATGGACGCATGGGAATTGATAAAAGAACAATACGATAACAAAAAATACGTCTGCTACGGGTATTTAGAGCATTGAATGACTTACCGGTTATGACAAGGGAATCACATACACAGTTAACACATTTCTTAAATTAGGAAGAGCATCAAGGCAATAAAAAACAAGGGACAACCGGTGGAACAATGGACTCCTTTATTAATTTTTCACTTGAAGAAAAAGCTAAATTCGAGTTCACAACGAGAATGGACGCACCAATTGAAGGTAGATCAATTTCCAACAATCGCGGAATTTACGGCATTTCTAGCTCATCATTGCAAAATGATAGAGCCGGAACACGATCTTGGGCGTAGGGGAAAGGCGGAAGGCCGATAAGGGAATAGTTCTAATGTATTAGTGAGTAACAATAACTCATAGAATATATACAATGACAAATGTTTTCGGTGTAATAGCAATGATTACGGTAGTAAACATGCCAGAAATTTTTAGCATTAACGATTAAGGAATGGCGAAATTGGGTTAAGGACAACAATTTTTATTGGAATTGTTGGAAGGCAGGGACACCGAGTAAACAACTATTCTGCAAAACGTTGTAGGCAGTGTGGGAATAAGCATAATTCATTATTGCATGTTAACGATTCAATTAGAAACAGTTTACCAGGACAAATGGGAATGCAAATTCGGAAGTAGAGACCGAAGAAAATGCAACAGGGACAAATTCTTTGGAAGTTTCAAATTGCAGTTCACGAGCTAGAGTGGACGAGTTTGGGAATAAGCATAATTCATTATTGCATGTTAACGATTCAATTAGAAACAGTTTAACCAGGACAAATGGGAATGCAAATTCGGAAGTAGAGACCGAAGAAAATGCAACAGGGACAAATTCTTTGGAAGTTTCAAATTGCAGTTCACGAGCTAGAGTGGACGAGTTTGGGGATCAAACTATATCTCTAATCGTACCCGGGAAGATAAAAACAGTTCTTCTATCCACGGCCGTGTTACAAATAGTGGACAACCAAGGAAACGTTTATCCTTGTAGAGCCTTATTGGATTCGGAAAGTCAGTCATCGTTCATTTCGAAGGAATTGTGCGATAAGTTGAAAATCCCTCTCAAGAAAATAAATATGTCCATTTAGGGAATAGGACAAGGAATGGTAAACAACAAGCCTTCAGTAACGGCACAAATTAGATCAGCGAGCGAGGAGTTCTCAGAACGGCTATCCTTTTTGGTGATAGATCAAATTACAGATAACATCCCTGCGGTTTCGGTAGACGTGTCGACCTTTTAAATACCGGAAAACATTTTGTTACCAGATAAAGACTTCTCTATCTCACGGAAGTTTCACATGTTACTAGGGCCGTCAATTTTCTGGGATCTTCTGTGTGAGACAAGATTGCGCTGGGCAAGGGAAAGCATTTATGCAATGAACCAATCTGGGATGGGTTATTGCAGGGCCAATGTCTAAACTATCACATGCCTCCAAACCAAAAGGGTATACAATTTAGTTTCCAACACCACACTACAGGAGCAGTTAGAAAGATTTTAGACTCTGAAAGAATTTCTAATGATAAAAGGACTGACGAGAGAATAACAGCTATGTGAAGAATTATTTTTGAGAACAACCGAGCGAAGGGAGGATGGAAGATTTGAGGTGGCCCTTCCGATGAAGCAAGATGGATTGAGTTTGGGTGATTCTTTTAAACCGGCTTCGACGAGATTTAAGAATTTGGAACACTCAGTAAGGACATGGAGTTGCGTGAATTCATAAGGGAATACACTGCTGGATCACATGTCCAAACGTAAGGATTCGGCGTTGATGGATGATATTCCTATAAGGTTTAGAAAACATAAATTCGTGATAACCGCAGACATTGCTATAATGTATAGATAGATATGGGTTACAGAGGATCATAGGGATTGGCAAAAAATAATTTGGAGGTTTTCGGAGGAAGATTCCCTAAAGGTATATCGTTTAAATACCGTCACTTATGGGACAGCACCAGCATCATTTTTAGCTATTCGGTGTCTGCATCAATTGGCCTCTGAGAATGAATGAATCTTTTAACAGGTACAGACACTATTGTAAGAGCTATTAAGTTAAAAAGGGAAATTAGTGATATTTTAAGCCTTGGAGGTTTTATATTGCGCAAATAAAACATTAGGTTTGCATTGAAGCTAGAACAGGATATTCTTCATTTTGAGGGCTATGGCGAATCGCATTTCTGGGAATGGTTGAAAGTTACCAAGCGGTCCATATTATCTGGGATAGCGCAGATTTTTGACCCCTTGGTTCTGATAGGTCCAGTTTTTATCGGGCTAAAATCCTGTTGCAGTCTTTGAGGAAACGAAATTTGCAATGGGATAAAGAAGTGCCTAGCAAAATCAGTAATCGTTGGGAAGGGTTAGTTAAGCATATGAGGCAGTTAAAAACTGTTCATATCTCTCGTCAAGTCATTTGTGATGACCCGACCGAAATTCAATTACACTGTTTCTCCGAAAATGCATATGGTGCATGTATTTGTGTAAGATCCACAGATACAAGTAGAAGTCATCATATACGGTTACTATGTTCCAAATCGCGGATTGGAGCTTTGAGGAGCTACTATTGTAGCGAGATTATTTACAGCGGTTAGTAAGTGTATTGATTTTACCCCAAACAAGGTATTTTTTTGGTGCGATTCAACAATTGTTCTAGCGTGGTTGGCATCGGAACCACGCCAGTGGAAAACTTTTGTTTGTAATAGGGTTTCGGAAATACAAAGGAGAACCCATGGGCATATTTGGAGGCACATAACCTCAGAGCATAATCCAGCGGACATTGTTTCAAGAGGAATAGAACATGACCTTTGAGAATCCAGTATGTGGTGGCAGGGTCCAGAATTCTTGGCTAAAAAAGAATACGAATATGGAGAAGAAATTGATTCAAAAGGTTCCGAAAAGAAAGACGTTAGGCCAGGCAATGGTAGCGAGCACAATTTTTTTTGAACTGTTGCTGAAATATTCAAGTCTTGTTAGGTTACCAAGGGTAGTAGCATACTGTCTCCGATTTAAGACAAATTGTAGGGCCAAACTAGAGGATAGAGTAAAGGGGCATGTGACAGCAAGCGAAATGGGCAATTGTTTGAACGTGCTAATTAAAATGGCTCAGCGACAGGAATTTGGAGCGGAAATTAGGGATTTGAAAAACGGAACCCTATTTCCAAAAGAAGCAAAATTATTTCTTTATACCCTTTAATTGATCAGGGCGGTATACTTTGGGTTGGAGGTCGCTTGAGAAATGCCGAGATAGGTTTCAGTCAAAAGCATCCGGTAATTTTGCCAAAGGAGAACTTTACAAAATTGCTAATTCTACAAGAACATTATAAAAACCTACATTTGGGTCCTCAAGCTTTAAGCGGAATTTTGCGGTTACGATTTTGACTGATTACGGGTAAGAATTTGATAAAAAGTGTCCTAAAAAATTGTATAATTTGTTTCAAGGTGAAGCCGCGAGGTTTCAAACTAGTAATGGGCAATTTGCCAGCTGAACGTATGACACTTAGTAGGCCTCTCACAAACTGAGACCTTTTGAAATAAAGGAGAGTAAGCTGAGGGGAAATAAAACATTAAGGGCTTATTTGTGTGCCTTTGTGTGTTTCGCGACGAAGCCAGTTCATTTAGAGTTCAACAAAATATACGGTGGCATTTTATTTCACCTCGGTCTCCGCATTTTGGGGGTATCTGGGAGTCAGTATTCAAACCTGCCAAATAATATCACTTGAAAAGTGTAGTAGGGAAACAAAGGTTAACCCCTGAAGAGCTCACCACTCACTCACGTAGAAGGGTGCCTTAATTCCAGACCTTTAACTCCTATTACTGAACACCCCGATGACCTCTTGATACAAATTCCTTCACATTTTCTTATTGGTACTTCACTTGCTGCTTTGTCACAACATGATTTGATTAACGTCGGGTTAAACAGGTTAAGTAGATATCAGCTACTGACGCAGCTAGTCAGACATAAAAGAGATAAATGATGACATTAAGACCATAAAAAATACCGTAGATATTCTTGAAACCAAAGTAGATGACATCGATTCCATCCAAAGCCAGGTAAAAATTGAAATCAGTTTAATTCTAAACACATTTCAAGACCAAATCAGTTCCATTAAAAAAAACAGTACAAAGTGAAGTACAAGATAAAATCATTTCCATCCAAAACAAGGTAGAAACAGAAATTTAAAAATGCAACAGGATTTACAGCGACGAAAATTCCAGAACACCATGAGTACCAAAGGGTCCGATAGCAAACCACCCACATTTGATGGCAGTTCATCTTGGCTCATGTATAAACGGCAATTTGAAGCCGTGGCTACAGTTAATGGATGGGATAACCGAGAAAAATCTACGTCTCTTATAATTTCTTTAAGAGGTCCGGCCTTAGAAATCCTCCAAAGAATTCCAGTCGATGAACAAGGCAATTTCGACAAGATCATCGCCATCCTAGACAAAAGATACGACAATCAATCCCTGAGCCAAATATACCAGGTGCAACTAAGTGGAAAACCGCGAAAATCCGGAGAGAGCCGTCAAGAATTCGAAGCAGAGATTAGACGGTTAGTACACTTGTCCTACCCAGACTTGCCAGAGGAAAAGAACGACCAATTGGCCACACAGAGTTTCATAAACGGTATCAGAGAAGTGGAAGTACAAAGATATCTAAGACTTAGTGGCGGCAAGAAAAGTAATTAAGTTTTACTTCGGGCCTTGGAAGTAGAGGCGGTCATGAACATGTCCAAACCGAGGGTGCGAGCAGTTTTCTTCAGCCAGGAAGAACTAGAACCATCCCTCCAGGTAGTGTTGTACGGAATCCATAAACTACTAGAACGATCCCAAAGAACTGACCACAGAGGAGCATGTTATCTGTGAGGAAGGACAGGACACTTTCAACGTGACTGCAGAGTGAGGCTACCTGAACGATCACCAACACAACAACCTCACCAATCAGGGAAACTCCGATTAGTCAGCATAAGGCATACTGAGTAACCCTCCAGCGGCCCCCAGGAGAGTATCCATCCGGTGATTTTGCCGAGATAGTAGCAGCCTAGTCATCATGGGTACCATTGCTGGCCGTGCAATCACAATAACTGTTGACACCGGAGCCCCTATGTCCATTGCCAAGTCCAAGGTTTTGAGGGCGTCGGAAATCCGGCCAGTTACTAACAACCTCCAGCAGTCAATACAGGGTGAGGCAGATATAGTACTGCACATAGGGGACAACATAATCCGGCATAGAGTCCTGGTAGCGGATATTGAGGACGATTTTATACTTGGTATGGACCTAATCAGCGAGCATTGATTTATGTTCGACCAGAGATACGATGTTCTTCAATTTCCACATGGGGAATTTGTATTAACACATTATCCAACACCGAATAGATACCGGGAAGGCTCAACCCATCAGAAGATCACATTGCGGCAGCAAAAGGCAGTCGAGGAAAATATCGAGTCCATGTTACAAAATGGAGTTATTGAGTCACCTAGTGCTAGTTTAAAACCACTCGATTTTGATTGGATTACAGAAAGCTGAATGACGTTCTCCACACTAGACCTAAAGAGTGGATATTGGCAGGTTGGTCTACACGAAACTGACAGAGAGAAGACAGCATTCTCTACCAGTAAAGGGCTGTTTCAGTTCACGGTCATGCCTATTGGGTTTTGTAGTGCTCCCGTTACATTTGAGAGGCTAATGGAATATGTATTGAGCGGGTTGGGTGGAGAACATGCTTAGTGTACCTCGACGACATTCTGGTCATGGGTCATACATTCGATGACCATCTGAAGAACCTGGGCGAAGTATTCTCCAGAATTAAGAACGCCAACCTTAGACTCAAACCCAAGAAGTGTTCCATGTTCCAAAAAGAAGTAGAGTTTTTGGGCCACGTCGTTTCCGAGTCAGGAATCCGCACCAACGAGAAAAAGATAGAAGCCATCCGTGATTGGCCAGTCCCAAGAGACAAGCATGAACTCCGAAGCTTCTTGGGCCTCTGTTCCTACTACAGGCGATTTGTTGAGGGATTTGCCACCATTGCCGCGCTTCTACATCGGCAGACCACTGAGAAAGAGAGCATCCGTTGGAATCAGGATTGCGAAACATCATTCAGACGACTGAAGGCAGCACTATATTCCAGTGCAATCCTAGCTTTTCCTACACAGTCCGGTAAGTTCATTTTAGACACCGACGCCAGCAACACAGGTTTGGAGGCCGTCCTATCCCAGGTGCAAGATGGTGAACAGAGGGTGGTCGAGTACTACAGCCGTAGATTCTCGAAACCGGAAAGAAATTATTGCGTCACCAGAGAAGAACTTCTGGCAATTATAAGGGCTGTAGACCATTTCCACAAATACCTTTATGGTCGTCATTTCTTAATCCGGACAGATCATGCCACCCTCAAATGGCTGCTGGACATGAAGACACCGGAAGGACAACTGGCCAGGTGGATGGAGAAACTACAGCAATACGATTTCAAGGTGGAACACCGTGCTGGCCGTTTGCACAATAATGCTGATGTCCTATCCAGAAGACCCTGTAGAGCGGAATGCGGACATTGTCTGAAAACGGAACAGCGAGAGGGTATCTCCATCAGGCAGATCCGAGTGCAATCGAATGAAGACTGGACCACGGAACAGTGCATCCAGGACCAAATAACTGATCCAGACATCGAACCAACCTTGTCACTCAAAACGAGAGGGGCACCCAGGCCACGATGGGACGAGGTAGCAGGATATTCGGGCGTGCGTTATGGGCCCAAAGGGACTCTCTAAGAGTAGAGAATGGAATGCTCAAGCGAGTTTGGGAAAGCTCCGATGGTCGAGAAACCAAGTCCCAACTGGTAGTTCCTAAGAAAAAGGTACCAGCTATTCTGACCGAAGTACATGATGGGATTACCGGAGGTCACCTGGGCATGAATAAAACCCTAGATAAAGTTTGCCAGCGGTACTACTGGGTGAATTACTTCGCTTCTAGTTACTCGAACTACTTAGTATTCGAGTAACTAGAAGCGAGAGCAGAAGGCTACGAGAATTATGCGACAGTATTGTTATCCGTGTGTCGGATCCCTAGCTGTTAAGACGCTTGGGAGATTCGTGTAATGTACTCCGAACTTTTCGGTGGCTTTGATTCCGTCTGAAGAGACGACGCTTATTGTTGTTTTTTGCGTTACGATTTCGCGAGTTCTTAGCTCCATTCGTGACGACCGCTAAACCGCTTTCATTTTGTTTCTTTTGTGTTTACAAAAGCGCATCATTTGTTGTTAAACCCGCATTTTTTGTATGTTCAATCAATGAACATTACGTCGCTATTTTTTGTGTAACGTGTTGTCCAGACGAAGCTCTAAGAAACTGTTCCTGCTGTTCACGTTCACGTTCACCAGAGCTTCCGGACGTAAAAGGTTAGTGACAACTTTTATTGGGTGATTCGTTTATGTTACCGCACGTGTTTATTGATTGTTCCGCTAAAGGTCCTTCGTCAATTATATACTTGCATTGAACCAGCATTGAACTAAAACCGCAACATCTAATTCATACATTTTTTTGAATATTCTATTCTCTATGGAATTTGCATCGAAGACATTCCATAATTTTGGTCCAAGTACGAGCCGGATGCAATTTGAGTTAATTTAGTGCAAAGATTATCGAATAAATTACATAATTTGGTCGAAGTACGAGCCGGATGCAATTTGAGTTAATTTCGTGCAAAGATTATCGAATAAATTACACAATTTGGTCCAACTCCGGGCCGGTACATTTGAGTTAATTTCGTGCAAAGTTTAATGATCAAAACATTGATTTTTCGTTGCAATTATTGTTGAAAACCGCATTGAATTTTCGTTTCTTTATTTGTTAAAAGAGAAAACAAGTTCGGGATTCAGTCATTCCGTTAGAAATAAATTCGCATATTTCTTTTACCGCAAAAAAACTTACAAGAGATCGTTTTGTTTGTTTGGTTATTTTGCTAAATTGTTTTGAATTTATTTGACTTTTGGTTAGATATTTTCTACTTCAACAGTAAAAAATTGTACACTTTTGGAATAGTATTTTGTTTTCGTTCTATCGTGTTAGATTTGTTCAGTGGCGTTACAGTGATTTTAATTTATTGTTAAGATGTCAAAAACCGCTGAAAATTTACGTAAATTTAAAAATCATCGACAATCGGAGTTTAAAAGATTAGAAGATATTTATTTTGCTGCCGAGAAAGCCTTAAGAGGTGACGACGTTGAATTGTTTTTTAGCATGATTGATATGGTTAATTCAATTCATTTAGAATTTTTTAAACAGCACAATTCGATTGTTGGATTAATTTCAGATGCAACAGATGATTTTGACTTTGAGGATGACATTCGCAATAAATTTGAAAAATTGTTTTATTTAATTAGGTCTATTTTTGCTAAACTGAAATCTGATCAGAATTCTACGCCACAAAATATAGCTCGGGAACAGGAAAGTGTTGCTTTGCCGCGAATTGATTTGCCTTCATTTAGTGGAGACATATTGGAATTTGGTACTTTTATTGATTTGTTTGATTCATTAATTCACAATAATGAAAAACTCAGTGCTACGCATAAGTTCAAATATTTACAGTTAGCTTTAAAAGGGCCTGCTTTTGAGGCTATTAGGAATTTTAAACTAACACAAAACAATTACGTGAGTGTTTATGAAAGCAAAGTGTTGACAAAAAGTTACCATTGAATTCAAAGCAACATTCTTCCCGTTTCACTACATCTTTGTTTGTCACTAAGAATAGAAATTGTTTAGTTTGTAAATCCGATCATGCGATTCACAAATGTTCTGAATTCTTGAACAAATCAGTATCCGCGCGGTTTAAGTTTGTTAAAGATTTTAGACTTTGTTTTAATTGCTTAGGCGATTCTCATCAGTCGAATCGCTGTAAATCTTTATCCACTTGTCGCAACTGCAAACAACGCCATCACACATTGCTTCATTTTGTAAATCGTGGTGATTCAGGCATTTGGTCTGAATCTAAAGTTCCCCCCGCAAACCTGGCTTCCACATCTGGTGGATCCAGTACCATTAATACTGTTGAAAGTCCCGAAACTTCTCTACCGCAGACTTCTTGTCATAGTTCACTTTTGTCATACAATTCAAATGTGTTGTTATCTACCGCTTTAGTTGAGGTATTAGATAAGCACGGTTCTTATCAAACTTTGCGATGTCTGCTAGATTCTGGTAGCATGACATCATTCGTTGCGAGCAAGGCTGTGAAACGCCTTGGCTTCCGACCTATGCCCGCTTCGATACAACTCAACGGGCTAGGTTCTATGCAGAGTCCCTCTGCTGAGGGCTCTCTTACCCTTTCTCTTCGCTCTATAGTAAAGCGTGAGTGCAATTTTGTTGTTGATACTATTGTTTTACCCCGCATTTGCAATGATATGCCTGTTGCTCCCATGAACATGGCTAATATGGCATATCTAACCAATTTGAAACTTGCTGATCTTGGTTTCAATAGCCCTGGCGCTATTGACCTTTTGTTAGGTGCCGATTATTCTCTCAAATTTTGTTGGATGGACGTCTTCTGGGAAAGGAAGGTGTTCCTGATGCTATTAACACTGTGTTTGGTTACATCCTTATGGGTAGAGTGTCTTCGAGTTCTGTTAACTCTCACTCTCAGTCAGTTATAAACCCAACTTCGCTTTTTTGTCAAATTGAAGATGTAGTATCATTAGATGATTCACTCCAAAGGTTCTGGACAATTGAAGATGTTCCTACCGCACTGGTTCAGTCCCCTGATGATCTTATCTGCGAAAAAATATTTTCCGAGGGATGCAGGAGATTGGATTCAGGTAGATTCGTTGTGCCTCTTCCTTTTCGAAATACACTTCCTGCTTTTGATGGAATGTGTAATCTCCCCGTACAACGTTTCTACTCTTTAGAAAGACGTCTTCTACAGCAACCAGATCTCTACAAACAATATTGTGATTTTCTCAAAGAGTATTTGGAGCTGGATCATATGGAGTTGGTTCCTGATCCATCTACTGCTTCTGATTGTTACTACATACCGCATCATTGTGTTTTGAAACCTGATAGTAGCACAACCAAACTTCGTGTAGTGTTTAATGCATCCGCTAAGATACCTCATCGGTTATCTTTGAATGATTGTTTGTTTATCGGTCCCAAGTTGCAGCAAGACATTATCGCTATTTTGTTGACCTTGCACAATTTAGTTTTGCCTCGCCTGCTTGCTATAGAAAACTTTTCTAGTTGTGAACTTCACGCATTTGGTGATGCTTCTGAGAAAGGTTATGCCGCTGTTGTTTATTTTGTGTTCGAAACCGCATCTGGATTTCGTCAAAGTTTTTTTGTGTTGTCTAAATCGAAAGTTGCCCCTTTGAAAACTTTGTCACTTCCCAGACTGGAACTGTGTGCTTCAGTTCTTACCGCTAAGTTGGCTCATTATGTTTATGAGCAATTCAATAGTCGTTTGTTGTTCAAGGTGATTCGTTGCTGGTCAGATTCCACGGTAGTCCTTTCATGGCTTAGTTCTTTCCCGCACCGTTGGACATTTGTCAGTGATCGAGTTGCTTATATTCAGGAAAAATTTCCTTCTTCGCATTGGTTTTACATTCAATCTTGTGATAACCCCGCTTGGGTTCCCGCGGCACTTGGCCATCAGAGTTGTTAGGCAATACACTTTGGTGGAAAGACCCACAATTGTTGATTACCGCTTGTTTGCCACATGCTTGCTCAGACTCAAGCATGTCACCGCTAGTTATGACTGAAGCCCGTATAGTGGCGCTTCAAGTCACCGCTTTACCAAATTTATTTGGTACTTTGTTAGAAGAACATTCTTCTATAAATCGCATTACCCGCATTATTGCTCATATTTGTCGCTTTGTTGATAACGCCCGCAATCCAGACCGTAGGGGCTCTGGATCATTTTTGGCTGCTGAGTTATATCAGGCTCAGCTTCGCATTGTTCGCTATGTTCAAGATCAATATTTTTCTAAAGAGATTTCCCTTCTTCGAGAACGAAAACTTTTGCCCAAATCGCTTCGTAAACTTTCGCCGTTTCTTGATGAACAGGGAACTCTTAGAGTTGGTAGTAGATTGGCTAATGCTCCATAGCCGTTTGACACTAAATTTCCCGCACTGCTACCAAGTAAAAGTCGTTTGACTAATCTAATTGTCGAAGATTTTCATGTCACCAATCTTCACGCAGGAATCCAAACCGTTCAATTTCTTTTGCAGCAACGATTTTGGATTCTATCCGCAAAGAGAGTAATTCGTAGTGTCAAAGCTCACTTAAGACGTGTCGTTGGAGATCAAATCCTAATCTACGAAGAACTTTCTACTGTATTTGCACAGGTCGAAGCAGTTTTAAACTCGCGACCTATAACCCCTTGTAGCAACGATCCATCGGATCTTATCGCCTTGAGTCCTGGAATGTTTCTTACCATGAAACCTTTAACAGCACCTCCTGAATCTGATTTCTTATCTGTCCCATCTAATCGTCTCCACAGAGGGCAGTTACTGAGTCGTTTGCATCAGGCATTCTGGAAACGTTGGTCGCAAGAATATTTACATACTCTTCATCAACAGAGTAAATGGACTGATCCCTCGGAGGTTGTTAAGCCAGGTACTCTTGTTATTTTGAAGCAAGACACTTCACCTCCTTTGAATTGGCCATTAGGGCGCATTATTGACGTACATCCTGGAGGTGATGGTGTTGTACGCGTTGCTACAGTTAGAACTGCAAGTGGTACTTTGAAGCGACCTCTTGTAAAGCTTTGTCCACTGCCAGTGGACCCTTAGTTTTGAAATAAGTAATTCAAGGCTGGCGGAATGGTGTGTTCCCGCAATTTGTTTAGTGTATTGTTTTCAATTTGATTGAATTACTTCAATGATTTTTAAACTTCTGCACCTTTTCTAAAACATTCCGTCGTGCTAATGATAAGTGTTTTTTGCGTGTAAAATATAGACAGTATTGTTATTCGTGTGTCGGATCCCTAGCTGTTAAGACGCTTGGGAGATTCGTGCAATGTACTCCGAACTTTTCGGTGGCTTTGATTCCGTCTGAAGAGACGACGCTTATTGTTGTTTTTTGCGTTACGATTTCGCGAGTTCTTAGCTCCATTCGTGACGACCGCTAAACCGCATTCATTTTGTTTCTTTTGTGTTTACAAAAGCGCATCATTTGTTGTTAAACCCGCATTTTTTGTATGTTCAATCAATGAACATTACGTCGCTATTTTTTGTGTAACGTGTTGTCCAGACGAAGCTCTAAGAAACTGTTCCTGCTGTTCACGGGGCTAGCCTCAGAAAAAAGAAGAACCAAGAAAACACCAGAGCTTCCGGACGTAAAAGGTTAGTGATAACTTTTATTTGGTGATTCGTTTATGTGACCGCACGTGTTTATTGATTGTTCCGCTAAAGGTCCTTCGTCAATTATATACTTGCATTGAACCAGCCTTGAACTAAAACCGCAACATCTAATTCATATATATATATATATATATATATATATATATATATATATTTACCTTTTATCTTATCGTGATCTAATTTACTGTTTTCTTATTCACCGCGTGGACGAATTATTTCAGTTATCGTTGCACCCTCTATATCTTTTATCGCTGTTGAGTGAATTGGAATTATCTTACCGTATCTTAATTTATCGTTTCCTTTCCATTCAATATTTAATTACCGTGGGGGTAAGCATACCTCTGAAATACTTCCCTATCTTGTAATTCTGTTATCTTACTGGTTTCTGTTCTTTATTTATCTTTTATCACATGTCCATATTTCTTGCGATGGAACCCAACCATTTGAGAGTTAAGGAATTGGATTATGAACTGCAGATCCGGAGGATAAACCCCATTGGGGATGTTGACTCTAAACGTAAGTTACTTAGAGGAGCCTTAAGTCAGGAAACTGCAAACCGAAGTTTTGTGCAGAGTAGTGTTGGTAGTCAATGACTTGAATACCCAAATTGCTAACTTTACTGGTTCTGTCTCCTGTCCATTGTATAAAAGAATCTCTACCTGTTTGACCCATCTCTCAGGTAGAATCCATAGGCTGTCAGAAAATTCAGAAGAAGAAGAAAGGACAAAGGCCGACTTGCAAACTAAACTTTCAATGTTAGAGGGGGATTTAGCCTTCAAATTAGTACCTTCTGCTTTTACTTCCCAAAGGACCTCTTCGGGCCATGAATTTACTCCCAGTCCTTCTTTTTCTCGATATATCGCACCTTATAAGTGGAATCTCCAGTTTTCTGGACACAATCCAAGGGAATCCGTTCATTCGTTCCTTGAAAAGGTTGAGACTCTCCGTTCGAGGTGTCACCACAGATGAGTTATTTACTTCCGCTTGTGACTTATTTAAAGGGACAGCCCTAACCTGGTATAACAGAATTAAGGATAAAGTCAGTACTTGGGACCAGCTAGTTCAGAAACTCAAAAGAAATTTCTTACCGTACTTTTATGAAGAAGACCTACATAGGGAAATTGACTCTCGCCCACAAGGAATTAATGAAAAGGTCACCCTATATATAGCTTATAAGGTTGGTTAATCGTCTTACCGTCAAATTAGTTGAGAAAACTATCGTTAACAAAATTCGTCGAAATTTTCTCATTTTCTTTCCCATTTCGCTTTACTTCAAATTGATACCGATGATCAGCTGTAGACAATTAGAAGAGTCTATGTCGTGGAGCAAACGCTATAAACCACCTCCAAGCACTTCTAGTAATTTATTGGAGCCTGACTTAAATTTTTCTGCCTCGTTACCTGGTGTACCCAAGAATAACTCTTATCGTAATCAAAGTTTTTCCTCCTTTTTATCGTCATCTCGCAATATAAGTACCATTACCGTATCTGGCCTTCGTTGTTGGAACCATCAGACATACTTATTCCGATTGCCGCCGCCCTAAGAAGCTATTTTGCTTTAGATGTGGTGCTAAAGAAGTCACGAAGAGAAACTGTCATCGTTGCCTATCTAGAATTCCTAAAAATGTACCGATTAGAGATGGTCATCTGGACGCCGTCGCCAGTACTTCCAACCAAAGTCCAGGAATCAGTTCCGTTCCTCCTACCGATGCCCAAGGAAAAGGCAAGGGTAAAGCAAAGAAGTCCACGTAAAATCCCCTATCTCTTCCACCCGCAAGGAGGGAAATCTTTGGCTTGAAAAAGTCAGAGAATTTTGTCGTCCTACATTTAATCTAAGTCCTCTTTTCGTTAATAAACTTCATGACAACAGGCCTTATCTATCTATCAAACGTTTTTGACCGTGAAATCACCGCTTTAGTTGATAGTGGTAGTACCTCTTCCGTTTTAGGTTCCTCGGGGTTCAAGTTCAAGTTACCGATTCAATATCATGATACAGTCTTAATAACTACCGCAGGTGGGAAACCACAAGACCTATTGGGATATGTTGTCTTACCTATTTCCGTAAATAATGTCGTTAAATCCCTTAATCCCTTAACCAGAAGTCTACAGCCTGAATTTAAAGAACAAGATGTATCTCTAAAGGGCTTACCTAATGTTGTTATTGATTCCTTGTCTCAGTCCATTCCGAAAACATCTATTAACGGATCTTCTCGAAATATCGAGCTTGCTTTTTGAAAAATCAGTATATAGTAGTAATAAGTATAGTAATTGGGTTATTAACTGTGTCAAAGACTTGAAACCATATCTTTCCGACCCTGACACTGAGGATGAACATGTATCGGATAATTCTTCGGACTCCGAACATGATTCTGCTCTGGACTAAGTTGTACCGTACCTATCTATTCCCTATTCTCTTTATCGACTGATCTTCATTACTGACTTATCTTCTCGTTATCTACCTTTGATTTTGTATTATCGTATATTTTATCTTGCTTTACCTTGTTGTATCTTTCCTATCGTTTCTCAATGGTCTCTTGGGTGGGCCGACGAATACCCCAAGCCAGGATCCCAGTGGGGACGTAAAAGCCGTCCATCTGGCGTCCTAAGTTTCCTATAACATCTAGGTCTTCTGTAAAATAATGCCTATCGTTTTTCAGTGGTCTCTTGGAGGGGCCGACGAATACCCCAAGGCGGTGAAACCATGCGCGGACGTAAAAGCCGTCCAACTGAATTCTAATTATTGCCATAACATCCAGGTCTTCTGAAGACTAATTCCTATCTTTCGTATCTATTTTTGTGGTCTTTTGGGTGGGCCGACGAATACCCCAAGCCAGGATCTTAGTGGGTACGTAAAAGCCCTCCAACTGGATTCTATCTATTGCCACATCTAGGTGTTCTGTTGACTAATTCATATCTTTCCTATTTATCGTTCCAGTCTTGGGTGGACCGACGAATACCCCAGTGGGGACGTAAAAGCCGTCCACCTGGAGCCCTAGGTTTCCCATAACATCTAGGTCTTCTACAGATTAATTCCTATTTTCAGTGATCTCTTGGAGGGGCCTATGAATACCCCAAGGCAGTGAAACAATGCGCGGACGTAAAATTCCCCTAACTGGCCCTATATCTATTCTTTTACCATCTAGGTTTCCTAAGACTAAGTAATATTTCATTCTAGGTCTCCAGGAGGGCTTGAAGAATACTTCTGGTAGTCCATGTTACCAACTAGGGAGTAAAAATCTTCCAAATAGTCACTTGCCTTTATCTATAACATCCATGTCGTTGTCGTTTCATGCTGATTTGTTGTTATCTGGAAATTATCGTCCCTTCAGGATTGCCAAAGCTGATGACATTTTTTATCTTTCTGGAGGATGAAAAGTCTATAAATACCATGTTTGAAAGTACCTTGATATTGCCATCACTTTCTAATTTTGTTATCTCTACCTTTGTGCCGTTACTGATAACTTTTCACAGAAAATACCGTTTTTAATGCAACTTTTCTTGGGCGTAGGCTCTTACAGATATGAAGTGCATTTTAAATTGGAGATTTGGTTTTCTTGCCTTATCTCATGTTCTTTGAGAACAATTATCTTAAATTCCAATATCCCAATTTCTCGTGTATAGTTGTTGAAATATTATCTTTTTATCTTCGACTTAGGTTGGTTAACGTTACCTATTGGCATTCCCTTACCTTGCTTATTTTATGGTAAATACCTCTTATAATCTATCTATTTTTAACTTTCAGAGGAATTTTCTTTTTGAACTATGATGAAGTGAATTATTTTATAGTTTATCTTGTAATCTCGTCTATCCTCTTACCGTTTGACTGCTAGGAAGCAGTGTACCGTATCGTACCTTACCGTGGCCATGGAAACCAGTTATTGATTAGTAGAGACTCCAGACTCTGGACAGTGTGTTAGGGCTGTTATTTTGGTTGTAGGCTAGAGTCGCTCTATTTTGGAACTTGGACATGTAGTGCAGTCTTGCCGTTCTGGGTTCTATGTTTATGTAGAGGATGGAGGTTTTGCGCAGTGTGTTAGAGCTGCATTTTCTCACTTTTACCGTTCTACCTTACCGTTCGTTTATCTTTATCTATCTTCCTCTGAAAAGTAACAGGTTTTCTTGATATCTGATTTAGATGTACCTGAGCGAAAGCTGTTATCGATTTTCAATACCTTATCCCTTTATTAGATCTGAAGTTCTTATTTAGATTTGATGTTCCTAGCAGAACAATTTTTGGAACTCACTATCCTTCTGGATATCTGACCTGTGACAGGACATCGTTTTCTATATCTTAATTTTTCTCAGATAGTTTACCATATTATGTGATTTCCATTTTCACAGCAATATGACATCTGACAAAAGTATATTTTCTGAATATTTTCTTTTCTTTTTTTTTCTATTTTTGGGTTAATCTTGTATTATCGTTCCTTTTCTGTAAGGGATTTTTCGTACTGTACCGTTCTTTATTCTTTTTTACTTCCCATGTCCAAAATATACTTGGGTGGAATTGAATATTGTACCGTTCCCTGTAGAAATAAGAATGAATCTTTAGTTTTTCTGGAAGAACATTATATTTTTTTATTTTTGATTCAGGTAAATCCTGTCTGTACCCTGGTGCAGTGGGGATTTTCAAATATACCACCGCAGTTGTTCTAAATTCAATATCGAGTCTCGTTTAGGTGTAAATAAAAAGAATTGTGTTGTCTCGTGTATCTTTTGAAGGGTTTTCTGCATTTTATATGGAGAGTAAAACGTATTATTTTGTTGCCATACCAATCCTGTTATATCGTTATCGTTATTATGAATTTAGCTTTCTCATAATAATTAGGCTTTTATCTGTTTTCTATATATATAGGCATCTATTTGCTTTCGCTGTAATTATTATTATTATTGCTCCAGACTTTATAAATTTATACCGTTAAAATATTTTTTCCTTTTATCTACCGTTTACCTTTCCGAATATTAGTACCGATATCAACTTTCTGTTGTTGACTTGAATTTAGTAGTCATTATCGTATTCATTTAGTTGGTCCAACGTTTCATAACTCACATAAGGGACCACCTGAAGTAGGTAACCTTTTATCTTATAAACTTAATGTTTCCGAATTGAATATTTTCATATCTTATCTAAGAGTAGTTATACTATTTAGCTTCCCATGTCTCTCGACTCATTTTCAGACCTGTATTATTTTGGTAAAATTTAGGAAATTGATTTCGGAAATCTAAGATCGTTCCTTATTTTGTAGGTGATCTTATAGCTTACGAAAGGTTTTTTTTCAGGTTGACCTTCTCAAAAATCCTTTTTTTACTCCGAGTTAGAGGGGTGTGTAACGGGTGAATTGCCGTTCTACCTGTTAGATTAATATTTATTCATATTTATCCCATTAATAAATTACTTTTTTTATTTTTCAAATCACTTTTCTAATTATATTGTTTTCTGAACTGAGTTCTGCCGTAATAAACCAGTGTCTTTACCTTAATAAATAAACACGTAAGTAAATACTCCTATTTTAGTCGCTTACGCAATCGCGTTTTCGCTTTTAATTGCTAAATAACAGTTAATTCGATTGGAAAATATTCTAAGTCCAACTCTGTCCCTATGATTTAGCGCGATAATATCTTGACAGAACGAACATCACGTGCTATTTTGATGTAACTTCCGTCCAAACTGGAAATATTAAATAAATATAATTTTGTTGGGAAGAAGGAAACTGTCATTAATAAAATTTTATGTACGATTTAATTAGTAAAATTTTCCTTTGTACTTTTATCAAAATTATCTAGTATTAGTTCCTTTATTGACCAACTATTGATTAATATTCGTGCTTTCGCGCTCAATAAAATTTGAAATTTAACATGTCATTTCCTTTCCTCACTTCTATCATTGGACAAGTGGGAGAAATGCTTGTCGAAGGAAGCAGATTTTGCTATCTCTTCTGTTCCGACCACTGAAAAAGACGACACGTGAGTGGATTTCGTTCTGAGTTTAATTTTTTTCTTGGAAAAATTCTTTATCGTAAAATTATCAGTTAGAGTTTGCTTAATTTATCGTTTTCCTTATTACCGTATATTTGATTGTAATTAAGCAGATTCAGCTTACCGTTATAGTTTGATGTACCGAATGATTTTTTTTCAGGTATGGTTCATATTTTATCGTATCTATTAATAATTTTGGAACGAAATCTTGGGTGAATCTGGGTTCTTATTCATCTTAATATCGATATACCGCGTTTTATTGCAACGATAAATCGTTGGGGCTTAACTGCGTGGTTCATTATTTTTTTTTGTAATTTTTTGCTTTTCATCTGCAACGTAGTTGGCGTGGGTAAGCCATCGTTAGTTGTAGAAATATCACACTTTTATGATAAACAAAATAAAGGAAAAGAGGAACAATTATTGCTGGCCACTTTTGCATTTTTCGGTATTGGTGAATCTGGAGAGTTTGATTGACGATATCCACCAAGGTTCAGGAAAGGACAAATTGATCCACTAGACGAAATCTCCTGTGAGCCTAAATTTAGTAGCTGACAAAGCTTCCCAACTGGGTTAGACTGCGACTAAGGATGATCATGTGAGTGGCTTAAAAATTTCTATTTTTTTTTATTTTGTTCAGTATTTTATATATATATATATATATATATATATATATATATATATATATATATATATATATATATATCTTATTGAATTTGATTTATATATAGATATACCAGTAAATATATTAAATTAGCTGGTCTTTCATTATTCATTGGCCCAGATTGGTTGCTTGTCTGCTTGGTTATAGATAAATCATGTAGTAATTTTTCCTTTCTGTAAGTTTGCAGTAGAGGGCCAAGCAGGTTCTGGGCTAAAGCATTTTTCTACGCCTAGTTTTCTTTATTTTAATTCCAGATTTCACATCTGATTTTCTATATATTTATGAATGTAGATGCAATAAACATTTTTATCGTTTCTTAACTTATAAATTTTAAAGTACCGTATTTTGATTTTAAATTTAGGTTACTGAATTTTCCCATAATCTCGGCGGAAATTCGCTTTCGACAGTCGTCAAGCGGTTTGTCGGATTAGAAGGCTCATGATTAGATCTTGAATATAATTTTTTATACCGTTATATTTAAACACATTATTAGCTTTCAAACGTAATTGTTTATATATCGGATTTACCCTTAAATTTTACTTGTAATTAATAATTGATTTGTTATTTAAATCTAAATTAGTTTGAAACTATAACTAGCAGTTGCAATTTACCTTAAGTCTTATCATTATCTATTTTTACTTAGAATTTGAAGCGTTTCAAATTTACTTTTATTAGTTAAAGTATTTTTCATTCATTTTTGGTAGTATTCAAATGGTTAATTTAGGGTGAAGAAGTTAGGGAAAACTAAGGTAGGGTGCCTCACCTCATACACGGGCCGAACCGATCCTATAGACCATATATACGCCTATACTGGTCAGGGGGGAAATTCAGTATCTATACTCTAAGGGCTATTACTAATTGGCCAATAATTTTTTCATGTATGCCATGACCCGGGGCTAAGAGTGCCCAGATACGTAACTACTAGGCTAAAATCAAGGGAGCAGAACTCTGGCAGTACTCCTTGATTCGACTTGTCCTCTGGTAAGACAGTGGCAGCTCCTGGCCGCCCTGAGTTATTGGAACCCCGGCTGCTGGTTGAGATATAGCTCCAGGATCAAAACCTTGAACAGCAGGCCAACCACAACAGAAGTGCATTCCTACCGAGGGTATTGTAAGGCAAGAATTTATAGGTTATTTGTTGTAACTCTAATTAATTCATGTATATATAGACTGTTTAATTTTGTTCTCTGATACCAACAAATATATAGGAAACTCTGTTAATTTAAAAAACAAGAATAAATTGTAAATTTTCGTTATTTTGTCGTTTTTCTTGTAAACTGTATGTGTCCATTGGCCTGGCGCCCTTGCATAGTCTTTCTGCCAATTTAACAACGAACTCACGCCACCGGATACTAACTAAGCAGCCTATCGGCACAATATCGCCAAGACAGGTGAGAGAGAGGTCTATTGTCTAACCAACAAAATATCTCTCTCGAGCGCGTATCTCTGCTACACAGTCCACGTTTTTAATTGAAAGGTGAATATTTTCTATTAACCCACATAAACAGAAGCTATTGCGTAAACCCTTGGTTTTTTCCAAAATTTTTGTTGGAATTTCCTCGATCTCATTATAGTCATTAACTAATTGACCCATTTTTCACAACATTATATTTAGTAGCGCTTGCTCAAATCACTTCTCCCCACATGTCACCACCTGTCAGAGATATTGAATACTCTCTTCGAAGTGTCATTCTTCTGTACGCAAGACAATATATATACTATATATTGTTTCTGGTTAGGGAACCTTCATCAGTTGCGCTGAAAATTTCATCGTGACATTCTAACCTAGTAATTACGGGTAACAGCAATTGCATGGAACGGTTCCAGATTCGGAACCTCTATGTGCTAGTTTCCCCGAAAATCCTTGATGTCGGTCTTTACATCTCGCGTCTTCAAATTTAATGAAATGTATCAAATACATGAAGAAGTATTCGAGAGGGCATTCAATTGTGGGAAGCACAAGTGATGAAGGGTCCCAAAACAGAAACAATATATATATATATATATATATATATATATATATATATATATGCCACCTCGAAGAGAGTATTCAATATCTCTGACAGGTGAAGTTAACCTGAAAATTTCATCGTGACATTCTAACCTAGGAATTACGGGTAACAGCAATTACATGGAACGGTTCCAGATTCGGAACCTCTATGTGCTAGTTTCTCGAAAATCCTAGAAGTCGGTCTTTACATCTCGCGTCCTCAAATTTAACGAAATGTATCAAATACATAAAGAAGTGTTCGAGAGAACATTCAATTGTGGGAAGCGCAACTAATGAAGTATCCCTAACCAGAAACAATATATATTACAAATATTGTGTACAGAAGAATGACACCTCGAAGAGAGTATTGTTTCAATTAAACAATTTCTATTTAATGTTTAAGTACTTCTTGGGAAATAACACCACAGTTACGAAAAATTGCTGTATATTCCAAACGTTTCAAGGTCTAGGGCAGACCCCGTTGTCAATGGTTAAGAAACTACGATAAAAAAAGGACAATTCTATGATGTAAAATTAAAATATTTTCTCAACTTTCTTTGTCAACCCCAGGATTCATATTTGGAAATCTGTGCCTGTACCGACATTTCTGAGTTGAGGCGGTTGAAGGCGAGGGACGATATTATACAAAGATGTTTCAGCTAATTTTCACATATTTTTTACGTTGCTTATACCGTGTGTCTGCTTAAGTTCGCACCATACGGGAAACTTTTTCTTATTGGTTTTATGAAAAAAAGTTATTCTTTATAAAAAGTTCTTTCTGCATGGTCTTAAACGTAAAATGTAACCATCAGATATTTTTTTTCAGTAGTTTATAAGGTTTGGTAGAAAATATGAATTTGGCTCAAGGATAAAGTACCTTTATTTTTGACAATATCGAAAATTGTTATTAGGAAAAGTTGTTTAGAGCTAAAAAGTACGTTCAAATATGCAATTACAGTCAATTACATGTTTTTTATTTTCATCTACAATGACAAAGCCAATGTAACGTGAAATCTAGGATGCGCTGATTTACAAATGATTTGTTGACAACAAGAATTGTTTGACAGTGAACCTCAAATATAGTTTGTTAACATGCCGGTGATATTTAGTGTGGAAGAAAAAGTAGAAATTGTGTTATTTGTTGGTGAGAATTATAAAACTTATCGTGAAGCAGCTGAAATATTTAACAACAGACATCCAGGGAAAAATATACACCATACATGACTAATGAGAATTGTTACGTTATATTTTTGCCGCAGCTACTCAGTATAAATGAACGCGTTTAGGACCGGTCAAAATGTTACTTTTATTCGTCCGTTCCGTTAGCGATCGATAACCTACCGTTTGCACGCTGATGTTGTCGTATTTATTGTTTTTCGTTCTGATTTATTTTTGAAGGTTGTTTGAATTTGACCTGTTGAGACGAATTGATTTATCGAATATTTTTGGTTGGCATTGTGTGTTTCTTGATAGTTGTCATTATCGTCGACAAGGCGGGAAGGAAGTGCGTGTAGAAAATTCTGTGAGGTTAAGTGGAGAAGTCGTGCAGTTGTTTTTAAGGGATTATCCACTAGTATACTGGCTTTTGATAAGCCATCCGAGTTCGGGAGTTATATGGAAATCCCTACATTATGTTCCAGCATATTGTAGTACTGTTGATTAGTTGCTGGGATACTTCTCTCATTGAGGATTTGAAAACTTCTGTTGTTGCGTAATTCTTCGGAGTGGTCATGGTATTTGGGGCAACCCTCACAATGGAACCTTTGGTATAAGAACCCCTTTGCTTGATTGGGTAAGTGATTTTTGTTTGTTCACTAGCCGATTTCTCGAATTGTCAGACTATTGATAGATATTTTCTTCTTTTTTTTAGGGTTCTTTCTTTCTTCTTGTGCTACTTCTTGTCTTCCTTCTACTTCTTTTTCTACTGTTGTCGTATTTCTTCCATTAGTTTTTGTTTCTACTTGCGGCGTTCCTGTTTTTGTTCTCCATCCAGTGAGATTGGGGTTATATTTTGCTGTTCTATTACGACACTAGAACACAGACCTGGTTTGGCATTATGGTATCATGCCGATCATGGACTTAGCATGCAGATGAACTAGTTGATGGTGCATACACGAACACTGTATTTCTGGTATTTCTATCATCAGAGTTCCAGTGGTGGAGTGAGCGCAAGGGACTCTAACTTCAGCTTCACTGTGGTTTCAGATAAGTGAGAATTTGTGTATCTGGTTACTGTTTCATTATCAGTTATTTTTACAATAATAATATAAACTTTAGTATTTGATTTGAAATTAGTAAGATGGAATTTGTTAACCGAAAGTAAAGACTATTAGCCTACTATCGGGTTTATTATTATTATTATGATCGATTGCACTTACCCTCGAGCTCGAGTGTAGTATAGATGAGACACCAACGTCGGAATTTTGAATTTTATTGAATGATAAATATCAGGTAATTATGATCGGTTCCCATTAATTTAGTGTTTGATATTGACGATTTAGTTAAATATTCTAATGATTAGAATTATTGTATTAGAGGAATATTTAAATATTTGTATCCAGGTTATTCAGGATCTCACATGTTTATATGTACAGTTTGAATCTCTGTCCTTAAGTGTATATTTGTTTCATTTCATTTTTTTCTAGGTATATTTAGCTTAAACATTCTAAGACTGTTTTGCTTTAATAGAGGGCCCAATGGCATATTTTAGCGCCTTGTACTAGTCTGTTCGCGCAAATTAAACTTATATTATGGAACTGTTGTATGCTTATTATTCCTTTTGATTACAACATTTTTTTATTTATATTTAGAAATCTAGCGCCCCCAAATTAGCAAAAATTACTACAGCAGATATTTTAGGACGGGTAGGTGTCCTGATTATTTGTATTTAGAAGGTATAGGGGAATCTACCTGGCGCCCTTGTTTTCTTATTATTTCTTATATTTATATCGCCAAGCAAAATCTGGCATATACGTTCAAATAAAACGAACCCCCCCGTCTTCACTGAGACTACCTGACATACCTTCTTCTGCCTTTATATAACTAGGGTGGGTAGAAATTTGGCGTCACGTAACATTTTGGTGTGGCATTTTAGCACTCAACGTGTAGCGTGGCAAACTGGCGACCAACGTGGGGCCCGATAGCAATTTTGGCTCCCAGTAGCAATTTTTGACACAACGTGTGGGGCCCGATTATTTTTTTTTTTTCGTGCATACACAGTTTTAAATTCAAGTACTGTAGGTTTCTATTTATTTGTTTAGCTCATATTAGTATTTTTAAACCACTGACTGGTACGTTTAAGATGATTTAATTTTTATTGCACTAATTTATTGATATTTATCTAGATATTGCCATTAATTGAACATTTTGTGCTATATTATTATTATTGTTGATATTATATTTGTTTTATCACTTCATTTATTATATATTGTGCAAGACAAACAAACAACAAACTTGATTCGGCCAAGCGTTATTTAGGGTGAATCATTTGCAATTTGATGGAAAGAGTTTAGTTTGGTCTTTTAGAAATTTCGTTATTATGGCTTTGAGGAAAATGCAGGTGAAGTGGTTGAATCAGGAGGAGTTAAGTTATGAAGTAGTGAGAAGAGGTATTGCTACAGGCACTGTAGATCAGATGCGTCATGCTCTGACTATGGCGTTGCAGTTAGAGAAATGCGGTGACTCTGTCAGTTACCCGCCATATCCATTTTCTCCAGAAGAAGATTTGGCTGCTGTGGAGAGGAAGTTGGAAGATCTTAGGCCCAAGGTGCAGTCATTCAAGGAATCCACCACGAGTAATGCTTTTAGCAAGCTTCAAAGTAAAATCTCTCACTTATTGGGTAGAATAGATAACCACCCGTAGACCTGTTGTGTTATCTGAAGCTTTGTTACTGTTGGATCGATTGTATGCGAACAGCATAAAGGGCTCTTCTGATCAAGATAAAGTTGAACCGCCTCAAGTTAGTGTTCTTCCACGGCTACCCGGTGCGGCAAATTTTACACAGTTCGCACAAACCATTCCCCCGTCTCGTAGGTCATCTAGTGTGTCTCCAAATGCTAATCAGGGTAGTTCCCTTTCATTTAAACCTGTTCCCCCTAGTAAATGAAACCTTAAATTTTCTGGTGACCGGAGAGAATGATCTTCTACAGTCTGGTATTGATTTATTTGATGGCAGGGCTTATCAGTTCTACTTGGCCTATCGTGATGAGGTTAGTACTTGGGATGAGTTCACAGATTTGTTGAGGGAAGAATACCTTTCTTCCACCTACAATGAAAAACTTTTCGAGGAGATTCGCAAGAGAACTCAAGGACTTGATGAGTCGATGGGAACCTATCTTGCTATCATGTTGGGGTATTTCAATAGATTGACTTGCCCAGTTTCTGAGGAGACCAAACTAAAAATTCTGATGAGGAATATTGGTCCATTTTATCAGAACCAGTTGGCTTTGGTAGACATTAATTCTATTTCTCAGCTGAAAGAGTTAGGCAAGCGTCTGGAAGTGCGGAAGGAATTTGTGGAGAGTGATTCCGCACCTTCTAGGAAGACAAGTGTTCTGGAACCGGATTAGGCATATATTGGCATATTGCATATTGGCAAAAACTCTAATCCTACTTCTTTAAGTCATATTCGACCAATAAGTATATTACCGTCCATGTCAAAAATAATTGAAAAAGCGATAGAAATCCAATTACGTGAACATTGTACTAAAAATTCACTAATACCAGCACATCAGTCTGGATTTATAAAACAGCATAGTTGCAACACAGCGCTACTTAAAATTACAGATGATATATTAGAGGCAACTGATAATGGGAAACTTACTATTCTGATCCTGCTTGATTATTCCAAAGCGTTTGACACCATAAAACACAATATTTTAAAATCTATACTATATTATTCTGGTCTATCAACAAATGCTGTTAATCTACTGAATAGTTATTTAGACAACAGAACACAATTGGTAGAATATAAAGGCAATAGATCTCTGCCCTCAGTAAACAGGAAAGGTGTGCCCCAGGGGTCAATTTTGGGCCCCACACTTTTCAACTTATATATTTCTAATTTTCCAGCCGCCTTCCTGTCCTGTTCACAACATTTTTGTGCTGATGATACTCAAGTGTATCTATCATTCTTCCCACAGGAAAGTGAACAGCTATATCTGCAATTAATTATGACTTAAGTGCATGGTTGCAGTTATCTCAAAATCACTGTTTGTTACCCAACACATCCAAAACAGTCTTTACAATTTTCGGTAAAACGAAGGATAGGGAAAGTTTTCTCAATAGATTTAACAATAGCCTAAAATTAAATAATTATGCAATTCCTTATCAAGAAAAGGTTAAGAGTTTAGGTATAACTTTAGATCAAGACTTAAGATATACGGACTACATCAATAAACGCCTGCAGAGTGGTTATCTATACTTAAAATTAATTTATCAGCAAAGGCATTATTTAAATAGGAAATCGAAAACCTTACTCTGTGATGCATATGTACTGTCCCAATTTAATTATTGTGACAGCGTTTATGGCCCATCTTTAACAGTAATCGATGCCAGACGTATTCAAAAAATTCAAAATTCATGCTTAAGATTAATATTTGGAGTTCGAAAGTACGACAGAATAAGCTTTACCTTAAAATTAAATAACTAGCTCAACATGACTAATCGCAGATACCTTCACTCTATATGTCTATTCAATGAAATAATTCGTAATAAATCTCCTCAATATTTGTACCGAAAAATATCATTTAGGGCAGATGTGCATAATCTAAATATAAGGTTTAAAGGAACATTCACACCCCCTTTTCACTCTACTAAACTATATGAAAGATCCTTTTCATACGTCATAGCAAGTCGTTTTAACAATCTGCCTATTGAGCTAAGAAATCTCACTACAAACATACTTAAGATCCTTTTGGACAAGCAATAATTGCCCCGAAAAAAGAAAAAAAAAATTGCCTCCTAGTGAATAAATAGTTATTCTTTTTTTAAATTATTTTCTATGATAAACAGAGTACAAATGTATACCAGAAAAACGTCATATTGTATGTAAATTTAAGCCTTAATATCTTAATTTTTCTTATGTTAAAATAATTCATCAAACACAGGGTTAGTTGTAAGAACAGCTAGCAGGGTAACCTGCGGCTGAAACTCGCCCAATTCTTGTATTATAATTATTTTTGTTATATATTATCTTATTAATAAAAGTCCTTTATTATTATTATATTGAGGCAGACGTGGCTAGTGTTAGTGGATCGTCATCGTCTCGGAGTAGTAATCGAGATCGTTCTAGGGATATTGTTTGTTTTAGATGTAACCAAGCAGGACATCGCGCTGTTGGATGTGCTGCGGTTCGGGGTAAATTCTGTTATAAATGTAAAAAAGAGGATGTTACCCTGAAAACATGTAATGGCTGTAATCGTAATTCTCAGGGAAACGGATTGACGCGCGACTAGGTGATTGGTGTACTCGTGTTGTTGAGCAGACTCCAATCAACAAATGTCAAGGTGTTTTGGACTATATCTCAGAGAATGCCGTTGGCGATGAGAGGCCTTACCTGTCGGTGAACATTTTAGGTAAAGTTGTTCTAGGACTTTTGGATTCTGTGGCATCAAGGACAATCATTGGTAATCAGGGTTTAGTGATTGTTAAGGACCTTGCATTGTCTGTTAATTACAACAGGGTAGTTAGTTGTACTGTGGCAAATGGCAATAAATGTTGTAGTGTGGGTAGTGTACAGTTACCTTTGTCTTTAAGGGACAAGTTTAGACTAATAGAAGTCTTGGTCGTTCCTGAACTTCCCCATGTACTCATCCTTGGAGCAGATTTTTGCGAGATATGGGTATAGTTCCTGATTTAAGGCGTAATGAATGGCATTTTTCTCGTGTACCTGTTGGAGTTGATACGATAAGTCATGTTTCTGATCAGACTGTACTTAGTCCTCTGGAGCGGTCCAGACATCAGGCAGTGGTGGATCGTAACGTGGCATTGATGGGTGATCAATTAGGTTGTACAGACAGGACGGAACATGTTATTGTGACCAATAGCGAATCGATTAAGCAGCGGTATTATAGGGTGAATCCTGTAATTCAAAGGGAAATTGACAAGCAATTAGAGGAAGTGTTGCGACTTGGTGTAGTAGAGCCATCAACTAGTCTTGGTCTTCTCCCACTTTCTTAGTTAAGAAGAAGGACGGGTAATATCGCTTTTGCGTTGATTTTAGGAAGTTAAATTCTGTCACGGTCCGGGATAGTTATCCACTTCCAAGGGTCTCGGACATATTAGATAAGCTTAGGGATGCAAAGTATCTATCTTCCCTAGATGTTAGGTCTGTCTTTTGGCAAATCAAAATGGCCGATGATTCTAAAGCCTATACAGCTTTCTCAGTGCCTAATAGAGGATTATTTCAGTTTTGTCGTATGCCTTTTGGGTTGCATAACGCTCCAGCTCGTTGGCAAAGGCTGATAGATCAAGTTTTAGGGAATGATCTCGAACCTTACGTTTTTGTTTATTTAGATGATGTAGTGGTGGTAAGTCAGACATTTGAACAACACTTAACTCTCTTAGATGAAGTCTTTCGTCGTCTTAGGGAAGCCACCATTACCGTTAGTCCGGAGAAATGTCAATTTTGTAAACCCGAGATGAAATACTTAGGATACGTTGTTGACAGGAATGGACTTCAAGTGAAGGCGATGTTAGAGAATCCCCCGCCAACCAATGTCAGGGAGGTCCGTCGGATTGTCGGGACATTTTCATGGTATAGAAGATTTGTGCCAGATTTTTCAATAATTATCGTACCAATTGCAGCCCTGCTTAAGAAAAATAGTAGATTTGTGTGGACGGAAGAATTTGCAAATGCTTTCAGGGTTATTAAAGAGCATTTAGTCTCCGCCCCTATTCTTAGCTGACAGGATTACTCTAGACCGTTTGTTATCCAGAAAGATGCTTCTGGTTATGGGATAGGTGCCGTGTTGTTACAACCATATGAAGACGGTGACCGTGTGATTTGTTACCTTAGTAGGTCCCTCACCAGGCAAGAACGTGTTTAGTCAACTACCGAGAGGGAATGTCTTGCCGTGATTTGGGCCCTTGAAAAGCTGAGACCTTATATTGAGGGTGTAGAGGTTACGGTGATTACCGACCATTATAGTTTGTGTTGGTTGCATAATTTGAAGGATTTATCAGGTAGACCTGCTCGTTGGGCAGCAGTTTTTTAAGATTATACATCGTAAGGGCAAAGATCTCGTTCTACCAGACACTCATTCTCGTAGTGTTCCCGTAATTGACTACGTTGATCCCTGCAACATGAATTTCTTGTTGTCGAAGCCGATTACAGATAAATGGTATGTAGCCATGTTAGAACGCGTTAGGAAGAAACCGCTCAAGTATTCTTCTTATAGAGAGCAGGATGGACAACTTTGGAAGCATGAGTTTTCTGAACTATCGGTTCCTGCTGATTCATGGAAAGTGGTCTTACCTAAACCCGACCGACTTCGGGTAATTGTCTCTGCTCATGAACCTCCAACTTCAGGACACTGCGGGGTGTATAAAACGTTCGCTCGTGTAGCAGAAAAATATTATTGGCCAAAGATGCGCTTTGACGTCGCTCGCTTTGTTAAACGTTGTCGTACTTGCGTGACCCATAAAGTTTCACAAGAGATGCGCACTGATAAGTTAGCTTCGCATAGAAAACCCTCCAGGCCATGGGAAACAATATCTACTGATCTCGTAGGTCCTTTGCCAAAATCAAAACATGGAAATACATACATATTGGTGGTCACTGATTATCTGAGTAAGTTTCCTCTCATGTTTCCTTTGAGAAAAGCCACTGGGGACACAATAATTAAGAAAATTAAGTCGGAAGTGTTTCTTAAGTTTGGTGTACCTCGCGTCATTATTTGTAACAATGGACCACAATATAGAAGCCGACAATTTCTAAAACTTGCAAGAGACTATGAGTGTAAAATCAAATTTTGTGCCTCATATCATCCCCGAGCCAATCCTACTGAGAGAATAAACCGAACTCTAAAGACTATGTTATCCATTTACTCTTCCAACAATCACCAGCGTTGGGATGAAAATCTTGACAAAATAGCTTGTGCGATACGCACATCCAAACATGAGGTCACTAAAGTAACTCCGTTTTTCGTGAATTTTGGTAGAAACATGATGTTGTCAGGTTCTGCCTATGTCGCAGCTGAGCTTGTTGGAACAGAAGATGGTAAACAAACTGGCGAGAGTAGTCGTAACTTAGCCTTCAGAAAGATGTTCTTCGAGGTGCAGAGGAGATTAGAGGAAGCATCTAAGAAGACCTGTAACCGTTATAACTTGAGATGTAGGCAGATAGAATACTATCCTAACCTAGCAGTATGGAGGCGGAACTTTGTTTTATCCGATGCCGCTAAACACTTTACACAGAAATTGGGTCCTCGGTATATTGGACCATTTTACATTAAAAGGACTTCTGTGGTTGCGTAATGCTTCGGAGTGCTCATGGTATTTGGGGCCACCCTCACAATGGAACCTTTGGTATAAGAACTCCTTTGCTTGATAGGGTAAGTGATTTTTGTTTGTTCACTAGCCGATTTCTCGTATTGTCAGACTATTGATAGATATTTTCTTCTTTTTTTTGGGTTCTTTCTTTCTTCTTGTTCTACTTCTTGTCTTCCTTCTACTTCTTTTTCTACTGTTGTCGTATTTCTTCCATTTGTTTTTGTTTCTACGTGCGGCGTTCCTGTTTTTGTTCTCCATCCAGTGAGATTGGGGTTATATTTTGCTGTTCTATTACGACACTAGAACACAGACCTGGTTTGGCATTATGGTATCATGCCGATCATGGACTTAGCATGCAGATGAACTAGTTGATGGTGCATACACGAACACTGTATTTCTGGTAATTCTATCATCAGAGTTCCAGTGGTGGAGTGAGCGCAAGGGACTCTAACTTCAGCTTCAGCTGTGGTTTCAGATAAGTGACAATTTTTGTATTTTTACAATAATAATATAAACTTTAGTATCTGATTTGAAATTAGTAAGATGGAATTTGTTAACCGAAAGTAAAGACCATTAGCCTACTATCGGGTTTATTATTATTATTATGATCGATTGCACTTACTCTCGAGCTCGAGTGTAGTATAGATGAGACACCAACGTCGGAATTTTGAATTTTATTGAATGATAAATATCAGGTAATTATGATCGGTTCCCATTAATGTAGTGTTTGATATTAACGATTTAGTTAAATATTCTAATGATTAGAATTATTGCATTAGAGCAATATTTAAATATTTGTATCCAGGTTATTCAGGATCTCACATGTTTATATGTACAGTTTGAATCTCTGTCCTTAAGTGTATATTTGTTTCATTTAATTTTTTTCTAGGTATATTTAGCTTAAACTTTCTAAGACTGTTTTGCATTAATAGAGTGCCCTATGGCATATTTTAGCGCCTTGTACTAGTCTGTTCGCGCAAATTAAACTTATATTATGGAACTGTTGTATGCTTATTATTCCTTTTGATTACAACATTTATTTATTTATATTTAGAAATCTAGCGCCCCCAAATTAGCAAAAATTACTACAGCAGATATTTTAGGACGGGTAGGTGTCCTGATTATTTGTATTTAGAAGGTATAGGGGAATCTACCTGGCGCCCTTGTTTTCTTATTATTTCTTATATTTATATCGCCAAGCAAAATCTGGCATATACGTTCAAATAAAACGAACCCCCCCCGTCTTCACTGAGTCTACCTGACATACCTTCTTCTGCCTTTATATAACTAGGGTGGGTAGGAATTTGGCGTCACGTAACATTTTGGTGTGGCATTTTAGCACTCAACGTGTAGCGTGGCAGAATTATGGAAAAATTCAAATCATATGGAGATGTTAATAATAAATTCACAAACAAACGTCGAAAACCTGTTACAAGTGAGGACATGAAGTTAAATATAATGTTATCTGCAGTGTAAAACACTAAAATTGTGTCTGCGAAAAAGGGCGTCTTCGCTTCCAGATGAAGTTGGTAAAGATACAATGTCAAAAATATTTAAAGATAACAAATTTCATCTATATAACACAATATATCCATACTTTAAAACCAGGAGACTACGACAGCCGACTAGAAATTTGTTTTCTCATCAAAGCTAGAAGACGATCCTTTTTTGATTAGGAAAATAATTTATTCTGACGAAGCTACATTTACGTCTAATGGAACAGTGTCTTCACAAAATTGTCGATGGTGGAGTAACTCCAATCTCACTTTACGGTTAAAACTCGCAATCAATATTATTTTAAAACTAACGTTTTGTGCGGCATTTACAAGGATAAAATAATAGGACCTTTTTTTTCGACAATCTTTGACTTCTCAGCGATATCTAAATTTTTTACAAAATCAGTTGCATCATTTTCTTCATGACCTTCCAAGACATGAACGGCAACAGGTATGGTACCAGCAGGACGGCGCAACATGTCATAGTACAATGGAAGTAGGGTAATACCTGGAAAACATCTTTAATGGAAGGTTAATTCATAGACATTCCGATAATTTTTGGCCAGCTAGGTCGCCAGATTTAACCCCATTAGATTTTTTCTTACGGGGTTACTTAAAAGAAAAAGTATATCAACACAGGCCATTCACAAACGTAGAACATTTGGAAACAATTATTACGGAAACAATTCAGGGTATAACTCCGAATATAATTAGAAATGTATTAAGGGAATTTTCTTCTAGAACGGAGACCTGTATTGTAAGAGAAGGCGGATACGTTGAAGCAATAGTAATTTGATGATAAAAGTATTACACGCTTGTTATGCAATTAACATTATTAGCACGGTATTCTGTAGTTGACAATTATTGTAAAATAAATAATTTTGGTATGATCAATTATTTTAATGCATCATCAAAATAATGCAACATGGAGGTTAAGAGACGTAACGTTATCAAATTTTCATCGAATAAAGAGATAACTGATATAAGTTTCCGATATTTTCAAAAATTAATTTACTTACGCTTAAGCCAAATTCATATTTTCTACCAAACCTTATAAACGACTGAAAAAAGTTAATATGTGATGGTTACATTTTAGGTTTAAGACCATGCAGAACTTTTTATAAAGAATAACATTTTTTCATAAAAACAATAATAAAAAACTTTCCCGTATGGTGCGAACTTAAGTAGACACACTGTATATAGCCACTGTAACTTTTTCAATTGGCACCCTGCTTATATTGATCTAACGCTATAAGTTCAAAAGATTACTTACAATTAAAAAATAATAGTAAATTAATTATTTGACCGACAAATTATTTAGCGGACGCCTATGGGTCAACAGTAATAACAATGATAACATCGAAAAACATTTCGCCATAACAGTTGTATTATATAGAGTTCTTGACGATGCGACATGCGAATCAATTAAAGTAAACATAGAACAATAATTTCGATAAACCTGTGATAAATTCCACATGATTATTCTTAACAGTGAATGACGAACAGATTAGAATTCTGTGAAGTTAAACAACAAAACTTTTTAATTATTAATTAAACAGACGAGTGTTTACGCAAGAACAAAGTAAATACTCGTATTGCATTGGCATCGTTTAAACAAACAAGGTTATAAAAATGGTGTACCTGTTGTAAAACACAATTGAATACTTTTCGTTATCTAAATCGCAGTTGGCGCGGCGCGTATCTCGGCAATCACGTAAGCGAAGTTAAAATTCATAGTGCGATGGGTTAAAACAATTGTGTCTTCAATTCCTTTTTATATAAAGACTTATACAAAATCATCAATCCCTTCAGCTGCCAAAGATGTAAATTTGTTTCGGTAGGTATTGAGAAATAGATTTTCCTATATTTTATTCCTCAGAATTTATTAGAATTAATGTGGTGGTACATTTGTGTCCATTAAATCCTGTTTGGGTGAAAAACAGATGAAAAGTTTTGTTGGAATCATTCTATTCTCTAAATCAACGCAGTATCACGTAAATAAATCATTTTGCTATTGACATCGTTGATTCACACTTCAAAATCATTTATAAACCCACCCTTTCATTTATAAGATTTAGGATGATGTATGATAAGTTCTTAGTAGTTCAAAATGATATTTACATGTATGAGATTTTGCAATATAACCGGCATTAATCTATTATCAAAGATTATTCCACATGCCCTAAAATAAATCATCCATTAATTGCACCTTGGATGAAATTTATACATTTTTTTTTGTCGCCTATCCTTAAGTAGAAACAAGAAATTTGTTTTCACAATTAACTTATCAATTGTAAACCGTAGATGGTGGAGAAAATGAAAAGAAAATGAAAAGCTATTCTAAAAAACATTGCATGGAGGTTGTTTTTTACAAGCAGTTATAATTTGACATTATGATTGTAGAAAAACGAATTAGTTTGTTTTATGTCACTAATTGATTTATTTAATAACATTAAAAACCGTGTCTAGTTTCCACAATACTATGTCATTTTCAAACGGATACAAATTCAAGAATGACGACAAAAAATTTTGAAACATATATATATATATATATATATATATGGCATTTTTGTGTACAAGAATATTGAAATACACAGGGGTAAACTGATTAAGAAAATTTAAATATATCATTTTTGATTATTAGTTTCTTAAAAATTTCCAATTTTGTACTTACAAAAACTTACAAAATCAATTCAAAAACAAAATATCCCTGGGAATGGTATTCTAGTATCATTTGACGTATCGAACATGTTTCCAAGTATCCTACAGAACAGTATTCCCACAGAATGTCTATCCTTAATATCCGACATCCTTAATAACTCCAGACTCAACCCCATCGTATAAATGGACATGATAAAAGCCTTTGAATTATGCCCGAGCCAAAATTATTGAACATTTAACAATAAATTGTATGAGCAAAAATCAGGTTTGGGTTCACCTCTTACCGCATTACTGGCCGATATTTTCATGTCACATTTAGAAGAAACCATAATGTCCTCTGAGCTTAGGAAAAAACATATTTTATTCTGGTATAGGTATGTCGACGACATTTTAGCTTACTTCACAGGCACAAAGAGACAACTTAACACTTTCCAATCATTCTTTAATAGTGTACATCCTAGTATCAAGTTTACTCTGGAAACTGAAAGTTACTCATCTATTCATTATTTACACCTAACCCTCACCAATAAACATAATAAAATCATGTTCAATGTATTCAGAAAACCAACATTCACAGACACTACTATCCCAAATTTATCTTTTAGTCCATACTCACACAAACTAGCAGCATACAAATCGATGATACATAGAGCTCTTACATTACCCCTTTCCAAAACCGACTTAAAGAAAGAAATGGATATTGTTATATAGTCCGTGGGTTCATTTTAAAATTATAAAACTAATATTCACTTTCACTTTTCTAGAACTTTTATTTACATCAAAAATTATACAGAACAGCTGATTCACAATAACATTACAATATACGCTCGTCGTCCTGTCTAACTAACTCGCGATCGTGGGCTGCTTTCTTTTTAAAACTAGCATAGAAAATTCTCGTAAAATCAATCATCAATCCTACAGGTTCCGAGTCATTTCGAGAACCATTTTTTTCTCAAAGCAAATTTCGTAACAATATCATCAAAAGCATAGCAAATAATAATGGGTATAACCATAAGTTAATTAATAAACTTATTTCCCGCAAAGAAAGTCAAATTGCTCAAAATTTAATCTATCCAAAAATCAAAGATAACAATGTCCAATTCAAATACGGTAGCTTTACTTATTTTGGAACCACAAGTGAGATAATAGCGAAACTTTTGTTGCAGCATAATATTAAAGTTAGTTTTAGAACCGAATCCAAATTGTCAAACTATATTTTTAACGCCAAAGATAAAATAAGTGCTAAGTAGTCGAAATCTGAAGTATATAAACTAAAATGTTCATGTTCAGAGTGCAATAGCTTTTACCTTGGTATAACCTGTAGAAATTTCAATATTCGATATCTTGAACACTTACGTTCCCTTAGATTAAATAAAACTGACTCAACATTTGCTAATCATTTCTTTACTACAGGGCATACATTTCCTAAATTACAAGAAACAGAGATCATTCTCCATAACAATTTTAAGCCATATATTGAAACACTTGAGTATATAGACATTTACAAAAACCATAATAATTCCGTTTCTTGCAATTTACTACTTAACGAGCAGGTAGAGTTTCAAAAGAAATTTTTAAGTAACTAATAATCAAAAATGATATATTTAAATTTTCTTAATCAGTTTACCACTTTGTTTGTATTTGAATATTCTTGTACACAAAAATGCCATATTTATTTCCGAGAATTCAACCCATACCTACAGTTGTAGACACGACCCTCCGATCTGTTTCCAAATTTTTTGTCGTCATTCATGAATTTGTTTCCGTTTGAAAATGACATAGTATTGTCGAAACTAGTCACGGTTTTTTATGTTTATTTATTAAATAAATAAATAAATTAGTGATATAAAACAAAGTAATTCATTTTTCTACAATCATAATGATAGTATATCACAAAGTAATGGCTTCCCCCATCAATTATAATTTGACAGTTTATCATTAAATTTCTGGAAGAGAATACTAGGAAATGTAGGGTAATTTTATTTTCATTTAAAATTCTTCCAAAAAATGGGCTCTATAGGTCAGACAATTTTTGCAAAATTCTCTTTCTTTATCCGGTCAAAAGTAAACTGCTAACGTTAGCCGTCAAAAAAACGACCAGTTTTTATTAACTTTCGATACTATGCGAAAGGTATTTTTAAAGTCCACAGTTTTAAACAATTAGTTATGATGATTTTATTGGGCTTATAATATACATTACGTGAGTTGGGTTCCTGTAGATGCTATGTGAGAATTTCTCTTCATTAGTTTTGATTATGAGGGCATAAAGAAACGGCCGAAAAATTGTAACACTAAACTGGATACACGAAGCAATCCAGACTTAAGTTTATTCATCTTGTGATACATACGAAGTAGGTAGATTGAGACCCCGAATTTGATCTCGACTCCGAAACTCTTTTGTTATTTCTCTAGTGGGACAAGGCAAGAAGCATATTGAGACCCCAAGACTTATACATCTTTTTTGTCTCTGGAAAATAACTGAGGTTTATTAATTGTTGCATTAAGAAGCAAGGGCATACGCTGCGGAAGGGGGTGTCTGAGGGTTCACCCTCGCGAAATTTGGATTTGAAGATTCTATATTAACGATTTAAAAACTTTTCACAAAATATTAACAATAGACGAATGAAAATATATTAATCAATGAACCATCCTTCAAAAAAAAAACTTCTAACCGTCCCCTTTGACCGCATAAAAAAATCCTATTACTTCCTTGTTAAGAACAGTATTTTTGTTTATACATAAATGTAATGAATATATATGATGCTGGAATATTATAATTAGTAACAATGAAAACCTAAGTGAAAAACAAGCATTTAAAAAGACCTGTCTAGATCCAATAAGACCGATGATTCCCCCTTTAACATAATAACTTAACCGTTATTTATAAACATTTAAAGGGACAATTGTTGTCGTCACAAATTGTAAATCCATTAAACTAAAGGTAGGTCGTAGAGAGGAGTGGAGAATTGTCCATATTTTTTTAAATCTAGCTCGCCCAAACAAGAATAACAATTTAGTTCAAATAATATTAAATGTTACAACAACTTCGGCTTCTAAATATGATAAACAATTCCACATTTATATATTTTTTATTATGCGTGTTACTTGGTAGTTCCGAATCAAATACATAAAGAAGTGTTCGAGAGGACATTCAATTGTGGGAAGCGCAACTGATGAAGGTTCCCTAAACAGAAACAATATATATTATATACATTGCGTACAAAACAATGACTTCTCGAAGAGAGTAAAGTTATTCTAGTTATTTAGTAGCAAAAATACACTCGTTTTAGTGCAAGACTAGTCATCTTCAAATTAAATATTTATGTATATATATATATATATATTGCAATGGAACAAAATACATTAATGTAAATAGTTAAGATGCATTGTTATATATATATATATATATATATATATATATATATATATATATGTTATATAAGTTATTCCATCGACTTATATGAAACAACCTAGCAACAGTTCCCAAGCTGAGTCAGCATAACACGTGTCGTCTCCAGTTACCCGGAGACGAACATCCGTGAGAACTGCAAGCGCTGCGACACCTTAGTCAGCGTTCTTACTTTATAAATTATACTTTTTCATTGTAACATCATTCATTATTACTTACAGATTTGTCTAGTTTAGTTTAACACTCATTTTGTCTTTTTAATTGTTATATAAAGTTTTATTATTTTCATTGTTATTTTCAAGTTATTATTTTTATTAAAAGTATTGTGCAACTATAAATAAAATCTTTTTTAAAAAGATAAATTTTGAAAGTGTGATATAACAAATTGGCGCAGTCAGTAGGATCCGTCTAACGTTACTAGAACACGAGTACTCTAACTGGTAGCGGCGGATTCCTATCCCTCAACGGAACAACAAACCTGGAAGAAGTCCTCACTGCAATCAAACGTAGAACACGGCGCTTTCAATGTTCCTGTTGATGTAAGTAATGGTGAATCGTCATTCGTTTTAAGTAAATATTATTTGATTTTTTGATTTTTTGATTATTTGATTTATTTTATTGAGCATTGATTTTTAATAATGTGATTTAATACATTTGATTTCATTGATTTTTATTGATTTTATTATTTGACTTTTATATATTTGATTCAAATGAAATATTGATTTGTTTCATTAACTGATTTATTTTATTCTATTGATATATCTATTTGATTTTTTATTGATATTGGTATATATGATTTACTTATTTCATTGATTTTTTTTAATAACTGATTTATTTGAGTTTACTATTTTAATTGGATACTATACTGTTCTATCGTTCAAACAATCGTTGATTCCCATTAACGTATTCTACAGTTTATTAATTTCTATACCTTCTAACATTTCATTTTTACACTCTCGTTCCAATTCATTTATATCGATTAATATAAACATGGCACAAGCTTCACCAAATGCAGGTACCCCTGAAACAGAAAGATACCGCTTAACGGAAATATTTTCCGTTATACCCGAATTTGAAGGCGACCAAATTTCCTTGGGAACCTTCATAGATGCGTGTAATTGCGCATATAATATGTCCACGGCGGACCAAAAGTATTTGTTAGTGATACATATCAAAAACAAACTAAAAGGGAAAGCGGCGCAGTTGATAAATTCAAGGAACCCCGGATCGTACCTTGAAATCAGACAACTACTGACATTGCAACGTCTAAAGCAACTTTCGAACGAGTCTCCACTAACGTTTTACAATAGACTCCAGGTATTGAGTGCGAAAATGCACTCCTGCATCCACAAAACGGCTGGGGTTAGTCCAGAACAAAAAGACGCCCAGACCACTCTAGTGGATACAATGGTGATGAATACCCTTCTAACGGGATTAGAACCCCGTTTAGGTCAGGTTGTTCGTGCCAGTAACCCAAAAGACTTCAACTTTCTTACTTCGAGGACCAAAAAACGAACAAATCTGTTCCTCTCAAACCCAACTTTCAAACACGCAAGCCGACACAACCTCCTAAGTGTCTTCATTGTGGTCGATTAGGCCACATAGCCGCAAATTGCAGTTTGAAAACACAAAATAGTTCTCAAACGTTTAATCCAACCTATAGACCAAATCCTGTTGGGCCTAATCAACAAACAAGGCCAAATTTTCCTACAAACAATCCCCCCGTTCAACAAGGACAACAATTTCGCCCATCAAACTTCCAGAGACTCCCTTTTAGGTCTCAAATGAACCCGAATTATTCTCGACCTTCGGTCATACAGAACAATCCCAACAACCGTCCTGAAAGGACGCACCACTTCAACCAACATCAAAATGATGGTTACTCCCACTATCCAGACTACAATTACTATACCGAGGATAGCAACACTTACGATTATGAGGATGATCTTCAAAATTATCCTACCGTTGAACAAACGTTTGAAAATACCCCTATCGAGCCTTTTAATAGTCATCAATATCAGGATTTTCCAGCGCTTCCGAGCCTAGATCAACCTCCCGATTCGACAACAACTTTGTGCGAAGTCGAAACCCAGATTCAAAACCTCAATCTGGACGATTTGAACCCCGACTTGAACTTCCCGGAGCAACTATTTCTTAAAGCCCACTTCTTACAGTTAACTCTAAAAACCTTTACTACATTCTTGACGCTTCTTCTAAATTCAAACTACTTATTGATACCGGAGCTGGTATCTCTATCTTCAAAGAAAATACCGTAAAGAATTTCACCCAAAGATCTCTTGAGAGGGTAACGATTCAAGGAATTACCCATGAAAAAATCCCTATTTCACAATCTACCCTAATTCCATTCGATCCACGTAACCCACATAACGTTTTCATATACGATTTGGACATTGAGTTTGACGGCATACTAGGATTGGATTTTCTCGAACACTATGAATGCATAGTTGACTTAAAATCTAAACAGTTAATAACAAATTTTAAAGCCATCCCTTTACACAAAGTTCCCGATAACGATCAACCCTTGACTGATGTACCCGACACACCCAATGTTAAGCCAAATATTACTTCACAAACACCCACACAAAACAAAATAACTATTGAGGCACGCACAGAAAAGATCTTTAAACTTAAATGCGATCTTTCTAACATCGACGCCATCTTACCAACTCAAGAAATTGACAGAGTACCACTTCCAAACGCACTCGTACATATTAACGCAAATGGTGAATTTCTAACGTCTATAATAAACGCTAACGCGATGCCCAAAACAGTAACTTTTTCTGACTTAAAACCACTTGACAAAACTCACCCTCTTCTGAATTTCAATACAGACGATTATCATGATTCCGAATACATAGACAGAAACTCAACTATTAGACAACAAATTAGAACTGATCATCTAAATGACGAAGAACGCGAACAAATCACTAATCTTTGTTTGGAATTTCAAGACATTTTCTATCTTGAAGGTGACGTCTTGACTTTCACTAACGAGGTTAAACATTCTATTGATACGAATAACGCAAAGCCCGTTTTCACTAAATCATACAGATATCCTCAAGTTCATAAAGAGGAAGTGAAAACCCAAATTGGAAAAATGCTTGAACAAGGTATCATTAGGCACTCCTCATCTCCTTGGTCCTCCCCTGTATGGGTCGTCCCCAAGAAGCTCGATGCTTCTGGTAAACAAAAGTGGCGAGTTGTTATCGATTACAGGAAATTAAATGAATTGACTGTAGACGATAAATATCCTCTGCCAAATATATCCGATCTTCTCGACCAACTTGGAAAGTGTCAATACTTTTCGACACTGGATCTCGCTTCCGGGTTCCACCAGTTGGAAATCCAAGAGGAAGATATTCCTAAGACTGGCTTTTCTGTCGAAAATGGTCATTACGAATTCGTTCGTATGCCATTTGGTTTAAAAAATGCACCTTCTACTTTTCAGAGGGTCATGGACAATATTCTTCTGGGTATCCAGAATGAACGTTGTCTCGTCTACATGGATGATATCATCGTCTACTCTCCGACCATCCATGAACATATTTCCCGGTTAACAGAAGTTTTTAAACGACTTCGGAAGTCCAACCTCAAAATTCAACCTGATAAGTGCGAATTTCTTCGTAAAGAAGTGGCTTATCTTGGCCATTTTATCACACAAGAAGGTGTAAAACCAAACCCTTCAAAGGTTGAATGTATTCAGAACTTTCCTCAACCCCAAACTCCGAAAGACATCAAATCTTTTCTTGGTCTCGCTGGGTATTACAGACGCTTCATACCAAATTTTGCGAAGATCTCTAAACCTCTGACAAAACTACTCCAAAAAGACGTCAAGTTCATCTTTGACGCAGATTGCCAGTCTTCCTTCAATGAACTGAAGCAAGCCCTTGTATCTGACCCAATCCTGATATATCCAAACTTTGAAGAACCCTTCTTGCTCACTACTGATGATAGTGCTTTTGCTATTGGAGCGGTTCTTTCTCAAGGCCCCGTGGGAAAAGATCTCCCTATTGCATACGCTTCTCGCACCCTCTGTGATGCAGAGACACGATATTCCACCATCGAACGAGAATTGTTGGCCATAGTTTGGGCTGTTAAGCACTACAGACCGTATCTTTTTGGGAGAAGGTTTACACTTCTGTGTGACCACCGTCCGCTTACTTGGCTCTTTTCCATCAAAGATCCTGGCAGTCGTCTAGCCAGATGGCGCCTTAAGCTAGAGGAATACAATTATAAGATCGAGTACAAGCCCGGCAAGGTAAACCAAAACGCAGATGCTCTTTCTCGCATCAAAATCAACCATTTCAGCAATGTGCTGATTTCCTTTCCAAAATCAAAATTTTCCCTAACAACGAAACTGACTCCGAACAACCTGAAAACTCTAACAATGACGACAAACATGACGCAAGAATTATCGCTGAGTTTAATCGATTTGTTCAACTCTACAAAACTGAGTCAATAATCGATTATTCTAAAATTGAAATATCTAATTCTCAACTTCTAGACAAGTCCCACAAACGCATAGTTACATTCTTTTGGCAAAACAAAACTAACGACTTACACGACAAAATTATTGATGACTTTTTCGAAGAAGAACCTAATTTCAGTAACGACACTCTTAACATCATGGCAAGTAAAACAGTCAGGCATAGAAAGTACTTAGTTGTACCTTTGCCCTATTACCCTGAAACTGTCGTCTCGCATATTTTCAAAATTATTTATAATAACCAAGATCAATTCAACGACTCCGAAACATACTGCATAGAAAATAACATAGAACTTCCCATTCTTGAAATTCTATCTTTCATTCTCTCCGACAAAGAAATCAAACTCAAAATCTGCCAAAACATTGTTACAACTCCTACCCAAGACGAAATTCCTATAATAATACAACAATACCACTCTGATAAAAACAACCTCCATCGTGGCATTAACGAAACCATCAGACGTATTAGGGAAAAGTACAATTGCACCGGCTTAATTAAAACTGTAGAACAATTTATCAAATCCTGTGAAACTTGCCATAAGGTAAAGTTCTGTAGGAAAAACTTAAGTGCACCTTTTGTTATTACGGAAACACCCAAGACTCCTTTTGAACGTATTAACATTGACACCTTCGAATATCCATCAAGAAATCATGCACTCACTATTAGGGACGAACTCACGAAATTTACGCAAGCCTACCCCATAAACGACAAAACAGCTTCAACTGTCGTAAACACCCTTTTGATTTTCTTTCAACATTACGGAACTCCACTTTGCATCCATTGTGACTATGGACGTGAATTTGATAACACCTTAATGCGGGATTTATGCCAACTATACGACATAAAACTGACATTCTCCAGCGTTCAACATCCCGAGTCAAACGGTTCTATTGAAAGATTTCACGCGACCTTAGCTGAAATGATAAGGGCAAATACAGCAGAACATCCAGACGAACATCCATTTAACGTCCTCCCTTATGCCATCATCTGCTATAATAACACGAAAAATAATACCACCGATTTCACGCCCTATGAACTCATATTTATGCACACTTCTAGTAGGCCTCCAGAAACCCTTTACAATCAGGAAAAACTTATATCCAAGTACGTGAGAGACCTTAATAACAGAATGGACTATTATTACAGACTCACCCGTGCTCAAACCGAACGACAGAAAGAAAAATCTAAAGTGCGATTTGACCAACACGTTTCTATTAAATAACCCGACTACTAAGTAGGCGACAAAGTCTACGTAAAAGAGTCCCAAATCAAAAACAAAACTGAAAACAAATTCAACGGCCCCTTCGAAATTACCGCAATACGAAAGAACTCTGTCACCGTCATAAATTTGCAAACAAACCAAATAATTAAAGTTAACTTTGACTGGCTAAAACCTTATTTTGAATAAATCCCTTCTTTTCAGATTCTGTGGACTGTTTTCAGTCGTGAACCTTCAACAGTACTCCATTACGCCTGTTAATAATACTATAGGAGTTTTCTTCCATGAAGAAGGAACCCTTAAAATTTCTAATGACAAATGGACACTCCTTGTTTACAAAGATCTAAACCCCTTTCGAGACGCTACTTTAAACAACGACAATATACTGAACATACTTTTAGATACTATCAACCACAACAAAACTAACGTTAAAATCTTCAAATCAAAAGTACAGACTCACGTAAGCCTCCTGAAACAAATATCAAAATCTGTTAACGTCAAATATAAAGAAATTTTCGCTGACACTGAGACTTACAGTACCAACAGAAAGAAACGCGGACTCATCAACGGACTGGGATCAATTTGGAAATCTATTTCCGGTAACTTAGATGCAACAGACGGACAATACTTTAGTGACTCTATAAATAAAATTACTAAAGATCAACATCAAATTGAAAACTTAATGAAACGACAACTATCAGTAACAACTTCGGTCGTTAAGAACCTTAACACCACAATACAAAAATTTCAGCCCGAAGAGAAAATATTTTCGGAAAATATCGAAGCAATTAGGAAGTCAATTGAGTTCATTACAGACGATCTTGCTTTTTATGAACTTCAAGCCAATGTCTTGGATTTGTGTGAAAGCTTAATGGAAAGTTACGTATACATTGAAGATACCCTCAACGATGTATTAACTGCAGTCTCTTTCGCCCGTCTAAAAATCTTACATAGCTCAATTATAAACCCAGTAGATTTGGTCCACTCCCTTCAGAAAATATTACAGTCACTTCATGAAAATAACTTACCACTTCCAACCTATAGTTCAAATGTTGCTAGATACATCGATCTAATAGAATTGGAAGCTTTTCAGATCAATACTAAAATTGTTTTTGTACTAAAAATCCCCTTAGTCAATCCTGAAACTTATACACTGTACCGCTTGTATCCTATCCCAGTTTTGGATTATCGAACAGGATTTCACCATATTCCTCCAACAAAATTAAAATATATCGCGAGAGATGACGATTCGCTATTGTACGCATCTTTCGAAGACCTGAGTGACTGTAAGCCATTATCTAAAGAACATAAGATCTGTTCCAAAGTTATTCCACACACCATAGACAAAGAAGCCCTCTGCGAAGTACAGCTTCTTAGACAGCCAGCAGCCCTTCCTTCAACTTGCAAGCCTTTAATATTATATGCCGAAGAGTATAATATTCAAGAGACTGATCTGAACCTTTCTTTAATCTCGATTTCCGGACAGTTGCCCGTCAACATCAAGTGCAAGGGAGAAGATGTCGTTACCCAATCCATTTCGACAAATTCCCTATTGACCATCCAACCCAGTTGCAATGCCTTCATCGGTAACACCAGGGTCCATGTCAGAAGGACCACCAACAACGTTGACAACATCACACTTAAGAGTCACCCAATCAACATCCCCTACAACTGTTGCGACAACCTGCCAACCATCAGTCAACTTCCAAAGTTGAAATCCATGAGACTACAGGAATTGGATGCCAGAGACCTGAATATCGCTAACCATAAGCTTAGACAATACTCCAGGGAATTGGAAAAGCTCCCGGACCAACCATTCTTGGAGAAACACACCTCCTGGTTTACGATCATCACAATGGCAACAACCGCAATTGTGGTTGCCCTCCTTTCCATCAGCATCATCAGGAAGAAATTCCAGAAGCCTCCAACAATCAGCCCTTCTGCCGATCCAGCACCACCACCAGGTCCATCAACCATCAAGCCCAGGGTAAAACTCCATAGCCTCCTTAGTCCTGTCGAGGATATTGAATTGCAGAACCTCCCTTAAAAGTCGATGCTGTAGCATCAACTTTTTATATGGATGGGAGTTGTTATATAAGTTATTCCATCGACTTATATGAAACAACCTAGCAACAGTTCCCAAGCTGAGTCAGCATAACACGTGTCGTCTCCAGTTACCCGCAGACGAACATCCGTGAGAACTGCAAGCGCTGCGACACCTTAGTCAGCGTTCTTAGTTTATAAATTATACTTTTTCATTGTAACATCATTCATTATTACTTACAGATTTGTCTAGTTTAGTTTAACACTCATTTTGTCTTTTTAATTGTTATATAAAGTTTTATTATTTTCATTGTTATTTTCAAGTTATTATTTTTATTAAAAGTATTGTGCAACTATAAATAAAATCTTTTTTAAAAAGATAAATTTTGAAAGTGTGATATAACATATATATATATATATATATATCCAAATAATTGTAACCCAGAAAGTTTCTAAAACGAACTAGTACCACATTCAATGTGGGAATCCAAAATTATAAAACAATATTACTTACATAAAAAAAAACAAGTTGCCAAGACCATTACAAAAGGTTAAATATTCTAATAGTAAATTCCGTTATAAACACTGGTAGAGTTTGGAAAACAAGCAAAAATACATATTTAGGCATCAAAGACACAAAATCACACATATTTAGAACAATAACACTTTTAAATTATAGAAAATTCATTGTAAACAAATTCAGAAATGTCAAAATTCTTAAAAAAAGACATCAAGACCGAGGATGGAACGTTGAGAGAACAGACCTTCACAGAGAATCAGGAATAGTACAAGATAAATAACTGTTTTAAAGTGTAGGAAATGAAAATTTTAAAATGAAATACAAAATTTAGAAAGTACCTGCTAAACAGCTGCTGGTTTGCAGTTGGATCTCAAATTAGTGATTAAAAATACATAAAATTGAAAGATTTAGGCTAATAAAAGAAATCAAAAGGGTATCAAAAGTTAAAAGAGGATTTGTTAAAATGTTCATAAAAATTCAATGTGGGAAATTTTGGAAATTAAACAACATTATTGTAAACGGAAATATCAACAGCAGGTGGCAAGTTTTGATTTTTATAAATACCAGAATTTGACACTGACAATTCTCTTTCATAATTTGGCTTTGCAAGAGTAAACATCGAAAGCATTCCAATACCAAGTACGTTTACATGGTAACGAAGCTAATGTACTGTGACAACGTTATTAAAACGTTCTTCTGTGTCACAGTAAGTTTTAACCTAAATAATTGAAAGCAGTTTTTGACAATTCATTCACAATTATTATTTGAAATTCAAAGAAGTCAAACAAATAGGAATTAAAAGAAAATTAAGCAGTTTTCAAAAACTATCAGAAGATTTATAATATAATTAATAACTGGAAAAATAAAGAGTATCTGGATTAAATTCAATTAAATGGTATAAATAAAATAGTAGCAGCAAGCAACAAATATATATTGGAAAGTAAAAACAGGAATTAAGTTTTCGAATAATTATAACAAACATTAAGGAAGAATAGCAGATCCAAAAGTGAGTTTTTGAAACAAAAGTTTGTTAAAGCGCCATTAAAAAGTGAGTTTTTGAAGAAAAAGTTTCTTTTTAAGTAAAAGTTACTAAGTGTCACACGCATTTTTGACAAAAGGTAATAAATTGTGTATATTAAATTTAATAATAATAATAATTGGTAAGAGATTCTTTTGATTGTTGTTTAATAATTTAGGATAATAGAAACATTTGGACGTTTATTTTCAAAGATTATAATTTGTTCTGGAAGAGAAATAATAAAGTGTAAATAAGTTTGAAGTATTCATTCATTAATACATTATAAAATAATTCATTTATATTTAACATAATTTAAAAAGACAAAGTGAAAAGGGGAACAGTGATTTTCAATAGGAATAGCTTAAAAATAATAAGATAAAAAGTACATTGCCTTTATTACAATTTGACGATTCTGAACCCAAGTAAAAAAGACCCTGAGAAATAAAATTATTCAATATTTTGCTTTATTTTCCAAATTCAAAATTAAAAAAACCAATTCATTCTTATATATATATATATATATATTTGTTTGTTTTTAAGTTTTCGCGACTACTAAATGTGTTAGGTGGTTTCCGGGAATTCATACGCGTAGTCTATAACCGATCCCTGCCAAGTTCGATGATAAAATGACGACTTTTCGGCAGACTCAACACGCACACGCGCACGCACACCCATTTATTATTTTTCGCATAGTTATTTTTTCTTTAATCTACAGCTAAATTTTAAAATGTAATGAATGTTTATATGCAATTCTGAAATTAATTTTGTTATATACTAAAAATTATATTTCCCAGTAAATAAACTTTTTTGGAATTAATAATATATCTAGTTGAGCGCCAAATAAATTGTTTAAAGAAATTATAAATGGAAATACCTTGTTTCACTTTAAGTGTTGTCACTAAATCCTCAAACTGTTATCGTTGTCCACTAGCTATGGTTTCACCTTTTGCTTTCTTTCAAGGCTGGGTTGGTCTGCTACTATTACTCTGCTTTTTGACTTCACAACTGTTACTTCTTGTAGACGTCTTTTTTCTTACCTTTTGTGTGATCTGCTATACTTGACTATCTCCAATTGAAATTACTGCTGCTACACATCCAAAGATATTTACCTGCTTCCCATTTGCTGATTAGTGCCTTCTATTACAATACCATTTATTTTATGCACTTATACTTCTTTAATTGCCTGGGATCTGGTTGTTTTATGTTTGTTTACAAGCTTTCTTGAAGATTCTTGACTTTTTTCATCTTTTTTTAATTTGGACAATTCTTTGACATTAGCTGTCACGTATTAACCTCAAACAAAGCTTACTGCTGCACTGCTGATTTTTGAATGTCTCTCTGGTCCTGTATCCACTCGCTTTCATTGTTTTTTATGTTGACATGGAGCTCTATCTTCTTATCATCTTTATTCCAAATTTTTGAATTACCATTTTATAATATAATATTCCTTTTGTCCACTTTCAATTACCCGTACATTGAATTTTGATTGATAACATTTTATTTAATTTAAATTGCAATTTCTTCTTTTTTCTCGTCCCATGTCAAATATTGCCACCCGTAAGATCCATTGTTATGGATTGACAAATTAAAATAATTTTTTTCATTGTTGTCCAAACTATGTGTTCTAGCGAATCAGCGCTCCCTCTTTGTCTAACTTACGGAATTTCATACCAAACGCTTCATAGATTGTTTCAGAACGGAAATTCCTCATGACACTTTTAGGAAATTAATTAAACAATTATTAGCATAACATTGAAATCACCATAAACCATTCTAGGTAACCCCATTACATTCAGCATGTCTACAAAAATTATCACGTACACCAAATAGTTGAAATAGCAAAACAATCGAGTGATGGCACACTTCGATATTTGATGTCAATCGCGAACCATCACTCGACAGTTCAAAATGTAGCGCAGTAATGATTAGATGTAGTTAGCATAGTGTAATCAAATAATCAGTAGAAATAAACAGATAGTCTTTACAACTAGTATTATTTTTCGAGGCCGCTGCCTGTAACATTATAATATCACATGGCGATCCTGAACCATAAATAATTACCAATCTTCACTTCGCTCCAAAGATTCTGACGGATGAAATTTTGCTTTATTAATTTTGAAGTGGAAATTTTACATTTTTATGTGTTATTTATCCTAACATGTGTTTATAAGATTCTAAAGATGTGCTGTGATACCCCTGTTGTCTTCGGAATATGAAATTGTGCAAATTCCAGACCATTTAATTTTTGACATTTAGCGTCCCTGGTTGTGCATCAAAATTTTAAGGTACATTTTATATTTTCTAAGTACTGTATGTTTTCATTATGTTATATCGAGTGAATAGACTCTTGTTATATGATTATTTAAACTCCTACATATTTTCTTTTAAAATTCTCAATAAATGTCAAAAGTGGTCTAATATCAAAACATTATATTTTGCTAGTTAAATTGTTTACTTTTCACTACAAATCATCGTTTCATTGTCTAATTTCCTAACTGAAACTGAAAATTTGTCAGTGTCAAATTTTTTGACAAACAACAAATTCAAAATCAAAGCGAAAATTTTTTAGAAAAAAACCTCGAAAACAACACTAAACGATTGACAACGACTCCAGACTCGGACTTGAAACGTCTCCATACACAGATATATACATACATATATATATATATATATATATATATATATATATATATATATATATATATATATACAGGAATACTGGTTGATCATTTTATAGACATCTCTTTCTCTCAGAAAAACTGTGAGGAAGAATCTCTGTAATGCCAGTAATCCGGGCAATTTTGCAATTTTACGAAATTGCCTTACTACACTTTGTTCTACATATACAGTTATTAAATACTTACAGGAAAAAATTTGGAGGAGAGAAAACCCAATGAATAGACAAAATAATTCAATAAAATATTTTAAGCAATGAAATATACTATTTAACTATTATATATTTTTACAATAAATTATGCTTTAAATTGTCTCTATTTCGTTTATTTAATTAAGTTTTTCTTTCAATATATTTATAAATACTACTGATATTGTAGACTTCTTTATCTTTTCCACTTTCTATTTCTTTTAATCGATAACTATTAATACTATCTTCTGTATCTACTTTAAAAGGTCCTTCGTACGGTAGCATAAATTTTGCACACTGTTGATGTTTCCAATTTGTTTGACGAAGATTTCTTATTACCAAAAGATCTCCTTTTTAAAATTTAGTCTTCTTCTTGTTGTTCATTCTTTATACATATTTTCTTGCTGCTTTCTCCATGTTTCGATTAACCTTTCCTAAAATTTTTCTATGTTCTAATGGCACAGCAAATATCCATGGTCTTTCTGGATGCTTCCCCTTCATAACAGCTTCTGGTGTTTCTTCTGTCACATTGTTGTATGTATTATTAATAGTCCATTCCACTTGATTTAAGTTCTCTTTCCATCTGGTATGCTGTTGTACGCAATATATCCTTAAATATTGTATTACTTCCCTTATATATCATTCTGCTGGATTAGCATTAGGATGTCGGATAGCAATAAATTTTGGTTGTATTTGTGTGTCTTTTAAAAATGGTATAAACCTTGAATTTAAAAAAATATGTTGCATTGTCTAGAATTATTGATTCTGGTTTTCCTATTTCCATAAAATATTGATTCAATGCCTTGTTTAGATGTGTTACATTTGTTCTTTTGCTAGGGAATAACTTTACAAGTTTTGAAAATATATCAACTATTATTAAAACGTGTTTGTATCCATTTTCTGTCTCTATTAAATTACTTACATAATCAATTGCCACTGTTTGTAAAACCTTATTTGACCTGATTGACCTAGGAATGTTTACATTTTGAAATTTGAAAATTTTTCGCTTTAACCTTTTGAGACATATCACATGTTCTGGTTATATTCTTACATAACTTTAAATCATTTCTAGCATAGTAACTTTCTCTGAACATCTTCCATAGCTTCCTGACTCCAATATGTCCGTAGAAATCATGTAATTTTATTAACAACTTCATTGCTAAAATTCTTGATACCCCATATAACTCCATTCCATCTATATTTTTAAAATATAGGCCATCTTCTTTTTTCTGCAACTTTCTGCTTACCATTTCTTCCTTATTTTCAAATTGATCTCTTTTCACTTCCTTCATTGACAATTGTCCTTCTTGATATCAAAATCATCTTCTTGCATTAATAAAGACCATCTATGGATTCTATTATTTCCATATTTGTTATTTAAAATATATGTTAAAGCCGAATTGTCCGTTTCAATTTCAAATTAGTTTCCTAATAATATAAATCTTAATTTTGTTACGCAAAAGATAATACTAAGTAATTCTAATTTTGATACTGAATAATTTTTTTCATGTTTTTTTCGTTACTCTTGACAAAAAATAGATTGGATATTCATTTCCATCATATCTTTGAATTAATATTCCAGCTATTCTATTCTTGGACGCATCCGTTTGCAAAATAAATTTTTCTGCATAGTTTGGATGAAATATGTTTAATCCTTTAATAAAATATAATTTTAAATAGTTAAACTCTTCTTCATGCTCTTTTGTCCATACCCATTTTATATTTTTCTTCAGTAATTGCACCAATTTCAACTCTTTCTGGGACAAATCAGGAATTAGTCTTTTATAGTATCCTACGACTCCTAATAAACCTCTTAATTGTTTCAAATTCTTCGGTCTAAGATACCTCTGGATTGCTTTTATTCTATCTTGGCCCATTTCAATTCCTTTGTCTTGTAATTTTGAATTTTTGAAATAAATAATTTGTTTTTGATAAAATTGGAATTATTCAATATTTATTTTTAAACCTGCCCTGTCTAATTTCTGTAGTACTTTTTCTTATGTGTTTCAAATATTCTGTCCGTTGTTCCGAAAATTTTAAAATATCATCTACATAATGCAATACAAATTCAAATTTATCCAATATATGATGTAATGCTTTTACCAATGCTGCACAAACTGATTGAATACCAGAAGGCACTACTTTGAACCTGTATACTACCCCATCTATTTGGAAACCAGTATAGTATCTTGACTCTTCATCTAATGGAATCTGCCAAAAACTATGTTTTAAATTAATTTTTGTGAAGAATTTTGCATTTGTTATTCTGCATCCAAGCACAATCTAATCTGGCCATTCCTTTTCCGTACCACCGTAGAATTAATGTAACCAAAATTCGATCTTTCGATTGTTCAAGTTTTTAACATTTTTTCAATTTCTAAATTTACTTGTTCTCGGTATCGAAATGTTATTGAGTACGTTTTAACTTTAATTTTTTTAAATTCTTTTACTTGAATTTTATGCACATAGGTACTCTTTGGCAACTCGATTTTCTTCATTAATTAACATTTTACGTTTTTGTATTAAATTAATTATTTCATTTTTTTGTTTACTAGGACATGTCAACATTTCATCACCCTTCAATTGACTATTTAGTCTTATATTATTATTTTCATATATATAATTAACCACACTTTGATCTTCATGAACCTTTCCCATCTGATTCTACTCCAAATCTAATGATTTTGTCCTGTAACATAATTGTTTTTTGTTCAATATTTATTTCCGCATCGAGTTTCCGTAGCATATCTATGCCTAAAATTGCATTGTATGAAAGATTCTTTACAATTAAAAATTCAATTCATAATTTTTTATTTACCTCAAACAGTTTTTTATTGTTCTCAGCCAATATATTAATCCTTTTCCCTGACTTGACCATACAGTGTATGGCAGCACACTCCCTCTAATGCACGCATAAGGTGCCTTTAGGGGAAAATTCACTAACCCCAGATATCCTAGATATCAAAAGGGTTCAGCTCTGTGGGAGCCCTTGCCAGGTTATCAGGCCCGTGGTTGGAGTCGTGGCAGCTTCGCATGAATTTTCTGACCGTCCGGGCTGTTCCTAACAGAACGGCTTTTTGCATTAGTTGGTAAAGATGTTCGTCCAGACCGAGGTATTTTAAATTATTTAGTAGAAGTTTTGGGACTACTCCTTTTGTTGACCTAACAATTGGTACAGTTCGTGTGTTGTCCATATCCCACTTTGTTTTTATTTGAAATTCCAAATCCCTGTATTTGGCTATTTTTTCAGCCTGCTTAATATTTATGTTATTGCTGTTAGGGATTGCTATGTCAATTAAGATTGTTTTCCTAGAGATTTTATCTACTAAAATTATATCTGGTCTATTGTGAGCAGTATTTACTAAAACAGTCCGGTCAGTATCGTGCGGTCCCGGTACAGCTTGTAGTTGTTAGTTTCTAAAATAGATTCTGGTTTCTATACAGGGTGAGTTTTTTTTTGATGATCAGTATGGGGATCTCGGAAACTAGCGGAGTTAAATTGGGAAAGATTTGCAGTTTTACTGGCACAATTTAATGAAACTTTCGGATTTTTGTAAAAAGTCATGGCTTACTAGATATTTTGAAAAAACGAAATTCTGTCGATTTCGTCAAATTCCTCTAGCTCCTTTGTTTTTGATTTTATAAAAAAATTGTAAATAACAAAATTGAAGGGAATTGTATCCCGAATATGTTTGTAATGTCCTCGTTTGCGTGACAGCTCTCGTTTTCGAGATATGACACAAACTTATGTTTTTTTGAATAGAAACCATAGTTGGCTAGGACCTCAAAAAAGCCTACATTTTTAGAGCTTTTCAACGGTATAATACTCGATATAGTTATTCATAAAAATAACGGAGTTATAGATGGTTTTCTCTCTTATTTTCACTTTTAACGAAGGTAGCCATGAAAAAGAAGTTCTTACTTTGACGTTTCCTCATTTGAGAGTAATTCCATTAGTAGTGCTGAACTGACATTCGATATTGACAAGTTTTCGTGATAAAATGGAATATTCGAACGAAGAAAAACTGTATATGGTGGAATGTTATATTATATACCATAAAAATTCAGTTCAGTGCAGCTGAAGTATACTTTCATAGATATTTTAATCGTTGTCAACCTTCTTTATGTACATTTAAGAGGCTTGCCGATAGTTTACGTAGATATAGATCTTTTACTAAACCACCAATGGAATGTAATCAAATTAACGAAGAAGCACAAAAAAATGTTTTGGCAATGGTAAATCAAAATCCATCTACATCAACTCGTGAGATTGCAGCAGAAGCTGGCACATCTCAACGAACTGTAGTTAAGGTACTGAAAGCGCACAAGTTCCACCCTTACAAAGTTTCAGTTTCCCAAACTTTGCATGCTGGTGTCGAACATCGACGTATTTTGTTTTGTACATGGTTTAGAGACATGTGCCTTGACAATCCAGTTTCCATTAAAGGTGCTATGGTCAGATGAAAGTAGATTTACTAACTGCGGTATGTTCAATAGACACAATGAGCATATATGGGCTAAAGAAAACCCTTTTCATGTAGAACAAAGACGACCCCAGATAAAATTTGGTGTTTTAATGTTTGGTGTGGTATCATAGGGTCTACTATTCTGGGGCCTTTTATCTATGACGAATCACTTACTGCTACTGCTACTTACATTTCTTGCAATACACTTTTCAAGACATGTTTCATAATTTGAATTTGAGAACTCGTTTAGAAATTGAGTTGTTCCAACATGATGGAGCACCTGCTCATAACTCGTCATAACTCGTTATTAGTAAGACAACACTTAGATAATAAGTATCCAAACTCTTGGATAGGAAGAAATGGCCCATGTGAATAGCCACCCCGGTCTCCCGATTTGGCAGTTATAGACTTCTATTTATGGGATGCGCTAAAAAACAAAGTATACAAAAGAAAGTATGAGACAGTTGGTGACCTAAGGGAGGCGGTATTACAAGCAATTGAAGAAATTGATAGGCGGTCTGTGAGGAAAGCGTAATGTCAATCTTAAAAAGATGCAATTTTTGTTTAAATAACAATGGTGGACTTTTGAAACACAAATTGTAACCACTATTATGTACTTTAAAATCTTAAGTTTTTAGTAAGTACCTACTTATTTAGTGTTTTCGTTATATCTGATATACCTAATAAAAAAATGGTTCAATGTTTTTTGGAATAGTTATTAATACATCAATATATTTCATGGCTACCTACATTAAAAGTGAAAATAAGAGAGAAAAGCATCCATAACGATGTTTTGAGGTCATAGCCAACTATGGTTTCCATTCAAAAGCAGATAAGATTGTGTCATATCTCGAAAACGAGAGCTGTCACGCAAACGAGGACATGACAATCATATTCGGGATACAATTCCCTTCAATTTTAATATCTACACTTTTTTATAAAATCAAAAACAAAGGGGCTAGAGGGATTTGACTACATCTACAGAATTTGGTTTTTTTCAAAATATCTAGTAAGCCATGTCTTTTTACAAAAATTCCAAAGTGTCATTAAATTGGGCCAGTAAAACTGCAAATCTTTCCCAATTTAACCATTGCTCTATCTCCGCTAGTTTCCGAGATCCCCATACTGATCATAAAAAAAACTAACCCTGTATATAGTAGGGTGTTCTTACCGACTGTGGTAGCTCAAGTTTCAGCGCTAGTTCCTGGTGCAGTATTTTTGCCGCAGCATCGTGTCGTTCTTTGTATTCAGTTGCAGCGAACGCTTTGCAACCTCCTGTAATATGCTGGATAGATTCAGATGTTTGGCAACCATATCTTCATCTGTCATTCTTGATAGAAGGGTCTTGGACGATGTACTTTAGATAGTTTTTATTTTTATGATATTATTTTCTTCAATTTTTAACTTTCCCAATATTTCTTCATCAATAACAGTTCCTTCCGATCCTGTATCAATTAAAATTTTAAGATTTTGATTATTAACTTTTCCATGAATTTAAATTAGTTCTAACTTTTCATCACTTTCTTCTTCTGGTTCCTCAATTTCAATTATTTCTTTTAAATATTGGTATCTATATACATTGTTAGGTAAAAAATAGTCTTTTTTGGAATTAGTATTTGCTTTGTTTGTTTTGGTATTCGGCTCCTTTAAAAATCCTAATAATTACTTCGGTCTTGTTGATCATCACTGGGTATTCTGTTCAATTATTCCTCTGTTGTGCTTCACAACTCCTACTCCTTTTTATATTTCTTCTGTTTGCTTCATTTATATTATTTTCTTCTGTATTGAGTCTTATATCTTCTTGAGAGGTTCTTCTCCAAAGGATTGATAATAGAAATCGTTACAATTATAAACCGAATTATGGAGACAATCGAGGATTCCAAAACAGGAATTTCAATGATAGAAGAAATGATAGTGATATATATATAAGATACGTATGTAGTCTTGGGATGTAGAGGTCAGGTGTAAATTAAAACAATTTAATCATTAGATTACAACGTTTCGGGGTTTAATATTAACTAATAATTTACAGGTAATGTGATAATATGCCTTTCACAATGTGGAGTTTACAGATTCTATTACCATATGTCATTTAAACTTGAAACTGCTCTAGAAATTCTTATCCTGATTAAAATATAAAATACTATATACTACTTTTTGCCAGTCATGTTGACAACTGACAACACAAGACGACATAAAACATAAACACAGATCATACCATAGAGTAACATAAATCGTTCTTAGTAGTTGTCATGTATACCGTCAGAGATATTAACTAGAGAAATCTATAATAACATTAAAACTTTATATACAGATTGATGACTGCAGTAATTAATGCGAAATCGGTATAGTTCGCCCTGCAATAGTAAAATTACTTAACAATATTTATCTACATACATATTCAGATATCTACAACATGTATGAACCGTACACTACACCACAATCAAATAGAACACAGACTCGTCTAAACACTTTAAAATGATTTAGATAATAAATGATAATACATTTGGACTACTTTGCTAGCTTTCAATGTTTTCCTGCCAATGGATATGTGGAGTGTAAGGCATGTCAGGTGTCTGCTACCAGACCCGGTTTATGTCTTTTGTCTATCTGGATCAAATGTGAGTATATGGAACTCAGATTTTATATATCTGTTCTCGCCTTAAGGGCATTTTCTTCTTGGGCTATCCTCCACATTTCCAGGAAAGTTCTTTTTTTATAATTTTTTTTCTATGTCCAGCACACTAATATTATCAAAATCTGGCTTGTGTCCTAATATATAGTGAGCAGCCAAAGCACAGGTGTTGTGGCCTTTCTTAATATTGCTTTTATGTAGGCTGACTCTTTGGCTGACTTTAGTTTTCGTAGTTCCAATATAGCTTGCATCACACTCCAGGCACGGAATTCTATACACTACATTAGACTTCTTTATTTCTGGGTCAGTGTCTTTGGTTTTAGTGAATATTTTTCTTATTGGCTTTATATTTGAGGTTGTTATCTTGTTAAGGTCCTTTAGTATCACTTCCTTTAGTTTTTTTGTTAGCGATCCTGCATATGGAATTGTAATGAAATTATAGTCTGGGTTGTATTACTGTTGTCGAGGCACGTTAGAGTATTTGGATTATTGTGTAGGATTTTGCGTAATAATGCTCTTGGATATCCATTCTGGACTAACAACTTCTCCAAGATTATTAAATTTTTCTGTTTAAATGTTTCTTGTGAGATCTTCCTACTCTAGTCTTAATATTGTGGATAATGTTCATTTTTACCTTGAATGGGTGGTATGACATAAAGTGTATGTATCTACCTGATGCATAGTTTTTTTGATGCCAATCCGTCATAAGTTTCCCCTCTTGGCGTATTACTAACATGTCCAAAAACGCAATCCTGTTATTCTGCTCTTTTTCAATTGTGAACTGTAACTTCGGATGGAATTGGTTCAGTAAGTTGAGGCATTGGTCAGCTTCTTCTTCAACTATGGGCAGGTCATCTACAATCTTTTTACAAAAAGGGACTTCACAAGAAAATCTCGGCAATGACATGTCCAAGGCATGATCTATACAGAATTGAGCTAATATTGGAGACAGTGCGCTGCCCATTGATCTTCCATCCTTCTGTAAATAGAAAGTCTCCTTAAAAGAAAATACTGTTGATTCATAGATGAACTTCAATAACATTAGGAATTCATCTTTTGATATAGGGCTATGTGGAGCAATATCAGTCGAATATGTGTTAACACCAATGCCTCAACTTACTGAACCAGTTCCATCCGAAGTTACAGCTCACAATTGAAAAAGAGCAGAATAACAGGATTGCGTTTTTGTTTTACATGGAAAGGGTTTTCTTTAGCCTAGATATGCTCATTGTGTCTATTGAACATACCGCAGTTAGTAAATCTAGTTTCATCTGACCATAACACCTTTAATGGAAACTGTGGATTGTCAAGGCACATGTCTTTAAACTATGTACAAAACAAAATACGTCGATGTTCGTCACCAGCATGCAAAGTTTGAGAAACTGAAAGTTTGTACGGATGAAACTTGTGCGCTTTCAATACCTTAACCACAGTTCGTTGAGATGTGCCAGCTTCTGCCGCAAACTCACGAGTTGATGTAGATGGATTTTGATTTACCATTGCCAAAACATTTACTTGTGCTGCTTCGTTCCTTTGGTGGTTTAGATCCATATCTGCGTAAACTATCGTAAAGCCTCTTAAATGTACATAGAGCAGGTTGACGACGAAAAAAATATCTATGAAAATATTCCTCAGCTGCACGAACAAGAGGGGAAACTTATGACGGATTGGCATCAAAAAAAACTATGCATCAGGTAGATACATACACTTTATGTCACACCACCCATTGAAGGTAAAAATGAACATTTTCCACAATATGACTACTACTACTAGAGATAGGGAAGATCTCACATGAAACATTTAAACAGAAAAATTTAATAATCTTGGAGAAGTAGTTAGTCCAAAATGGATACCCAAGTGCATTATTACGCAAAATCCTACACAATAATCCAAATACTGTAACGTGCCTCGACAACAGAAATACAACCCAGACAGGTGGCTCATCAACAGAAGAACAGGCTCTTAATATCATTACAATTCCATATGCAGGATCGCTAACAAAAGAAACTAAAGGAAGTGATACCAAAGAACCTTAACAAGATAACAACTTCAAATGTAAAGCCAATAAGAAAAATCTTCACTAAAACCAAATACACTGACCCAGAAATAAAGAAGTCTAATGTAGTGTATAGAATTCCTTGCCTGGAGTGTGATGCAAGCTATATTGGAACACGAAAACTAAAGTCAGCCAACGAGTCAGCCTACACAAAAGCAATATTAAGAAAGGCAACAACACCTGTGCTTTGGCTGCTCACTCCAATATATTGGGACACAAGCCAGATTTTGATAATATTAGTGTGCTGGACATAGAAAAAATCATAAAAAAAAACTTTCCTGGAAATGTGGAGGATAGCCCAAGAAGATAATGCCCTTAACGCGAGAACAGATATACAAAATGTGAGTTCCATATACTCGCATTTGATCCAGATAGACAAAAGAACCGGGTCTGGTAGCAGACACCTGACAGGTCTTACACTTCACATAACCATTGGCAGGAGAACATAGAAAGCTAGCAAAGTAGTCCAAATGTATTATCATTTATTATTTAAATCATTTTAAAGTGTTTAGACGTGTCTGTGTTCTATTTGAGTGTGGTGTAGTGTACGGTTCATACATGGTGTAGATATTTGAATATGTATGTAGATAAATATTGTTAGCATATATAAGCATATATATATTCGTTATAGCCTGTTGCTTCAGCAACTGTCGAACTTCAAAAAGTTCTCTGTAGCCGGATTCTGAAAGTCGATATAATTTTAACTATACCATACAACTCAAAATTATTAAATGTTTGTTGATAATGACCAGCTGCCAGTAATTCCGTTGTCAGCGATTGGAGGAGAATTTTTCTAACCCTTGGATTTATTGGCAACTGGTCTCTACGAATAAACCTATTACGTTTCATTCCGTTTTGACCTTAACGAGTTACAGAATTACAATGCTGGTGCAACGCTACGTTAAAAACTGACCTACGTTTTGCCGACCAAAGTTAGCAGCACTCATTTTCAGCACACTTCTAAATCCCAACAAACCAATAAACAATAACTTTACTTGCAAGTAGTTGATTTGGATTTATACATATTTTCATTACGAACACTTTGCTTATGCATGACTTTTTCTCTTTAATATACAGTATTTTTCATTTTGTCTGAACTCAGGACTCTGCAATAATTACTTATAGATATTGGTCATAAATGAGATATCATTTTAAGAATATTTTACTAATATATGTTAATCAAAAGTTAACTCTCTTTTTTTAATGTATAAATTGTTAAATAAAAGTTAGGAAATGCGGTGGAACCTTTTGTGTGTCACAAATTAAAAAACACAGTTTCAAACCATTATTTAAAACACTGACACTGTGTTTTAAACAACAGGTTTGGTGTTAGGGAGCAGAACTGTGTTTTTATAAATATAATTATATATTATCATTATATTTTGGAAAAGATGCCCCTAATAATACCTTTACTACTTATTTCTATTGTTGTTTTTTTTATTGCACCATTGTCTATACATACCAAGTATAGTCCTCAGTAACTGTGTCTTGGTAATGAATGGTAATACCTGATTTGTGTTACGTTATAATAACTGTTTTTCAAAAGCTGATAATTGTAAGTGTTGTGGGCGACTTTCATTTACTTTGAAGCTTGCAGGTTAGCCAGCAATGACTGATGCTTTAATTTTTGAATACGTATCTCCTGCGAATGTAATTACTAAGAAGTGTACATATGTAAACATTATATTGCAGCAGGAAAGCTACGTTGTACATTTTGCAATCAAACAGCATCTTTCCAAATAAATATTCAATCCAAAAAACAAGTTTCCTTAAGGCTCCAAATAGATGTTTGTTTTAATCATGACCTTTTCATTCAACCCAAATCTCTTCCCGCTGTAATTTCATCAGGGTTGGGAACAGAAAATAGTCACACGTGGATAAATTTGGAGAATATACTGCATTTAGATTTTTTGAATATACAGCCATGTTTTGTTGGGAAATAACATGAGAATAAGGACTGTGGTATTATTTCCCAACAAAGTCATTAAAGAAACAAGAAATATAAAGTGATATAAAATATGCACAAGGTTTTAGGTTATATATTTGGATTCTAGATGACTATACTATTAAGTATCAAGTGTAAAAGAGAATAGTTATTACCTATATGCAAAAGTTCATTTACGTACGTAGGACCACCACTAGTGGCACCGCGTTTTAGGACAGTGGTTTTGTTTATTGATGAATCAAGGATTCGATTAGAGTTCAGTGAATGTTAATATTGTTAATATTCACAACAGAAGTTAACGCAAGCTTCAGAAATATTTTGAGAAAGTATAATATTGACCGCCATCATGGAAACACGACATCTTTATAGAGAACCACACCAAACTACAGAGAGTAACAAGTATTTAGTAATTACTGGAGGAAGAGCATTTCATCAGCTAACAGCTAAATCACTTAATATATTAATCAGACATAGTCGAGTAAACACTAACAGTGGTTTGTTTCGAATGTGTTATTTATATTTGTCCTATTTTGTTAGTCATAATGCATTTATCTGATTTTTTTTATTATTATTGTCAGTAATAATTGTATTACTACTTTTGACACGCCTTTGTATCAAACTTTTATTAGTCAGTAAACTCTATTTCAACAGCCAAGTTGTCATCTATATGAATTAAAACAAAACAACTTTTTCATTAAAACTATAATAAGGTGTCCAACATTAATTTCCATAGATTCTGAATAAATAAAATTATATAATACTAGACGTTACCCGCGGTGTCACCCGCGAATGGAATGTATAATTCTTTGCAAAAAAATAGCTTATGAAACATCTGGGCTATCCTAAATAACATTTTTTTGAAACCCTCTACTTAATTATAAAGCCACCAATCCCGAAAATATTTCACCCAAATTGCAAATGCTTATGAGCCACCCTATATAACAATTTTTTCAACATTTTTTTGAAACACCTTACAGTACCCAATAGTGCAAATATCCTGTATAGGCTGATACTTATTTGTGACCCAATATAACATTTTTTAAACACGTAACTATATCTTTACAACACCCTATATTTCAGTTATGCAACTGCTTATAACAGTTATTTCTGATAATTTTTAAGCCAGCTTGAAAATTATAATTTCTCTCTGCCTTATATTTTAACCATGTATAAACTTTTTTCTACTGTGTTAAACACACTGTATAACTATAATTCTGCTTCCCTATTAGTAGGATGCCACGCAACTGTTCCTTCGACATTTTTTTACATTTTTTGATTCAGGTTGTAAAACTATAATTTTACTGCAGTTTGTATAACTACAACTCGACTTCCATGTATATTTAAACCATTCTGTTTATACTGTTACCAATTAGTCCGCCATTATAACTTATTTGTCTATCAGTTTTTGGACCACCCTGTATAACCAAAATCACCTTTTATGAGCATCTGCTTAAGGACCACCAAATATAAACACTTAACTATAACGCTGCTCCATTCTGTATTTTAACTATCTTATTGTTACGAAATTTACGAAAGCCGACCCTGTTTCATTTCAGTACGACAAGGATCGCTTTGAAATAAAAAGTGTTCTCGGAATGGCTCGGCAGCTGTAGGATTGATGACTGATTTTTGCGAGAATTTTCGGTGTTGGTTTTTAAAAAGCAAGCAGGCCACGATGCAAGTTAGTTAGACAGGACGGCGAGTGTATATTGTAATGTTATTGTGAATCAGCTGTTCTGTATAATTTTGATGTAAATAAAGTTCTAGAAAACTGAAAGTGAATATTAGTTTTATAATTTTAAATTGAACCCACGGACTATATTGCAATTTGGTGATCAGAAGTAAAGGATTAAGTGCAGTTAAAATCATAATTTGATTTATGGAAACCCGTAGGATGGAAAAAATGGACGAAACTACCAAAAAAATAGTCAAGCAGGTTACGGAGGGACTAGACGAAAAAATAGCCCAGATTCTAGAAAAAACGTGACAAGAAGGAGAAACAACACAAAGAAGAAATTCAACAAAGGTTAGCGAAATCTTTTGATGATAAATTTAATTAAAGTTGAGTTAGGAAATTTTGTCACTAATATCGATGAAAAACGTAAAATAGAATTAGAAAATCTTGTTTCCACTATGAAAAGTGAACAACAAAATCTTGTTTCCACGATGGACGAAAAACAACAAAATCTAGTTTCCACGATAAAAAGTGAACAACATAATTTAATTGAAAGATTGTTCTCGAAATTTGTAGAAAAACAAGATCAAACTGAATTAAAAGACATGAACCTGAAGAGAAAAGGCAACTGCAATTTGAACAGTTAATGCAAATAGTATCGCAAGTTAATGAAACAGTTAATGAAAAAATGCAAATCGTTGAGTCAGACATAAAAGAGCTAAATGATGACATTAAGACCATAAAAAATACCGTGGATACTCTTGAAACAAAAGTAGATGACCTCGATTCCATTCAAAGCAAGGTAAAATTTGAAATCAGTTCAATGAAAAACACAGTACAAAGTGAAGTACAAGATAAAATTAGTACCATCCAAAACAAAGTGGAAACCGAAATTAAACAATTACAACAAGATTTGCAGAGAGTGAAATACCAGCACACCGTGAGTACCAAAAGTACTTTTAGTAAACCACCCACATTTGATGGCAGTTCATCTTGGCCCATGTATAAACGGCAATTTGAGGCCGTGGCTACAGCTAATGGATGGGATAATCAAGAAAAATCTACTTCTCTGGTAATTTGATTAAGAGGTCCGGTCCTAGAACTCCTCCAAAGCATTCCAGTCGATGAACAAGGCAATTTCGACAAGATCATCCCCATTCTGGACAAGAGATACGACAATCAATCCTTGAGCCAGGTATACCAAGTCCAACTGAGTGGAAAAACCCAAAAATCCGGTGAAAGCCTCCAAGAATTCGAAGCAGACATTAGACGGTTAGTACACTTGTCCTACCCAGACCTGTCAGAGGAAACGAAAGACCAGTTGGCCACACAGAGTTTCATAAACGGCATCAGAGATGTGGAAGTACAACGAAATCTAAGACTGAGTGGCGTCAAGAAGAATAATGAAGTTCTACTTCGGGCTTTGGAAGTAGAGGCCATCATGAAAATGTCCAAGCCAAGGGTCCGAGCAGTTTCCTTCAACCAGGAAGAGTCAGAGTCACCATTTCAAGCGGCTGTTGGCTGGTCTGAACAAAATATTAGAACGGTCACAAGGAACTGGCACTGGAGGAGCATGTTACCGCTGCGGACGGACAGGACACTTCCAACGTGACTGCCGAGTAAGGCTACCGGAACGATCACTAACAAGGGCTAGCCAACAAACCGACCTTACCAACCAGGGAAACTCCAACCAGCCAGAATAAGGGGGCGAATGCTGACTCACCCTCCACCAGCCCCCAGGGCATTATCCATCCGGGGATTTTGCCGAGATGGCGGCAGCTTAGTCATCAGAGGCACGATCAATGGGCGAGCAGTTACCATCACCATCGATACCGGCGCCGCTGTGTCCATTGCCAAGTTACCAATAACACCCAGCTCAGAACAGTCACCGGCCAGTCCTTGTCAATACAGGATGTGGCATATGTCGTGCTACAGATAGGGGACAATATGATCCGGCATAGGGTCCTGGTAGCGAATATTGAGGACGATTTTATACTGGGTATGGACCTAATTAGCCAGCATGGATTTATGTTCGACCCGAGATATGATGTTCTTCGATTCCTAAATGAGGAATTTGTATTGACACGGCCCGTCAACAGTTCAGTCACCTACATAAAATTTGTGGCAAAGTCTTCAGCTAGAATTACCTGTCGAACGGAACAGATTATTCATGGGCAGCTAGACAGCAATCATGGGAGCTGCGTTGGAATGGTGGAGCCCGTACACGCAGCTCATGACTACTTAGTGGGACGGGGTATAGTTAAAACAGGACGAGATATACCAATCAGAGTCCTGAATTTGTCCAACAACGACATCAGAATTGCCAATGGTCAAGAGATAACACGTTTCGACCCAGTAGAGACGATCATCAATTGCGAAGAAGAGTACCAGACGTCGGTGAAGGAGACAGGGCCCAGTAAAGAGTTCCTACAACAGTTTGCTGACCACTTAACACACTTGACACCAGAGAACCAGAAAAAAGCCAAGCAATTTATCACAAAGCACTGGCAAATTTTTAACAGTCAAGATGGAACCACCGGTCGCACCAACATCATCCAGCATCGAATTGATACCGGAAAGGCTCAACCCATCAGAATACCACCTAGACGACTACCATTGGAGCAACAACAGGCAGTCGAGGAAAACATCGAGTCTATGTTACAAAATGGAGTTATTGAGCCACCCATCAGCCCATGGTCTGCTCCCGTCGTGTTAGTTAAAAAGAAGGATGGAACCACCCGATTTTGCGTGGATTACAGAAAGCTGAATAACGTCACGAAGAAAGACAGCTATCCAGTACCCCGAATCGATGACACTATGACCACAGTAGCAGGCACCCGTTGGTTCTCTACACTAGACCTAAAAAGTGGATATTGGCAGGTTGGTCTACACGTAAACGACAGAGAAAAGACAGCGTTCTCCACCAGTTTTCAGTTTCAGTTCACGGTCATGCCCTTTGGGTTATGTAATGCACCGGCTACATTTGTATGTACTGAGCGGGTTAACATGGAGGACATGCTTAGTATACCTCGACGACATTCTAGTCATGGGTCAGACATTCGACGACCATCTGAAGAACCTGGGCGAAGTATTCTCCAGAATTAATAAAGCCAACCTGAGATTAAACCCGAAGAAGTGTTCCTTGTTCCAAAAAGAAGTAGAGTTTTTGGGCCACGTCGTTTCCGAGTCAGGAATCCGCACCAACGAGGACAAGATAGAAGCGATCCTTGATTGGCCAGTCCCGAGAGATAAGCATGAACTGCGAAGCTTCTTGGGCCTCTGTTCCTACTACAGGCGATTTGTTGAGGGATTTGCCAGTGGCAGACCACTGAGAAAGAGACCTTCCGTTGGAATCAGGATTGCGAAACATCATTCAGGCGACTGAAGGCAGCACTATGTTCCAGCCCAATCCTAGCCTTTCCTACACAGTCCGGCAAGTTCATCTTAGACACAGACGCTAGCAAGACCGGTTTGGGGGCTGTCCTATCCCAGGTGCAAGATGGTGAAGAGAGGGTGATCGAGTACTACAGCCGTGGATTCTCGAAACCAGAAAGAAATTATTGCGTCACCAGAAAAGAACTTCTTGCAATAATAAGGGCTGTAGACCATTTCCACACATACCTCTATGGTCGTCATTTCTTAATCCGAACAAGTCATGCCGCACTAAAATGGCTGCTGGATAGCAATACGATTTCAAGGTGGAACACCGTGTCGGCCGTTTTCACAATAATGCCGATGCCCTATCCAGAAGACCCTGTAGAGCGGAATGCGGACATTGTCTGAAGACGGAACAGCGAGAGGGTATCTCCATCGAGCAGATCCGAGTGCAGGCCAATGAAGACTGGACAACGGAACAGTGCATTCAGGACCAAATGGCTGATCCAGACATCGAACCAATCTTGTCACTCAAAACGAGAGGGGCACCCAGGTCACGATGGGACGAGGTAGCTAGATACTCAGGCGTTCTGAAATCATTATGGGCTCAATGGGACTCTCTAAGAGTAGACAATGGAATGCTCAAGCGAGTCTGGGAAAGCGCTGATGGACGAGAAAACAAGTCACAACTGGTAGTTCCGAAGAAAAAGGTACCAGCCATCTTGACCGAAGTACATGATTACCGGAGGCCACCTGGGCATGAATAAAACCCTAGACAAAGTTCGCCAGCGGTACTACTGGGTGAATTACTTCCAAGATGTCAGAGCTTGGTGCCGCAAATGTGCCACCTGTGCAGCCAGTAAGGGCCCGAAGACCCGAACCAAGGGCAGAATGCAGCAGTACAATGTGGGCGTCCCATTTGAGAGAATCGTCATCGATGTCGCCGGTCCGTTTCCCGAGTCTGAGAGGGGGAACAAATACATTCTGGTCGCAATGGATTACTTCAGCAAATGGCCTGAGGCATATGCGATACCCAACCAAGATGCAACCACGGTAGCAACGGTGCTAGTAGAACAACTATTCAGCAGGTTTGGCGTCCCGATGGAACTACTTTCAGACCAAGGGCGTAACTTCGAATCGAATGTATTCCAGAAGGTTTGCACGATGATGGGGATCAGGAAAACGAGAACAACACCATTGCACCCACAGTCAGATGGAATGGTGGAAAGATTCAACAGGACCTTAGAACAATACCTATCCAAGGTCGTCAGCAATAACCAGCGTGATTGGGATGAGCATATTCCCCTATTCCTGTTGGCATATCGCTCTGCCGTACATAATAGTACAGGCTTGACCCCAGCCAGGGTCCTATTCGGAAAGGAGCTGCAATTACCCGGCGATTTGGCATTTGGCTCCCCCGAAGAACCTTCCCAAGACATAGACAATTATGCCGACCAGCTCCGACATAACATGCTGGCAATACCGAATTAGCCCGAACGCAGATGTTGGCTACCAGTGACCGGATGAAGACGCGATACGACCTCAAGGCCAATTCAGTCGGGTTCCAGGAGAGGGACAAAGTCTGGCTGTACAACCCCCAACGGAGCAAGGGCAAATCCCCAAAGCTTACACCCGCCTGGGATGGTCCATACGAGGTGGTCAAGAGGCTTAATGACGTCGTCTACCGGAACAATCGAAACCCCAAGGCTAAGTTGAAGGTGGTCCATTTAGATCGACTCGCTCCCTACTATGGAGAGGATGTTTCTGATCGGGACGATCAGAATTAAAGGGAGGGGCAGTGTTACGAAATTTACCAAAGCCGACCCTGTGTCATTTCAGTACGACAACGATCGCTTTGAAATAAAAAATGTTCTCGAAATGGCTCGGCAGCTGTAGGATTGATGACTGATTTTTGCGAGAATTTTCAATGCTGGTTTTGAAAAGCAAGCAGGCCAAGATCGCAAGTTAGTTAGACAGGACGACGAGTGTATATTGTAATGTTACTGTAAATCAGCTGTTCTGTACAATTTTGATGTAAATAAAGTTCTAGAAAACTGAAAGTGAATATTAGTTTTATAATTTTAAATTGAACCCACGGACTATATTGCAATATCCAGGCAACTGCTTATATACTACGCTATATAACCATTACGCTCATATTTTTTTAACCACCATGGAGAGTATAATTTGTCTCCACCTTATATTTCAAGCATTTATTTTATGCAACTTTTTCTAACATTGTTTGTTGTATAACTATAATTTTACTTCACCCCATGTTCATTTTTTTATCCACCCTGTTAACTATAATTCTACTCAGACCTATATTTCAACTACTTTGTATATGAAAGTAGTTATCGGTCACCCAGTATAACATTTTTATACCACCCTGTATAAATATAAATCTATTTAACCCAAACATATTTCACCAAAATTGCAACTGCTTATGAGGCACCTATAGGGTGTCCCATAAGCACCAAAACAACAACAATGCTGTTCATTTTTTTTTGAACCACCTTGTATGTATGTCTCTATTTCAACCTATATAACAACCACCTTGTATATGCTTATGGCTCACTTCATATAACATTTTTTAAATACTTAACTATACCTCTTCTCCACCCTATATTTCAACTATCATATCTGTGCAAGTGATTATGAGCTACACTTTTTCATCATCTGTACTCATATTTTTTGAACCACAGTATAAAGTATAATTTCTCTTCACATTTCCTTTAAACCACCCTTCATTTGCAACTTTTTTAACCTTCATTTCGCTCCACATTTCAGGTACTTCATATGTGCAACTGCTTATATTCTAACCCATTAAACAAAATTTTTCTAGCAAGTTTTTAACCATTCCGTATAATTACAATTCTGCTCCACCCTATAATTCAACAACCTTTTACATGTCACTAGGGCCACTTAATATAAAATTTTTCTACCACCCTGTATACTTAGAATACTACTCCACCCTAAATTTCAACCATCCTGTATATGGAACAGCTTGTAGATCATAACATTCCTTTGTAATATTTTTTAAATCCACCTGTGTAACTGTATTTATACTTCACTACATATTTCAATCATCCTATATTTGATATGCAACTACTTGGATATTAAACAATTTTTTTAATCATCCTAAAAACTACAATTTCACTCCATCTTATATTTCAACCACACTATATAAAAACTGCATCTGACATTTTTCAACCCGTTTCATAACTATAATAGCTCAAGGACATAATTGAAGTATACTAACAATTTTTAAATTTTTTTATCCACCCTGTATAAACATAATTCTTCTCAACCTGTTCTTCAACTACCTGGTATATGCAACAATTTATGGCTATCCCAATCCAACTCTTTTGAACCACCCCGTATATCTAACTCCACTCCCCCTTATTTCAACCACATTGTATACGCAGCTGCTTAGGGGCCATCTAATATAACTTTTTTTAAAGGTTTAATTTTAAACCCATGTAATTCTATTCCGTTCTATGTTTCACCTATCCTATATATAGAACACACTGTAAAATTATGCTTGGCATATTACTTGAATTTTTTTAAAATCGAAAAATATTTCATAGTCATATTCCAAATTTTGAGTAAAAGCCAAGCTAACGCAAGTATCTAATATTTGGTGGGTGCGGAGGAACCAATAGTGTAATCTATACCAGATTTTAAGTCAAACTATAGCCTGGGCAACAAAAAAATATTCAGCCAAATCAGTTCAGTAGTTCTTATGTGATGTCCGAACAAACAAACAAACACACAACTACAATTTTATAATCGTATAGATGATTGCTAACTTTCGAAAATAAATTTGCAAACGAGTAGCCTCTGAACTTTGGTTTATGGACGTCTTATTGGCATAAATTATCTTGCAGACATTTAGTGATTAATATATTGAAACAAAACAAACACTTTTGGATTATATTCAGTGATAACAAACAAAGCAATTAGAGGGTTAGTTGATTATCAGTAATATAAATTTATTTCCAGAAATAGGTTATAGTGATTACCCAATTAAGTTTATAAAATTTTACTAAACTTCTGCGTTTTTAGGTATAGCTGTTATTATTGTTTCCGTTATCGTTAATACTTTATTTTTTTCAGGTTTCTTTTAATTGTTGACTTAAGTCTTGCTTAAGATTATCATTAAGCAATTGAATTTATTAAAGGATACATATTTATGTATAATTTCAATAAATATACATTATGAGGCGACACTTAATGAATTAGTTAGCTAACTTGATTTTAAGTCCTTAGTGGTATTCGGTAACAAGTTTTGTTCTGCTTCACTTCCAGGGTTTAGGGATTTTTGCATGTTCGGTCTAATAAGCAAGAATTATTCTTTCGTCTGTCATTAGTTTTATATGCTCCTTCCACATTTTTATATAATTTGAAATTGACTTCATTATACTTTCTAGTCTACGTATATCAATTCTGATGAAATCTGACCAAGAGAAAGCTTTTACTTTTGTCATAAATGCCAAATCTTCTACTCCAATTCTTCTCTGGAGATTTTCCGTTCATGAATATTCCTCTGTAAAGACCACTCTCTAGCAGAGTGTCATTTGATGGGGCTCTCAGGCTGTCAGAGCGGCGGAAACTCGCTCTCGTTTGCTCCATAATGTACACCTATTGCATGCCATGAAATTTATGTTCCTACCGGCGTTTTGTAAAAACATGCTATATGGGGTTTCAACGAATTTTTCTAACTGCAAATTGTACTACGATCTTAACAAAAGTTTATATTTTCACTCATTTTGAACACAATTCGGTGTTATAGTAAATATTTTTTGTACAATATACAGTGTTTTGTCTCAAACTAAGAATTTGCAGTTTGACTGTTTAAAAACTGATATATTAGACAAGTAATATGTATTAAAAAATAATAATATACCTAACATATTGTACATTTGTAATTCTTTTTGTAGGGATATAAGACCTTTAACTTTAATAAACACTTTTGTAAAATGAAAACAAGACTGTCATACTTCAATTTCCTAAAGTATTTTTAATTATATCATTTTTGAAATCGTAAGAAAGAAGCCCTGTTACAACCAGAAAGTTAATTTGTAGTAAGTTTATAATTCTACTTCACCCTATATTTCAACAACCTTGTATATACAACTACTTATTTGGCACCCAATATATCATTTTTGTACGACCCGGCATCCATAAAATTCTACTCCACCCTATATTGTAGATCATAACATTTATGTACAATATTTTGTATATCCACTGTATAGCTGTAATTATACTCCGCTACATATTTCAACCATCGTATATATGCAACTACTTGTGCATATAAAATATTTTTGTAACCACTCTATAAACTATAATCCTACTCCATCTCAAAATTCAACCACTCTGTATAAACCACTTCCTATATTTTTTCAACCAATTTCATAACTATAATAACTCAAGAATATAATTAAAAATCCTAACTGCTTACATTTTTTTTTTTTTTAAATATCCACCCTGTATAAATATTATACCCTTATTCCAACCATATTGTATATGCAACTACTGATGAGCCCAACAATATATCATTTTGTTATCCACCCTATATAAATATAATTCTACTCCGCCCGTTTATGAACCACCCAACTATTTATGGCCCACTCAATATAACTTTTTTGAACCACCCCGTATAACTAATTCCACTCCCCCTTAATTCAACATTTTTTATATGCAGCTGCTTATAGTACATCTAATATAACTTTTTTTAGATTTTTTAAATCCATGTCATTCTACTCCGCACTAAGTTTCCTATATATATAGAACACCCTGTAAATTTACACTTGATATGTCACATGATTTTTTTAAATCGAAACATGTTTCATCGATCGGCATTCCCGAATTTTGAATATAAGCTAAGCTAACTCAAATTCTAATATTTGGTGCTTGCTGTGGAACCAATAGAGTAATTGTGTTATCCAACATGGTAGAAGTTTTTTCGCTATATCTACCGTTTTTGTCAATTTATGGAGATAAAATATGCACCAGATTTTAAGTCAAACTATTGACTTTGCAACAAAAAATATTCAGCAAAATCAGTTCAGTAGTTCATAGATGATGCCTGAATAAACAAACAAACAAACAAAAAAAACAGGCAAACTTAACAATATTATAATAGTTAGTATAGACGCTATCTTTAATTTTTGTTTAAAACAACATTTTTCTGTTATGCTAATTGTTGTTATAGATAAGTTTTTAATATGGGTATTTATATGGCTTATCTGATACTTCCGTTATTAATCAGGTAGATAAGATATATCAATTTATTTACAAAACTTTAAATGTTAGTGAGTAGCAGCCACTATATAATACTGGGTCGATTAATTATTGTAAATATGTTGGTTGGTAATACGTTATCTATTAGTATACATATTACTTTTCATTTTTCCATTTATTAATCACGCATTACTTAAAAATATGTACAAATGATTTTTAATTTTTTAATTTTCGAATTTCATATGCAATTGTTTACCCGACAAAATTTTACGGCTCATAGTTTCAGAGATAAGGTAGGGGGAATGGGTAAAAATTTTTATATTTTTGTTAATATCTTTAAAACAAGTTATTATAAAAATATATAAAAATATATTTATCTTCGCCATAATGACCCCTTTCATTTGGTACATTACATGATGTGTTAGAAACAATTTTAATTTTATATTTTCCTTTTAATTCTGTAATTTGACCCCCAAAATTAATAGTAAAGGTTTCTTCTTATTTTTCCGGTAAAATTCAAACTTTTCCGTCCAGTAGTTTAGGAGAAAATTGCTGTGATGTGAAAGAGGCAGAAATCCGGAGTGATATTATAAGGGTATCCGTATATTATATATACGGAACCCTAAAAAGAACTGGCTTCAAATAAAGAAAATTGACACAATTGCAATAACCCTCTGCGATCAAACATTGTTTCTGATATCTATATTAACATTTAAATATTGGTTAAGAAAGATTATTGTCACTTAGTTGAGATCCTTGGTTCTTTTAAACTATTTTTCCGAATACCTGAAAAAGTTTATGTATGTTTATGTTTATTGAAACAAATATGGAATCGTCTTTGGATCTACTGTAATAGAATTATATTTATAATATTAAGATTGACTAAGCCGTTTTAAAAAAAAACCGTTAAGATTTTCTGGAGTTAGCAATGCTTCACGTTATAGAACATTATATGGTACCCCCTCTGAATATTATCTAGTTAAAATTATTGAAACTGATTAAACTATTTTATAGTAATCCATGAGAGTACACAAACAAAAGCCATTCCTAAGTGGTTTAAAAATGTGAACAAACTTAATGAATGACTAAAACTATAATGGGTGTGATTTTCTTGTTCATCAAGAAGTAACGCATTTATACTTTAATCTGTTCAATGTAATTTTAATAAATATTAAATTCCTTTTTAAAATATTTTTATAATTGTATACCTAATACTATAAAACGAGCAAGGTTTGTATATATATATATATATATATATATATATATATATATATATGTTATATAATAATTCATACACACACGTGTTGCTTACTCAGCAAGTATCCGTGAGAAGCGTATCATTTACGATTTCGCAATATCATATTACGTTAACGATATGCCAGTTCTCAGTATAATCCTGTATACGCTAAATTGCAGATTTTATCACGCCTTGAATTGTATAAATACTAAATAATTAACGGTCTCGTCGGAGATCATTATAGTAACTTGTGTAAGGCGTAACTCTGCCTGTTTAAAATTTGAAATTTGTATTTAAGTGAAAATAAAGTTTTTTAAAAAAGTTAAATTTAAAAGAGTTAATCTAAAAATTGGCGCAGTCAGTAGGATTGTTTAAACACAGTTTAGTCAATTCCTAAAAAATTGTGGGGAATTTTAATTCTTCGTTAAACAAACGAACCCACGGCAAGCGACAGCAGCTGAAGGCCAAGGACACCAGGAACACGCACATACCGCTCACCAGTGTACCAGCCAACAGACATCGACTGCCAGACGTAGCATTAAGGACCCTAGATTTAAGGACAAAAGCAGGCGACACCAACTGAGGCCAAAGGCATCAAGGAACACGCACCCTAGAGGACGCTCACCGGTGCACTAGCCGCAGAACAAGTCAAATGCTTGGAAGGTACATGTAAGTACTGAAACGAATCATCACGAAATATTATTTTGAACATTTTAATAAATATTGATTTTTATTATTTTATTACATTTATTAATATTGAACTACATACATTTTTATATCATTGATGTTCTATCGTTATAATTTTTAACATTTAAAACGTTCACATACTAAATATCCACAAATATTCACACACTGCTTTACACGAGTAATGGTTGTTTGTTTGGGAAGTTAGTTTTTAAAAAAATAAAAATTAACAACTCAAAATCTACCAATTTTGTATTTGAGAACGTGTTGACAGTAAGAAGACAACTTTTACAATGACAATTAAAACAATTAAAATAATATAATCAGTTTTGTACAATCATCAAGATGCAGATTAATAATAACAGGATGTGCAAGATAAACAATAATTTATATCTACAGTGTGGAATTTACTAACATAATTCCTCCCTGGCGAAATGGAACTTCAGGGGTGGCATGAAGTTCTGACGACTCCTGGCGTTTTGGCTTGGGTTTTCTTGACCATGGCTTGAACTTCTTGTATAATTTGAATGCAATGATTACAAGTACTGCAATGATTATTAGTATTATTGTAATACTAATTGGGTGGCTAGTCTTCTCCAAGGGGTTGATTTCCAAGGGTTGAATTTCATGAGACAATTTGTGTAGCTCTGAAATTTCGTCTAGCTTGATTTGGCGAAGCTGTATGTGATTGAGGGTTGAACTTTCATAATCTTCCGGTATTTGTATTTTTGGAAGTGAAAATTTGGTTGTTTTCGGAAATTCTTGGCTATGGGCGAACATTTGACCATTTATGGTTATTTGGCATCCTTCAGGAATATTGATTATACTCGGTTCTGTGATTAACTGAATTCCATTTCCATTTTTGCAGTTAAAAGGGGTTTTAATTGGATTTGCTGGAACGGCAATAATTTCGTTTTGGGCAACTTGTTCGATTATACTTGCTGAAAGCCTGGTAGTTCGTACGATGCATTGAGATGAGTCACTTTTGGAAATTATTGAAATTTCGCAACTATCATCTATAGGCTGTGGCTGTCCTCGGCATATATATGTGTCTTCAATTTTTGGGCAATTTTCGGCTGGTATTAGATAAGTAGTAAGACTCATGAGGATATATGGATGTGGAATTATAAGGGTTCGGTTTTTCCATGGAATAGGGAACGAGTGGAAATAATTATATTGTGTAGCATCAAATAATGGTACATACATTGTAAAATAGATCAAATTTTCTTCAGTGTGAATATTTACTGAAAACATTTTATAATAATTCCGTAGGTCTTTAAGGTGAAGTATTTGGTTTTGGGAGAAAATTGTATTTAATTCTTTTAATATTAAAAGTAAATCTGATTTTGGTAAAATTCCTGGGTGTAATTCTTTGAGATGAGCAAAACTTACTGCGTTTTCAATAGTTATTATAAATTCTTTTATTCTATCTAAATTCATATAAAGCTGTGAAAATGTGTTTTGGATTTTTGTTATAATTTTATGATCTCTAGTTGTCATTTTGAGTTTATTCAAGGCATTTTCTAATTGTTTCATTAAAATATTTTGATTTAAAGCTAATGTTGAAACTGTTTTGTTATAATGTTCGAGAAGTTTAGTTGTAATTGATGTTTGGACTTCAATTCTTTTTGCTATCTTATACTGATTTTCTTCTAGAGTCGATAGATAGGGCTTTATTGATTGATTCACGGTCTTCGTTGTCCATTGTTCCAAATTTTTTTTAATATTTCCAATGGGGTTAATTAATCCTCTTCGTACGCGATTTGAAGTAAAAGCGGCTATTCTATTTTTTATCTCTAATATTTGATTAAGATTATGGGTTACTAATTGATTAAATCCCATATGGTTAAGTGATATATTTAAAATAATAGAATTATTTTTTAATTTCTTATTTTCTATAATATTCTTTAAGGATATTAATATATTTTCATTATTTCCTAATTCTACGTTTAAGTCAGTGAGGTTAATATAGTGAATAAACTTATGATATGTTGAGGGTATTCTAGCTGAACCTAATTCTTGAGTATATATATAATTGTTAAAAGGGGTTATAGTTATTTGGGTATTTATTAAAGGGATTGTCAAAATACAGTTAAGTATTACTAGTAGTTGGTTGTTCTTCATCTTTGTCTCGACTGGGTGTTCCTGTAGGTGTTCCTGGAATAAATCGTTTTTTCTTTACTCTACTTTTATGTACGAGTCCTAGTTTTGTTTTGGCAATAATGTTTTTATCTTTGATTACCTGAGTTTAAATGAATTGTGGTCTAGTTTTAGTTCTACCTTGGTTAGTTTTTATATAAACGTTTTGGTCAGTTTCTACCGTTTCAGGGTTGGATTTCTTTTGATTTATTTTAGAAATTGTTTTGTTTTTGTTAAGTTCGATCGAGTTTCTAACTCTGTCGTATATTTTATCTGCTAGAGATTTGTGATTTTGGGCATATTCTGAAGTAATAGCTTTTTCAGAAAGATCAAAAGGATTTATGTCTGTATGTCCAAGTATAATATTAAAAGGAGTTTGTTGAGTAACGCTGTATATAGAATTGTTATAACTGATGATTGCAAATTTTATTAAAGTTTCAATGTCTTTCGTTGGGTTATCTTTTCTTAAGCATCTAAGTTCATCGAGTAGGGTTGAATGAAATCGTTCTACCGGGGAATTAGAATTTGAGTTTCCAGGGGTAGTAAAGTGTAAGGTTATTTTGTGAAGGTTACAAAAATCAACAACTAAATGATTTTTAAATTCGGTTCCATTATCACAAATAATCATTCTGGGAATTCCATAAAATGAAATAAAAGTTAGAAGATTATCGTATATCTGAATTGAGTTTTTATCTTTTAAGGGTAGTGCTTGTCCAAATTTCGAAAAGGGATCCATTATTGTTAAGAATGTTTTATTTTCGCAGAAAAATGTGTCAATGTGAATTATTTCTAAAGGTCGTTTAGGAGTAGATGTTAATTGAAGTTTTATATTTTGAGGGTGTCTTTCGTATTTACAAGTTTGGCAAGTTTGGCAAGTATTTATGTAAAGTTTTATGTCGTTTTCCATAGAGGGCCAATAGTATTTTTTAAGAGAATTTTTAACTTCATGAATTCCTTTATGGGAAAGTTTTCCGTCATGGTGGTATTTTATTAAAGTTTGTTGTTCTTCTTTATCTGTTATGTCTTGAAGTAGTTTTGAAGATGTGACAAGATTAAGGGAAGTAAAGTTTTTCTGTAAGGTAGTTATGATTTTGGCTTTATCGTGTTCATTAAAAAAGTAAAGGCAATATAATTTATCAGGGGCAATAGTTTGTTTAAACATATTCGTTATTTCTTGTTCGTCTGCGGATCTGGCTAAAGTTAAAGTGTATCTAAAATTTTCAAAAATTCTTTTGGCTGATATGCTAGACATCAAGGCGTTTGGATTATGAGAAATTATTATTTGTCGTTTGTAAGAGTTAGTGGGTCTTTCCGTTGGTCGTATTTCTAAAATAGGGTTTTCGCGAGAAGTATGTTGGGTGGCAAGTTCATCATCTTGATTATTTAAAATCTGTGGAATATTTGGAGTAGGAGGGGATGACGTGTATAAATCTAGGGGTTGATTTTCGTCATTTTTGTTTAATGTTTCTTTGTTCATTTGTTGATTCTCCTGTTCAGCGATTTCTTTTGCTAAATCTAAAATTTGTCGATAGGTATCTTCATCTCCATCATTCGCTATCATTGATTGATTTTCATCTCCAATGGCATTCATATTAGGGTTGTTTTCTAATTTTATTCTTGAAAGAGCGTCTGCGGCTTGATTTTCTTTTCCTTTCTTGTATTTTATCTTGAAATCGAATTCTTCCAATTCTAGTCTCCATCTGTGAAGTTTTGAGTTTGGAGTTTTAAGGGAAAATAACCATTCTAAGGGTTTGTGGTCACAAAAGGCTGTAAACTTCTGATTATATAAATATGGTCTAAAATAGCGGCATGCCCAAACAATAGCAAGTAATTCCTTTTCTATTGTTGAGTAGTTTATTTCTGCAGGGTTTAAAGTTCTTGAAGCGTAGCTGATAGGGTGTCCATTTTGTGATAAAATTGCTCCTAATGCAAAATTTGAACTATCCGTCGTTAGTTGAAATTCCTTCGAAAAATCTGGGTATGATAAAATTGGTTCATTACATAAAAGTGTTTTGCAATAATTAAAAGTTTTCACGAATTCATCATCAATGATTATCATTTCACCTTTCTTTAGTTTTTGTGTAGGGGGTTTTACTATTTTAGCAAAGTTTTTTATAAATTTCCGATAATAACCTATAAGTCCTAAAAAGCTTTTAATTTCACGGTGAGTTTTGGGAAGTGGAAATCTTTTAATTGCATCAATTTTCTTTGGATTTGGTTTTATTCCGTTTGGTGTAACAATATGTCCTAAAAATTCTACTTCTTTTCTTAAAAATTCGCTTTTATCTAATTGTACTTTTAGGTTGGCATTTCTGAGAGTTTGAAAAATTTGTTTCAGGTTTTTTATATGTTCTGTAAGGGATGTCGAAAATACTATTATATCGTCCATATATACTAAACAGATTTTATTTTGAAAATTTCTGAGAACATTATCCATTACTCTTTGGAATGTAGCTGGTGCGTTTTTTAGACCAAAGGGCATACGTAAAAATTCATAGTGTCCATTTTCTGTATTAAATGCGGTTTTTTCTATGCTGTCTGGGTGCATCTCTATCTGATGGAAACCAGAAGCTAAATCTAGAGTTGTGAAATATCTACATCGTCCAAATTTATCCAAAATGTCATTAATATTTGGAATAGGGTAGCGGTCGTCGATTGTCTTTTCGTTGGCTTTTCTATAATCTATTACTATTCTCCATTTTCTTCTTCCTGATGCGTCTAATTTCTTCGGTACTATCCACACAGGGGATGACCAGGGTGAGATACTAGGTCGTATAATTCCATCGTTCAACATTTGTTGTATTTGTTTATGAATTTCATCTTTATGTACTTGAGGGAATCTGTAACTTTTTTAATGACAGGGTTCTTCATCCTTAGTTCTAATTTGGTGTTTAACAATATTTGTGAAACTAAGTTGATCTTTGGGTTTTTGAAAAATGTCGTTGAATTCTTCGCATAAGTTTAATAGAACATTTTGTTTTTCGTGGTTTAAGTGATTTGTTCTGATAAGGGATGAAATATCTACTTTATCAGATTCAGGTGGAATTAAATTGAAATTATAAATTTCGTGTTCGTCGGTAATTGGAGTACAAGGATAAGGGTTGGTAAATGTTATTAAATTTTGGTTTGAACAAGTATTATGGATTTCGATTTTTGCAAAACCATTTTTAGCATATGTAAGAATTTCTGGTATATAAATTCCATTTTTATTGTAACAATGAATAAGTATTTGTCCTTCTCTTATATTTACTGGTATACGTTTTGTTACGATTTCTAAGGGGTTAAGATCAAATGTATAGGTTGAGAAGTCTTCACGGAAATACAGGGGAATGACAGTGTATTTATTTACGAGTCGATTGTTTTCTACATCAATTGAGAGATTTAATTTTTGAAGATCTCGAAAACCTATTAGTCCGTCAAAATAGTCATGAAAGTCATATAAAATAAATTCTATGTTTTGGTCTGTATTAAATTCAGCAAAGGGTGGTACTGATGCTTTGTATTCAGCAATGGCTTTTCCAGTACAAGTTTTTAGTTCAGTTCTGTTTATATAAATACATTCAGGGTGATATTCGTAAATTATATAGGGTCTTATAATTGAAAATGAGCATCCGGTGTCAATTAGTAGTTTATAGATTTTATTTTTAATTTGGATTTTTATGTAAGGTAATGAGTTTGCGGTTATTTGGTTTAATTCATATGTTAAGTTAGATTGTTTGAATTGTGATCGATTGGAAAATCCTGTTTAAAATTTGGGGATTCTTCTAAATAATCTGTGTTTTGTTGATGGGAATATCTGTTTTTTTCAAAATATTGTTCAGGATTGATATTTTCAACATTAAAATTTTCTACGCCAGACATAGGGGTAGATAAGTTTTGTTTCGAGGGTCCTGGAAAATTATTAATATTTCTCTGAGGGTAGTTTTCCACACCAGACATAGGGGTAGGAGGTTGAGGTTTAAAATGTCTGTTTGGGGTAAAAACATTTCTGTTTGGGTTTGATCCTTGTTGATTATTAAAGTTGGGCCTTTTTGTAAATTGAGGGATGAAAGATCTTTGTTGAGGTTGATTGTGTTGATTCGGAAAAGATTTTCCTCTAAAAATTCTAGAAAAGTTTTGGTGATAATATTTAGGATTAGAGTTTTGGGAATTAAAATTATGATTTTGTTGAGAAGTTCTGTTGTTTTGAAATTGGGGTTTAGAGTTTGTCTGTCTCTGTTGGGGATTTCCTAGATTTCTTTGAGCCATACGGTTTTCATATTCCTGTTCAAGTCCAGAAAATAAATTGATGGCTTGTTCAAGGGCAACAGGGTTAGATAATTTTAAGTCAGTTTGGTATCTTTCGGGGATGAAAGTTATGAAGCGGTTTTTTGAATTGCTTTCACAAAATTCAATTTTTAATATTTGTCTATTAGGGTCTGTTTCAGTTAGGTGTATCTTATCAATTATTTGGGATCTCATATGTTGCAAACGAGAACCAAAGGCTAGAAGAGATTCATTGGGTTTAGGGAAAGCTTGATTCATTTTCATTTCGAGGGTTTCTAACGTATCATTACATGAATAAAGGGAAATTAAACGATTTTTTAAAGCGTCCCATGTATTAAGTTCAATTCTTCCTGCACAAGTTATTTTTGCGGCACCTTTTAATTTTTGTCGCGCATGAGCAAAAACAAATTTGTGAGTAGGTTGGGGAAATTCTGCAAACATATTTTCTACCTGGGCAATATATTGTCTTAATTCCAAAGTGTTACCGTCAAATTCAGGAATGAATTCAGCAAAATATTTAATTAAATTTACATCAATTGCTCCCTGTGAACTTTGGGAAGTGTTCGCGGATGGTAATTGCGTTGGTTGACTCATGATGATGGCTAATTTATTTTTAAAATAAGAAAGATTTAATTCGGTTTCAGAGTCACTGGAATCAGTTTCAAAATTGCTTTTGGGATTTCTAAATTCGTTCATATAATTTTATATGACGGGAAGTAAAAATAAAAATTTGTTAACACATAAAACAATAATAATATATAAGAAATTGTCTTGAATAAAAAAATTAATTGTGAACTGATTGATTTTTTCAAAAATAAATCAATTCAATAACATATCATCAAATAAATAAATAATGTCAAGTTCAAGTCTATATAATATTTGTTAACTTTCGCTTTTGTTTGTATTGAAAGTATATCACGATAAGATTTACTTTCAACAATTAAAACACAAGATTGCAGTTTCGTCTAAATGAAAAATATCAGTTAGTAATCTGCTATAGCGATTTAAAACAAAGTCAAGGTATAGAATACAAAGAGCTATTATCTCTCTTATCTTTATCTTTTCTCTTCAAGTGAAAATGCAGTTGTAAATATAAATTGAAATTGCAATAATAATTCGCTTTCAATTAGTGAATTATGGAATATTATAAAATTAAAGATTTCAAAAATTCGAAAAACTTAGTCTATGTGTAATATAACACTCTTGATACTACCAATGATAACTGTCAGAGGAAATATCGGTTTGATTGGAAAAGAGTCTCACTTACCTCGAGGTTTCTTTGGGTGTAGGCTATGTTCAATTTGGCTCAAAAACCTCAGTTTTTCGTCTCTTTTTCAAAAACTGCTGAACTTTGCTGCTGACTGCGCCAGTAATGGTTGTTTGTTTGGGAAGTTAGTTTTTAAAAAAATAAAAATTAACAACTCAAAATCTACCAATTTTGTATTTGAGAACGTGTTGACAGTAAGAAGACAACTTTTACAATGACAATTAAAACAATTAAAATAATATAATCAGTTTTGTACAATCATCAAGATGCAGATTAATAATAACAGGATGTGCAAGATAAACAATAATTTATATCTACAGTGTGGAATTTACTAACATAATTCACGTTACTGATCTCCCACAACCCATACCAACACCATCAACAACATCTGAACGAATTATAATTCCATCTATAATTCTGTATTTTGCAACATCTCAAAAACATATTTTAATACATTATGCCGGAAACAAGAGCGCAAGGTTCCGTTGAACCCTACAAATTATCCGAAATTTTTGCCATCATAATCATTAAAAACAAACTTCGCGGTAGAGCCGCACAATTAGTAAACTTGCGTAACGCGGATAATTGGATAGATATTCGGACATTGTTAGAAAACCATTTTGGCGACTCAAGAGATTTATCGGCATTAATACAAGACCTCCAGAGGATGAGACAAACAAATGAGTCACCTATGACTTTCGCAGCTAGATTACAAACGCATTTAGCTAAAATGTTAGCCTCCGTTAACAAACAAGTGCTAACAACAAAAGAGAAACAAGCCCAAAGCGACCTTATAGAAAATATGGCCCTCAATAGCTTATTGTCGGGTTTAGAACCGAAGATAGGACAAATCGTACGAGCTAGTGACCCTCGCGATATTTTAACCGCTGTATCGAGAATTAAGCGCGAATTACAATTACACCATTTTGAAAACCAAAAGTTTCAAGGCGTCAGACAACCAACTCCAAACCGTAAACCCATGATTCCCCCAACAATAAAGCAATGCTCATTTTGCAAACCCTCAGGGCATACGTATATCGAATGCCAGGCAAGAATGATACAACAAAACCCTCTTGGACAGAATTTTCGTCCACAATTTCCAAATTTCAGAAACACTCAACAATCTATGCCTTCAACAAGTACACAACCGCGACCAATAAACCAACTTCCCCCAAATTCAAATCAAACCCCACAAGCCTCAGGTCAATATCGACCAAACCCTAATTATTTCAGACAGCAAAGAACTCATCATGTAAACAATCTCGAATACTATGCACCATACGACGATTACGATACCGCATATGAACAACAATATGACCGGTATGATTATCAATTGACTGACAACCCTCATCAATACAACTTTTCAAAAACTACTCATCCGTACCTGATGAACAATACGAAACAGTGACTGACGAATATGCAAACTATCCCTCCTATGAACCAACATTTGACGAACCAAGGCACCGAAATTTTCGCGAACCCCTCCAGAATTCGAAACCACCCGAATTCGAAGTACCAATACTTCCAATGAAATCCCTGAACTTACAAGAAGTTCAACCCAACTCTTTCAAGACAGAACAGCAGTTTCTGTAAGACCACTCCTGTCCGTTAATTCGAAAAACTTATTTTATATTACTGATGCTTCAAATTCTTACAAACTTTTAATCGACACAGGTGCAGGACTTTCTATTTTCAAACCCAAAACCTGCCAACGATTCTCTAACAGATTCCCAGAAAATGTCGTAATTCAAGGAATTACAAACGAAAAAATTTTAATTAATGAATCAACTCTCGTATCCTTCAATATCAACGATCCCCACAAAGTCTATATTTGTAATTTAGATATAGAATTAGATGGACTCTTAGGATCAGACTTTCTAGAGCATTACGATTGCGTAATCGATTTTAAAAATAAAAAACTTATGACCAAATTCAAGTCACTACCCCTATACAAAGTAACTAACGAAACTATCAACCCTAACTCGACACTTTCTACTCCACCAAACCAACATTTAACGAACTCTTCAGTAACTCAAATTAATATGGTAACTATTGAACCACGAACCGAAAAAATCTGTAAATTCAAAAGCAACTTGAAAAATACTGATTCTGTACTAATAGGAACCGAACAAAACAAAGTTCACATCCCAAACGCCATAGTAAAAATTGACAGCAACGGCGAATTTTTAACATCCGTTCTAAACGCGAACGCCATTCCAAAAACCTTCTTTTTCAAAAAAATAATATTAGAACCTTTACAAACGGATAACGTTTACAGTTTTAACAAATACCAAAATACAAATGTACAAATTGATAGACGAAACGAAATAATCAACCAACTTCGCCTCGAACATTTAAATGACGAGAAATGCGAACTTATTACTCAACTCTGTCTCGAATTCTCAGACATCTTTTACTTAGAAGGTGACCAGTTGACATTTACTAACGAAGTGAAACACTCTATCGATACCAACAATTGCAAACCAATCTTTACTAAGTCCTATCGTTATCCCCATATCCATAAAGAAGAAGTTAAGTCACACATTTCTAATATGCTTGACCAAGGCATAATCCGTCCTTCTAACTCCCCCTGGTCTTCCCCAGTCTGGGTCGTACCCAAAAAATTAGATGCTTCAGGTAAGCAAAAATGGCGTGTAGTCGTAGATTACCGCAAACTCAATGACCAAACCATAGGCGACAAATACCCCCTTCCAAACATTTCCGATCTATTAGATCAACTTGGACGTTGCCAATATTGCACAACTCTCGATCTTGCATCGGGATTCCACCAAATCGAAATCGAGCCCAAAGATATCCAGAAAACTGCATTTACCGTAGAAAACGGACATTTCGAATTCGTCCGAATGCCTTTTGGATTAAAAAATGTCCCGTCCACTTTCCAACGCGTCATGGACAATATACTTCTAGGTATACAAAACGAAAGATGTCTTGTCTATATGGACGACATCATTTTCTTCTCGCCCACAATTCATGAGCACACCCTTCAACTCATAGAAGTTTTCAAACGTCTTAGAAAATCTAACTTAAAAATCCAGCCCGATAAATGCGAGTTCCTGCGCAAAGAAGTGGCATATTTAGGACACCTCATCACTCCCGATGGCGTAAAGCCAAATCATAATAAAGTCGAATGTATAATAAAGTTCCCTCAACCTCAAAATCAAAAAGAAATTAAGTCATTTTTCGGATTAGCCGGCTATTACAGGCGCTTTATCCCAAACTTTGCAAAAATCTCTAAACCCCTGACGAGACTAATTCAAAAAGATACACCATTCCTATTTCATTCAGAGTGCACTAAATCTTTTAACGAATTAAAACAGGCATTGACTTCAACCCCAATATTAATATATCCAAACTTCAATGAACCATTCGTCTTAACTACAGACGCTAGCGTTTTTGCAATCGGTGCTGTATTGTCACAGGGACCGATAGGTAAAGACCTACCTATTGCATACGCCTACAGAACTTTATGTCAAGCTGAGACTAGATACTCAACGATTGAACGAGAACTCTTAGCTATTGTATGGGCTGTCAAGAAATACAGGCCGCTAATTTTTGGCCGTAAGTTTCAACTAATCACCGATCACCGCCCGTTAACCTGGCTTTTCTCCATCAAAGACCCAGGTAGCCGACTCGCAAGATGGCGACTAAAGCTTGAAGAGTATGACTATGAGATAATATACAAACCCGGTAAAATCAACAAAAATGCAGACGCCTTATCCCGTATAAAAATCAATAACTTTAACAAATGTACTAAATTTCAATCAAAACATGAACTAGTAACATTCCCAATACTACCACTTAACGAAGACTCAGATAGTGACGTTCCCGAAGACGAAAACAACGAAATCAATCCGGAACACTTATCTCGCGAATTCAAAAGCTTCCTTGAAAGATACCAAACTATTTCCCTGATCGACTACAGTAAAACCCAATTTTCTAACGGTCAGCTCCTCGACAAAGAAAATAAAAACATAATTGTATTTCCACAACAATCAAACCTCCAAGATTTTCACAATAAAATATTTGACGATATTTTTTAAGAAAATGCAGACTTTCAAACTTTTAGCATCAACGTTTATTCAAATAAAACTGTACGAAAAAGAAAATACTTCATCATACCGATTCCATCCGACTCGGAAATTATTAACGAACTATTATTTGCCTCTCTCTACATAAACCTCTTAACACCTCCAGTAACCTATTGCGTAGAGAACAACATTGACCTACCCATATTAGAGATGCTCTCTTTTATTTTCGCAGACACTGATATAAAATGGAAAATTTGTCAAAATGTTACACAAACTATCAAAAAAAAACAAGTTCCCGTGATACTCGACCGAATTCACAACGGTAAAAGTAATATTCACCGCGGAATAAACGAAACAATTCGTAGAATCAAACAAAAATTAATTGGCCCGGTTTAACTAAAGATGTAGAAAACTTTATTAGAAATTGCGATATTTGTCAAAAGACGAACTTACCAAATTTTCACAAGCTTACCCCATCAGCGATAAATCAGCCAAAACAGTTGTCAACACTTTATTACTTTACTTCCAGCATTACGGAACACCCCTTCGCATTCACTGCGACTACGGCAGAGAATTTGATAATGCCCTACTCAAGGACCTGTGCAAACTTTTTGATATTAAACTGTCATTTTCCAGTGTAAGAGATCCACAGTCCTATGGCTCACTTGAGCGTTTGCATTCGACACTTCTAGAAATGATAAGGATTCACAAATCAGAAAACCCTGATGAACACCCGTTCAACATTTTACCTTATGCTGTGATAGCATACAACAATTCAACAAGTAAAACCCATGGTTTCACACCATATGAACTTGTATTTGGCTACACATCCAGCCGACCTCCCGAAACACTTTATAACCAATAAGAGTTAATTTCCAAATATGTTCGTGACCTCAACAATCGCATATCCCATTATTACAGAATTGCTCGCGAACGAACAGAAGTTCAAAAGCAAAAAGCAAAAGAAAGATTCAATAAACACGTTTCTGAAAACCTTCCAAATTACCAAATCGGCGACAAAGTCTACATCAAAGAATCGCAGCTTAAATATAAACTCGAAAATAAATTCAATGGACCCTTTCAAATTTTGGAACTCCATAACAATTCCGCTACTCTCCTAAACTTAGCAACTAATCAAAGGACTAAAGTTAACTTCGATAGACTGAAGCCTTATTCAGAAAGTTAATTTCTGTTCCAGATTTTTTTGCTGTTCGGATCAGCAATATCACACTTCGAACTAAAACCAATCAACAACACACTTGGGATATATTATCATGATGAAACAAGGATCGTCCTATCCAACCACAAATGGACTCTTCTAGCCCACCGCAACTTATCAGCACTAGAACACGCTTTTACAACCAATAACCGATTACTTGACACTTTAACTAAAACAGTAAGTCTCGATGTACATTCTATGAATAATTTCAGGTCTGAAATACAAACTCATATCAGTTTGTTAACACAAATCTGTAACTCTCTTAAAGAGAAATTTTCAGAAATTTACTCCGACACGAAACGATTTAAACGCGGATTATTAAACGGTGCCGGAACGTTATTTAAAGCTATAACAGGTAATTTAGATGCCTCGGGCGGTGAGTTTTACACAAACAGCATTAATAGTTTGAATCAAAAACAATTGCAAATTGAAAACGTAATGATAAATCAAATGAGCATCACAACTTCAGTTATTAAAAATTTTAATGAGACCATTGCGAAATTACAAATAGATGAAAAGACTTTCAACGAAGGCATTAACCGGATTAGAAGAACAATCATTCACCTCGCAGACAAAACAGCATATATTCAAGCTAAACTTTCATTTTTAGATATATGCGAAAAATTGATGGAAAATTACCTTTATTTACAGGATAACCTAAATGACATTTTAAACGCTATCACCTTTGCGAGGCTCAAAATAATACATACATCAATTTTAACGCCAGAACATTTGATAACCGCCTTACAAGAAATCTCACAAAATTTAGTAAAAAATAATTTACCTCTTCCGGTAAGATATTCAAATGTTGCCAAATATTTAGAGATTATAGATCTTGAAGCTTTTCAAACACGTTCAGATCTTGTCTTTGTTCTCAAAATACCACTCGTAGAAGAGCAACCCTAAACCGCTTTCCATCTTTATCCTATCCCTATTTATGACGATAGAACAGTCCTACACCATGTACTTCAGTTCACCCAGAAATAATTTGCGTGAAATGATGATTCTTTAATGTACATCCCAATAAAGGATTTAAGTGCGTGCAAACCGCTAAACTGTCGCGAAAAACTTTGCTCCGAATTGTATGCTTACCCTATAAACACTAATGCCCTATGTGAAGCTCAACTGTTGAAAAACTTAAAAAATGTGCCGGAAAATTGTAAAAGTTATATTATTTTCAGCCAAGGCTATAATGTGCAAAAACTTGAATATAATACGTGGCTAATCATAGTTTCAGAACCTATACGAATCACTATCAACTGTGCAGAAACTGATGTAAAAACTGTAATTATAAATAAAAACTCAGTTCTCAAACTTTACTCGGAGTGCAGTGCTTTTATCGGCATCACAAAGGTACAAGCCGAAAATCGGAAATCCATAAATATTACTGATAATTCCCATCCAGTTTACATACCTTATAACTGCTGTAAACCTATACCAGATAAAGTCAAAGTTCCAGAACTCCAACTCTTAAAACTGGAACACCTCAATATCGAAGAATTAGATATAGACAGTCATAAACTCGACCAATACTCTAGAGACTTAGAGGACTTAATCAATCAACCATTTATAACGAAAAATATTTCATGGTTCACATATGTAACTATTGCAGTTATAATAATCATAGCTGCCTACATCATATACCGCACTACGCATAAGAAATTACAGCTCCGAAGAAGAAACCGTTCTGCACAACATACGCCACAACCGACCAAAAGAAGTTTTAGGCGCTTAATTCCAAAACTTCGCCCGACTTTGGATTTTCCCGAAAAAGACATTGAATTGGAAGAAAAGCTTAAGCTTTTTTCACACGATTTTAACATTATATTTGGACTATTTTATTTGCAATATTATTATTTTATTATTTATTTTTATATCAATATATTCGTAACCTATTTTATATTATTATCCAATTTATCGTATTTAGCTTATTATCATGTTCATGCTTTATTTTGATATTATTATTTTTATGAATTATTAGATATTAACTTATTTCAGACAATTGCTAAGGTTTTACTTTTCACTTCATTTAAATATCATATTACATTTTAATGTTATTTCAAAAAGTTGATGCTATACCATCAACTTTTCATTTGTGATGGGAGTTGTTATATCATAATTCATACACACACGTGTTGCTTACTCAGCAAGTATCCGTGAGAAGCGTATCATTTACGATTTCGCAATATCATATTACGTTAACGATATGACAATTCTCAGTATAATCCTGTAGACGCTAAATTTTTTCACGTCTTGAATTATATAAATACTAAATAATAATAATAATAATAATAATATATGTCTTTATTGTAACACAGAAGGGTTACAAAAGGCGAAGTTAAAGCATAAGCTTTCTATCTTAACCCATATAAAATTTTGAGTAATCACTAGACTAAATAATAACAACACATAACATAGAGTAAAAAGTAATAAATTATTGTACATATACTACGATCACGTTTAAGGATCATTTCAATTATCTTATATAGTTTAGATTCCTTGGAAGTAAATAAGTATTAATGGTTATATACATTAAAGAAAAAATCTAAAAATTAGCAAATTGCAAAAATACAAGCGGTACATTATTACATGCTCAGAAAATAGATGATATTAGTGGACGAATAGAGCACCTGAACTGTTTTGGATGGAGATGCTTTAAGCGTTCCGGAACTTTGTTGTAGAGTAGAGAAACTTGGTAAGTAAAAGATCGCTCATAGAGGGTAGTTTGGTGGACAGGTGGCGTTATTGTATACTTATGCCGTAAGTCTAATGCATGAGCATCATGTCTGAATCGAATTTTTTGATAGAGATAGCTAGGGTTTTTACTACATATTATTTTATTAAATAATACGAGAGAATGAAATATTCTCCTTTCTTTCATACTCTGCCACCCAATTTCTTTTAGCTTTTCACTCACACCTCTTTCATATTTTCGTATTCGTCCAATTAGACGCACACAACAATTTTGAATTAATTGAATACGCCTAATATCAGTATTTAGAAGACACGGATGATATAAAGTATCACAAAAATTAAAGTGTGAAAGCACTAAAGAGTCACACAAAGACTTTCTAATACTTTCACTTAAAATTCGTCTATGGCTATATATTAGTTTTAGATTAGCAAAAGCTCTGCTTATGCACATATTTATATGAGCCGAAAACCGCAGATTAACATCTAGAAGCAGTCCCAAATTTCTCGCACTATTGACGCACTGAAGTCTCTCATTGTTTAAAATTAGATTTAGAGAGCCTTCCAGTTGACCTCTACATTGGCTACGTCCAAATAATAGAGTCTGACATTTTCTTGGATTCAGCTCGAGGCAGTGATTCATAGAAGCTCTAAAAAGAGTGTTTATATCATTATTTAACTTTTCATTTGCTTCATCTATAGCTTCTGGTAAAAACGACATATAAATTTGCGTGTCATCTGCATACATATGAACAGAAGAGTATTTTGGCACAGTTGCCAACTGGGAAGTATATATGGTAAAAAAAAGAGGGCCAAGAATAGACCCCTGAGGTACACCACACAGAACATTTAAAGCCTGTGACTGGTCAATAATTAACGGTCTCGTCGGAGATCATTATAGTAACTTGTGTAAGGCGTAACTCTGCCTGTTTAAAATTTGAAATTTGTATTTAAGTGAAAATAAAGTTTTTTAAAAAAGTTAAATTTAAAAGAATTAATCTAATATGTATATATATATATATATATAATATATATATATATATATATATATATATATATATATATATATATATATTTGTTTTTAAGTTTTCGCTGGCACTAAATGTTTTAGGTGGTTTCCGGGAATTCATCCGCGTAGTTGATAACTGATCCCTGCCGGGATCGATGGTAAAATGACGACGTTTCAGCAGAGTCACATCTGCCCTCTTCAGGTCGGTTCGCCTCAACAAGGACATTGTCATTCTACCTGCTGATAAAGGAAATGCGACTGTAATTTTAGATACAGCGGATTATTCAAACATTGCTACAAGATCCAGCATATAAACAAATTACTAGTGACCCAACAACTTATTTGGAGAAAACAACCAAGGCCAAAATCCTAGCAAGTAGGATCGATAAAAATCATAAAAGTCATCGAGATGTCCGAAATTCTATGGGTTGCCAAAAGTACATAAAGAAGGTGCACCTTTGAGGCCAATAGTAAGCTGAATTGGATCCCCAACACAACACCTAGCCAAATACCTAGCCCAACAACTTCAACCGTTTGCAAAGGGGGCAGACTCATATGTCAAAAATTCGACACATTTCATCGAAATACTTAGAAAAACGGTCTTACAACCAGAGTGTCTTCTTGTATGTTTTGACGTAGTGTCCCTTTTTACCAACATCCCTATCGACGAAGCCTTGGATATCATAATAGAAAAATAGAAACCACCTCAACACCTTGTAGACTTAACAATGCACTGTCTGATGAACACCTATTTTGTTTACGAGAACCAACGATACAAACAAGTGGAAGGAGCTCCAATGGGTTCGCCAATCTCACCAGTTATTGCGAACCTTTAATGGAGAACTTTGAGGAGTTGTCACTAAGAACAACAACTCTTAATCCCAGTTTATGGTTGCGATATGTGGATGATACATTTGTGATTTGGCCTCATGGGAGGGAACATCTCAATACTTTCTTAGACCACCTTAATGGCATTCATCACAAAATAAAATTTACCATAAGCCAACAATCAACTGCCATTCCTTGACGTTCTCATAAATAGGAAGGAAGATGGAACCCCTGGCCATACAGTATATAGGAAAGAAACTCACACCAACAGATACCTTCATGCTAATTCTCATCACCACCCAGCCCAACTACAAGCCGTCGTCAAGACTTTAGTAACCAAATCACAAAGACTAGCTGACCAGGATAACATCAAACAGGAAATGGGCAGTTTAAAAACAGCTCTGAGACAAAACGGATTTACAGACCGAAATATACAAAGAGCTCTAAAGTCAAAACCGAGACAAACAGACGAGGAGCGAGAGACGCCAGTAACCAAGGCTTATTTACCGTATGTCAAGGGGACCACGGACAGTATTGCAAGAATTCTACGGAGACACAATATCGATACTATTTTCAATACAGACAGAAAAATAAGCACGGTGTTGAGGACTCCGAAGACGAGGATCCCTTTAGAACAACAGGGAGTGTACGAGATTCCATGTGCAGACTGTCATAAAACCTATCTGGGGCAAACGAATAGAAGAATTCAAGCTAGACGTGATGAACACCAGAACGCTGTAAGAAAGCAGGAAAAAACAACATCCATTGCGGAACACGCCACCACGATGTCACACCGAAAAGACTTTGAGAACACCAGAGTACTGGCAAATATAGAACACCCGAAATCAAGACTCGTAAGAGAGGCAATTGAAATAGCGAAGAGGCCTCACAGTCTAAATGCACGCAATGAAAATCAGAACTTATCGAATTGTTGGAAAATTCTATTAAACACCGTACCGGCCCGGACGCGTCCAATAACAACTCAATAATAGGAAATAACAAATCAGCTGCCCACTGAGCGCCCAGGGCCAATCACACGCAGCCGTTCAGGGTGCCAACCAATAGAGGCCGAGCCGCGACTATATAACGGCGCGAGCGCTTCTGAAAATCTTAGTATTCGAGTAACTAGAAGCGAAAGCAGAAGGCTACGAGAATTATGCGAACCGACCTGAAGAGGGCAGATGTGACTCTGCCGAAACGTCGTCATTTTACCATCGATCCCGGCAGGGATCAGTTCTCAACTATGCGGATGAATTCCCGGAAACCACCTAAAACACACACACACACATACATGGTATGGCATTTACTATGGCATCATGTGCATACAACGACAAAGTGGCATCATTGAATCTGAGATATGGGCGATACTCTTCAAGCAGTGTAGACTTGCCCAATATGTTCAGTTTCGCCATACCCTCGCTTTTAAGAGAGAAAAATTAGTTTGAAAATATCGTTCACTATGACATCTGAAGCCACAAGCGCGACTAGACGCCTGTTTGCAGTGTATGATGCCACAAACGATTTTCACGATATACGAGGAGTGATCACTAGCCCTTGCCTGCAGTATTTCTTGAACTAACGAAAGCTTTAATGAAATCATGAAATATGTCTTGGAAAACTTTGTTAGTACGATACCAGAGGTGTTGCCTTCAAATTTTTCAACAACTAACTTTCACATAGAAAACAATATCGAATAATATGAGTAATATATTTATTTGTATATATTTAATTGAGTTCTGGACTCTAAAAGCATTGTGATGAAAGTTATGAATAGGAGAATTCAATGACTAAAAATCTATTGGGCAGAGTTTCTACTTTAGGAAAAGTTGTTATTGACAAAATGAAATATTAAAACATTCCGTTTGAGATTATAACAGTTATGGCAGTTATACAAAATGAGTAAAAAATATTAATTGTAGCCCATAATAAGTTGTTAATCTAATACTATAATACGAGCAATGTTTGTTATATATATATATACATATATATATATATATATATATATATATATATATATGTATATATATATATATATATATATATATATATACAAATCGATTGGTGAGGCTCTCATCTTTGGGAAAAAAAATTTATTGGGAAATAAAATTATTAAAAAATTATTGACAGTTTATAACAATCAAGGCGGCGACTTTGTAATTTCAAGGCATTCAAAACAGGGTAATTTGGTAACCAACGTAAGAGTGACTCCTGTTGTAAAAATTCTTTTAATACAGGGTGATTTGGTGACCTATTTGAGAGTGAAACTTTTTTTAAACATTCTTTCAATAAAAATTGTTTTTGTATGAACATGTAACTATTTTATGCCGCGGTCATATTTTCCTAGCATTATATTTTTATACCTAGACATTTCAAGTTTTCAAGGTGAAAAAATTAGCACGGTACGCAATTTTTGGATGAGTAAGATCTCACGTTTTCGCATGTTAATTTGGGGCAAATAATATGAATTGGTGGTGCAAAATTATAATTATACAGGGTCGTTCAAAATATGTTAGATGGTCCAAAAGAGTTGCTATACAGGATGGTTAAAATATAGCGTCAAATTGTAGGATGGTTAGAAAAAGCGAGAAAAAATAATTTTATAGAGTAACCCATAGGCAGTAAATTAATGATAGCTGACATACAGGGCGGAGTAAAAGTATGGTTATGCAGGTTCGCTAAAAAAATTAAAAGAACGTTATACTACCTATAGGAAAGCTTATTAGCATTTGCATTTGCAAATTTGCAATTTGTGGTTGTAATATAGGATGTACTGAAATTGTAATGTTGCATTTGTATGTTCCGAACATGTAACTATTTTAAGCCTCGGTCATATTTTCCTAGCGTTGTATTTTTATAGCTAGACATTTCAAGTTTTCAAGGTGAGAAAATTGGCACGGTAGGCAATTTTTGGATGAGTAAGATCTCATGATCGGAATCGATTATGAAAACAGAAGTTCAGCTATCACTGTTGCTGTTAATAATTGGTACAGGATGCTAAAATTAAGGTTAAGTTAGTAATTGATATATAATTTATGCTATGAAAACTGCTACAACATCGATCTCTTTTAACTGAACTATTCAAAATGTAATTCTTTCTTAGGTATCTAAAAACAGTATTTCCAAAACAGTGATAGAATTCATATATGATTGGAAACAAAATGAATGTAATTAATTTATATGTATATATGGAAAATAAAGTATAGCATCACAACCAAGGAATGGTATTATCCCAAAGCTGGTCTTGATATAATTCATCTAGATTTGGAAGAAATAAGCATTTTATTTTAATTTATAACTAAAATCAAAACTAAAGTCTATGGAACATACTAATTTATTATTTTTTTCCAGATCTGAAACCTCACTTTAATGTGGAATTCTGATAATCGCTTCGAAGCCATCCCCCAGGTAACCATAATATCCTGCACCTCGATACGCAACACTCTAAAACAACAGATATCAATCAGATAGTCTGTCAACTACGTCTTATCATTTTTTTATCTAATCGAAACATTGCGGGCAAAAATCGATATCACCTTTACAAAATTATGATAGATTCCTTCAGGCTCCATAAAGTGAGTAAACTAGTATTTCTTGTAGAGGAAACATGTTTTTAACGATTTGTATTTCAGAATGGGGTTTGAACTGTTTTTACTTTGTGCCTTGATTTTCGTTTTTCTGGTCTCATTTTGTGGACTCATACAGAAGATAAAACAGTCGTACGAGAGAGAAAGACTCATAGCAGGTAAGCGGGTTTATTGTTTTCATAATCTATACACGTACTGGTAAACAAGATCATTAATTTCCTAAATTTATTTTATTTATTGCTTTGAACTGTATTACATTGGTACATCAAATATATACCATTTCAAGTAAATAAATAGTTTCGTTAGAGTCTGATATTTTTAGGCTGAATTTAGTACAGAAAGTTAAAATTTAAATATATATATATATATATATATATATATATATATATATATATATATATATATATATATAAATTTTGCTCGTATTATAGTTGCTGCGTTCCCGCAATTTGTTAGTGTATTGTTTAAATTTGATTGAATTACTTCATTGATTTTTAAACTTCTGCACCTTTTCCAAAACCTTCCATCGCGCTAATGCTTATTTTAAGTTTTTTTGCCTGTAAAATATAGACAGTATTCGTGATTCCTGTATTGTATTCCGAGCTAATCGGATGCTTTTTTGATTCCGTCGTAAGATGGCGGCTTTTTGTTGTTATTGGGTTACGATTCCGCGAGTTATTAGTTCTGGTCGTAACAACCGCTAAACCGCTTTCATTTTGTTTCTTTTATGTTTACAAAAGCGCATCATTTGTGTTTCTCTAAATGGGCTGAAATTCCCCTGTCCGTTGTCCCTTTGATGTATGGTAATACTACTTTTGGTTTTTAGGTGAGGTCATCTTTTGGTTTTGACTCATGGTCTTGTTGTGCTATTGCTTTTTTGATAGTGTGGTTTGTGTATCCGTTTTGTCGTAGACCGATAGTTATCTGTTTTAATTCGTGTGTTTTGTTATTGTCGTCTGTGAGCCGTATGGATCTGGAAATTAGCGTGTTGGCAACTCCCTGTATTTGAGATGGGTGGTGATGGGATTTTTTAGTTTAAATATCTGTTCGTGTGTGTTGGCTTTCTATATACGGTGTGGTCGAAGTGCTTATTCTGGGAGAACGTCGAGGAAAGGCAGCTGGTTGTTTTCTTCAAGTTCTATTGTAAATTGAGTCCTGGGGTGTATTGAAACTTTAAACGGAGATAAGTATTTACAGCTCTTGGAGATACAAGTTATTCCGGCATTGGAGGTAAATGGACAATTACCAAATAATATCTGGTTACAGCAGGATGGAGCACCACCCCATTACGCTCGCATTGTTCGAGATTATTTAGATAGGACATTTCATCAAAGATGGATTGGAAGAAGGGGTACTTATGAATGGCCTGCATGAAGTCCGACCTTAATCCACTAAACTATTTTCTGTGAAGTTACGTAAAGTCTAAGGTTTATGTTGATAGACCAAATAATTTGCAAGAATGAGCTGCAAAAATAACTCAAGATATCCAGAGAAGTACACCAGAAGTAATAGCTAATGTTTAATTTAAAAACCGACTTGGTTATTGTCAAGAAGTAAACGGTGCTCAGTTTGAACATCTAATACATTAAGTTTAGTTAAGTTTCAATGTTTTGAAAATCACTTTGATTTAGTTAATAATTATGATTATGTATTTCTTTAATGGATATTAGATTTTTCCTTTCCTCAGTTACTTTTCTGTTAATATTTCGGTAGGTATTGAAGTAAACAATATCAAACATTACTTCCGGTAAAACAAGAAATTCAAAATTGTAAAATATTTGGAAACAAATAGGCAATCTACTGCAGTACCTTCCAAATTTCATTTTGATATCTCTAATAATTCCAGAGATATTTGCTTGGTTCCACACATTTGCCCATTACTGTATATATATATATATATATATATATATATATATATATATATATATTTGTTTTTAAGTTTTCGCGGGCACTAAATGTTTTGTATGTATTCGAGTAACTAGAAGCGAAAGCAGAAGGCTACGGCTACGAGAATTATGCGAACCGACCTGAAGAGGACAGATGTGACTCTGCCGAAACGTCGTCATTTTACCATCGATCCCGGCAGGGATTAGTTATCAACTACGCGGATGAATTCCCGAAAACCACCTAAAACACACACATATATATATATATATATATATATATATATATATATATATACCACACAATTTTCTTTTCACCAAAACTGTTCCGGCTCTTGAGACTCTTTCTGAAAATAAAGGGTGTTTTTTTAGAGGTATAGAACTTTAAGTTGGCAACACTTTTTTAACCGGCGGCCATTTTGTCAGCTGTCAAGTGATTTATATTTAGTTTGGTTTGGCATTTCATCATGAATAGACTGACACCTGAACAACGCTTCCAAATTGTGCAAATTTATTTTGAAAATCATGGTTCTGTTCGAAATACGTATCGCGCACTACGTTCATTTTACTGTCAACATAATCGTCCATCAGAACAATTAATTCGATTAACTATGCAACGTTTTCGCACCACGTTTACTCTAAATGATAATAGGCATCCACAGATATGTCGAACAGTGCGTACAGAAGAATCCATTGCTGATGTAGAGCGTAGCATAGAGGAAAACCCGAATCAGTCTATCCGCCATCGTGCACAGGAATTGGATATGTGACCATCCACTTTATGGAAGATTTTGCGAAAAGATCTTGGTTTGCGTGCTTACAAAATTCAACTCGTGCAAGAATTGAAGTCACACCATCACCTAGCAATGCGTACATTCGGTGAATGGGTCCAAAACAAGATTGCCGTTGATCCCGATTTTCATAAGCGAATTTGGTTAGCGATGAAGCTCGTTGAATGGATATGTCAATAAACAAAACTGCCCTATTTGGAGTGATGATAATCCTCAAGTTCATGTTGAGACACCGTTACATCCAGGAAACTGCCTGTTTGGTGTGCTATATGGGCTGGTGGAATAATTGGTACGTACTTCTTTAAAAACGATGCTGGCCACATCGTTACAGTCAATGCTGATCGCTACAGAGCCATGATTACTAACTTTTTCGTTCATCAATTGAATAATCATGATGCACACGAGCTGTGGTTTCAACAAGACAAGAATAGATTTATTGAAAGAAACGTTTGGTAACCGCATAGTTTCACGTTTCGGACCCGTGAATTGGCCTCCAAGATCGTACGTTTTAACACCACTTGACTATTTTCTGTGGGGATACGTGAAGTCGCTAGTCTACGACGATAAGCCCGAAAGGATTGACCATTTGAAGGACAACATTCGCCGCGTTATTGCCGATATACGGCCACAAATGTTGGAAAAAGTCATCGAAAATTGGACCACCAGATTAGACTAAGTCCGAGCCAGCCGTTGCGGTCATATGCCAGAAGTCATGTTCAAATTATAATGAAGAAGATTATCTTTCGAATAAAGTTCTATACCTCTAAAAAATACACCCGCTATAATTGTAAACGCCAATTGACTTTTCGTCAATAATAAAACACCAAATTTTATTTATTTTATATTAACAAACTCTTTCTCTCTTTTTCTATAATAATCATGTAATATCAAATAACTCAATTATAAAAAAACAAATGTAACTCAAAAATATAAATATCAGAATACCTTATAATTAGATTAGTAATTAATCTAAAGAGATTTTTTTTCGGAATGATTCTATTTTTATGAAATAAATAAATTTTAAGCTCAATGATTTATCAAATGCAATTCTATACAATTGTTATATCGTTACAAAAATGATTATTTGCCAAATGAATTTCTAACTGTATAATGTAAATTAATATCAAATTAAATTTCAACTCTAAATACCTTATTTACTTTAAAACTCTTTTAAAGTGTTTTCACTTTATCCTTTTGAAAAATGTTTTGCTGCTGGATGCTGTGTCACCTTAATGTATCTCAGACGCTGCTATCTAACTGCAATACCTCTGCTACCAATGTTTAAAACGTTTTGCTATTTGTCTACCAAAAACCTCTGCAACCAATGTACGAAAATCTTTGATATTTACTTCTGCTACCAAATTTCAACCATTTACTTTCAGCTTCTCTTCTAGATTACTTTGTTTGATTCTATATTTGCTGCTGTACCTTTTTACTGCTTTGCCCGTATTATATTTTAGTACATTCCCTTTTACTTTGCACTGTTTAATTCAACTAGTCTTCGGATGTGATTGTTTCTATTCAATTTATAATCACTTTTTTTATTTTGAATTTTGAAAACTTTTTACTTTGACAACTGTCACTTTATACCCCCAACAATGTTTACTGCTGCACTCTCAAATTTTGACTCTCTTAACAATGATGTTTGATCTTTATTTTTTAGTTTTTATTTTTGACATAGAACTTATTATTTTTAACTTTTTAAATCCACATATTTCAATTTCCGATATAATAATCATTTTTCCAATATTTTATTTCCCATCTAATCAATTTTTTATAATACCTTCTACTTTTGTTAAATCTGCAATTTTATAATTTACTGTTCTATGATCCTATTCCCACAAGTCATTTCATCCATAACCTTTGTTGAAATTCTATAAACTCTTTCATTGTTGTGATACAACAATGTAATATTTCAATTCCGCGTTCCGTCTTTGTATTGTATTATGAATTTGAGCTTGTTTTGATCGTTGGTTCTGTCAGAATCTCGCTCCAAATTTATTTTTACATATAAAATTTCAATTGAACTTTTTTAAGTGGAAAAATTAAGTTTTCAAAAGTTATTTACCCCGAAATACTCTACTAAGATCCTAAATTTGTGAATTATTATCCCTATTGTGCCTAAAATATGAAACTACTATAATTATTTACTATTGAATTTTGCTACTGTCAGTTGTGGATGTTATGTCTCGAAATTAAGGTAAAACTTTATATTTTTTATTCATTAACTGGTTTCATTATAATGTATCAAACACATAGAATATTTGTATATGCTTATTTAAATTCCTAATTTCTTTTAAATAACTTTAGTTCAAACTGTCACATTTGTTACTATTCAAAAATCGGTTTAATATGTTGTTTTAGTTACATTTTTCATTTAAAAATCACCAGTTTATGGTCTAGCTTTATAGTTTAATCATTTCTATACGTGTATTGACCTTTTAATTGCATTTGATGTTTTCATATCTCTGTTAGATGTTTAGTATCACCCTTACAACTTTCCTATTAACTTCCAATATTGGTTTTATGTTGCATTATTTACTTTTTAATATACTATTATCATTACATTCAAATATTATTGATTTAATTTTTTTATATTGTGGTGTACGTTTATTTCCATTTCAATATTTATATATATAATGGTTGAAATATAGGGCGAAGTATAATTATAGGTACAGAGGGTAGTTAATAGATTTTAGAAACAAAAGTGCTTGTAGAGTGGCCCAAAAGTGGTCGCATATACAGGATGGTTGGAATATGGAATCGAGTGGAATTGTAGTAATTTTAGAAAGAAATGTTTTATTGGGTTTTCCATAAGCAGTTGCATATATAGGATGGTTGAAATTTAGGGGGGAGTAGAATTGTAGTAACACCATGTAAATTAAAAATGTAAGAAATAAATATTATAAGAGTGAATTTGAAATAGTTTACATAGCAAATTTCCGATTATTTGAATATATGTGAATTTTTGATGAAACCTTGAATTTACGAGTGTAGCCCGGTCACCCAGGTACTAACTAATAATAGTCATTTGACAAAAACAAAGAACGAGAGCTGACTCTCGAATAGTATGACTTTTCGCTTTTTACATAATTTCCGGAGCCTACAAGACACGGTACTTTTTAAATCCTTTAGTAAATTAAATGCCACCAAGATTAGCGTTCACTTTAAGGCAATTATATTTAATAAACGTAATACATGTTACTTAATGATTTACTATTATTTAAGAAGATAATTCTTGGACCGATTTTAATAAAAAAATCGTTTAAAAATATGGTCAAAACGTCTTAACTTTTGAGATACACGGTGTTTTTCTACCAGCGGCGTCCGTGCGGGTTTGGTGTTGAATAATTTTGGAAACGCGGTTCTCACCCGGAACCTAGCCTAGTTTCTAATAATGATCCCGGAAGTCTCTCAGAACTTATATTATATATGTATACAGGGTGAGTTTTTTTTATGATCAGTGGGGATCTCGGAAACTAGCGGAGTTAGAGCAATGGTTAAATTGGGAAAGATTTGCAGTTTTACTGGCCCAATTTAATGACATTTTCGGATTTTTGTAAAAAGTCATGGCTTACTAGATATTTTGAAAAAAAAACTAAATTCTGTCGATTAAGTCAAATCTCTCTAGCTTTTTTGTTTTTTATTTTATAAAAAAAGTGTAAATATCAAAATTGAAGGGAATTGTATCCCGAATATGATTGTCATGTCCTCATTTACGTGACAGTTACCACAAACTTATCTTTTTTTGACCGGAAACCATAGTTGGCTATGACCACAAAAAATAGGACATTTTTAGAGCTTTTTAACGATATAATACTCGATATAGTTGTTCATAAAAATAACGGAGTTATGGATGCTTTTCTCTCTTATTTTCACTTTTAACGTAGGTAGCCATGAGAAAGGTTGTTTTCACTTTGACGCTTCCTCATTTTAGAGTAATTCCATTAGTAGTGCTGAACTGACAGTCGATATTGACAAGTTTTCGTGATAAATGGAATATTCTAAAGAAGAAAAACTGAATATGGTGGAATGTTATATCATACGCCATAAAAATTCAGTTCGTGCAGCTGAGGAATACTTTCATAGATATTTTAATCGTCGTCAACCTGCTCTGTGCACATTTAAGAGGCTTTACGATATTTTTTCGCAGATATGGATCTTTTACTAAACCACCATAGGAACATAATCAAATTAACGAAGCAGCACAAATAAATGTTTTGGCAATGGTAAATCAAAATCCATCTACATCAACTCGTGAGATAGCGGCAGAAGCTGGCACATCTCAACGAAGTGTAGTTAAGGTACTGAAAGCGTACAAGTTCCACCCGTACAAACTTTCAGTTTCTCAAACTTTGCATGCTGGTGACGAACATCGACGTATTTTGTTTTCTACATGGTTTAGAGACATGTAGAATAAAGACGACCCCAGATAAAATTTGGTTTTAATGTTTGGTGTGTTATCATAGGGTCTACTATTCTGGGGCCTTTTATCTATGACGAATCACTTTCTGGGGAGCGCTATTTGCATTTCTTACAATACACTTTTCAAGACATGTTGCATAATTTGAATTTGAGAACTCGTTTAGAAATTGAGTGGTTCCAACATGATGGAGCACCTGCTCATAACTTATTATTAGTACGACAACACTTAGATAATATCTATCCAAACTCTTGGACAGGAAGAAATGGCCCACGCGAATGGCCAGCCCGGTCTCCCGATTTGGCAGTTATAGACTTCTATTTATGGGGTGCGCTAAAAAACAAAGTATACAAAAGAAATTATGAGACAGTTGGTGACCTAAGGGAGGCGGTATTACAAGCAATTCAAGAAATTGATAGGCGGTCTGTAAGGAAAGCGGTAATGTCAATCTTAAAAAGATGCAACTTTTGTCTAAATAACAATGGTGGACTTTTCGAACATAAATTGTAACCATTATTATGTGCTTTAATTTCTTAAATTTCTGTAAGTACATACTTATTTAGTATTTTCGTTATATAATATATATATGATGATATACCTAATAAAAAAATCGTTCAATGTTTTTTAACTCCGTTATTTTTATGAATAACTATATCGAGTATTATATCGTTGAAAAGCTCTAAAAATATCCGATTTTTTGAGGTCATAGCCAACTATGGTTTCCATTCAAAAAAAGATAAGTTTGTGTCATATCTCGAAAATGAGAGCTGTCACCCAAACGAGGACATGACAATCAGATTCGGGATACAATTCCCTTCAATTTTGATATATACACTTTTTTATAAAATCAAAAACAAAGGAGCTAGAGGGATTTGACTAAATCGACAGAATTTCGTTTTTTAAAATATCTAGTAAGCCATGACTTTTACAAAAAAACGAAAGTGTCATTAAATTGGGCCATTAAAACTGCAAATTTTTCCCAATTTAACCATTACTCTATCTCCGCTAGTTTCCGAGATCCCCATACTGATCATCAAAAAAAACTCACCCTGTATATATATATATATATATATATATATATATAAATTTAGCTGTAATATAAAGTGAGGACCTACTGTAGAGCACATGATGTGAGAACCGGCAGAAGGAATAAAAATTAAGGGAATTTTTTTATCCAGCAAATATTAATTCTAAAATAGCTTCAATTTTCTCACTAATATACACACAAAAATGTAAGATAAAATTTTTTTGTTCCCTAAATATATTAAAACGAAGTGAGAACCTTATAAGCTACTATTCAACTCAGGCCCAACAATAATTTTAATGTACTACTAACATTCTGAGGACAGTATATAACTTGGACCTACCAAAGCGAGAGCTACGCATAGTTGCAACATTTAAGTAGTTATGTATATTCTGGCGATAACGTCCTATAAATCTACGCATGAAGGTAGGTCCATAGATTTTTATTCCGGCTAATTCAGTTGTTTTGACTAGTCGTTATATGTTTACGTTTTTTTATATTGTGACGATTCAGGGTCAGACGTTCTGTCTCAGAACGGTGCGTTTGAAATAAATTCATTTAAACATAAGATGTTTTTGCGCAATTAATATCTCATTAAAGTAATAATTTCTTGGATATGCTTCATACAATATACAGTTTGAGCCATAATTATAGCTAGAGAAGACATATATTGTTTTTTCCCCATTAATGAGTCACCCTATATGAACCATTCGTACTGCAATTTTAATAAGAAAATAAACAGATATATGATCCGTCTCTAGATACTCAATAGGATGTTAAACTCATTGCAAAAAGTATACATATTGAAAAAAAGTAGTTTTTTATACTATCTTGTAATTTTAAATTATCTCCGTCAGCTTTGTATGTTATAACATTGCTACGTTAACAAATGTTCAGTGTTATTATATTGTTAAAATTGTATGACAAGTTTTCGAGATATAGGGTGTTAAACATCGGAAATGTTTCCATTTTCTTATCAGATTTCTCATAGCAGACATGTATTATTTCCGTACATTGCTGGAAAGATAATTTTCGCATTATTTGACAAAAATATTAAATAAAACAATTACCATTAATTATCTTTGATTACAGTGTGTTTCCAATATATGTAACATGTTTTTCAGAAAACCCATTTTTTATTACAACGATGAATACATAAGATGTAATCGCACAATTAATAAGAAATGAGCTCTTGGATGTGTTCATATATTATACAGTGTAAGTCGTAAATATGGCTATAGTGGGGATATACCATTTTTTACCATTAATGAGTAACCCTGTATAAACTACAATACTTTAATTTGTACAATTTTTGCAAACCTGTAGAATTTAGTGTGACGAGTCGTTGATTTCTATAATTTAATATAAACATTCCAGGACGCATGGTTTATACAGGGTTACCTATTAATGGAATAAACAATAGATGCCCCCTTTAGCAATATTTACAACTTACACTGTATAATGTATGAATACGTCCAAAAATTATTTTTTTTGACATTATATTAACTGAACAATTAGATCTTCTTATGTATTCAACATTATAATAAAAAAATGAGTTTTCTAAAAAACATGTTACGTATATGAGACACCCTGTAATAAAAAATAATTAATAGTATTTTTTTGTGGAATATTTATGTCAAACAATGTGCAAACCACGTCCTCTGCAATAAAGGGAAATAAAACACATCTATTATGAGAAATCTGATGGGATAAAGGTGACATTTCTGAAATTTAACACTCTATATCTCGAAAACTAGCCATCCAATTTTAATAATATTCTGCTCAGTAAAACACTGAACATTTGTTAACGTAAAAATGAATAATATTCAAAGTTGACGGAGAGAATTTAAAACTACGGGGTAGTATAAAAAATACATTTTCTCAGTATGTATAGTTTTTGCATTCAGCTAAACATCCCGTTGAGTATAAAGAGACGGATAATATATCTATTTAATGTCTTATTAAAATTTCAGCACGAATGGTATGGACAGGGTGAGTAATTAATAGGAAAAAATAATATATGCATTCTCTAGCTATATTTATGGCTCACACTGTATATTATATGAAGCACTTCCAAGAAATTATTAATTTAACGAGATATTAATTGTGCAATAAAAAAATATTTTTTCAAAAATCACATGTTACGTATTTTTTAAATACCCTGTAATCCACCAAAACTTATGACAATTGTTTTGTGAAATATTTACGCCCAATAATGTACAAATCACAATTTCTCCAATAACCGGAAATAAAGCACGTCTATCATTGAGAATACGATATCAAAAAGCGGCATTTTCGATGTTTAACACTCTGTATCTCGAAAACTAGTCATAAAATCTGTTTGAGCGCATAAACTCTTTTTGTCAGAACGTCAACTTCTACAACATACCAAAATTGCAAACAATTTGACGGAAGTCCATTTTTCCATAAGAAAGGTGTCTGGTCCTTTAAAGAAGCAACTTCCAGACCATATAATAGTGATTTCTATAGTTGAACAGATTTGAAAAAAAGGTGAAACAACATCAAGAAGAAACTGTGCAAAGGTTAGTGAAATATTTTGATGAATAACGTAAAATAGAATTAGAAAACCTTTTAACTAATATTGATAAACAATTAATGCAAATAGTAGCACAAGTTAATGAAACAGTTAATGAAAGAATGCAAATAGTTGAGTCAGACATAAAAGAGATAAATGATGACATTAAGACCATAAAAAATGCCATGGATACTCTTGAAACCAAAGTAGGTGACCTCGATTCCATCCAAAGCCAAGTAATATTTGAAATCAGTTCAATTCAAGACCAAGTCAGTTCCATTAAAAAAACAGTACAGTGAAGTACAAGATAAAATCAGTGTCATCCAAAACAAGGTAGAAACAGAAATTAAAAAAATTCAACAGGACTTACAGCGAGAAAAATACCAAAACACCATTAGTATCAAAGGTTCCGTTAGCAAACCACTCACATTAGATGGCAGTTCATCTTGGCTCATGTATAAACGGCAATTTGAAGCCGTGGCTACAGCTAATGGATGGGATAACCAAGAAAAATCTACCTCTGGTGTAATTTCCTTAAAAGGTCCGGCCTTAGAAATCCTCCAAAGCATTCCAGTCAAGGCAATTTCGACATCCATCCTGGACAAAAGATACGATATCAATCCCTGAGCCAAGTATACAAGGTGCAACTAAGTGAAAAAACGCAAAAATCCGGAGAGAGCTATCAAGAATTCGAAGCAGAGATCAGACGGTTAGTACACTTGTATTACCCAGACCTGCCCGAGGAAACGAAAGACCAATTGGTCACACAGAGTTTCATAAACGGTATCAGGGATGTGGAAGTACAAAGAACTATAAGACTTAGTGGCATCAAGAAAAGTAATGAAGATTTACTTCGGGCCTTGGAAGTAGAAGCAGTCATGAATATGTCCAAACCGTGGGTGCGAGCAGTTTCCTTCATCCAGGACGAACAAGAACCATCCTTCCAGGCAGTGTTGTTCGGAATCCATAAACTTCTAGAACGATCACAAAGAACTGACCACAGAGGAGCATGCTACCGGTGTGGACGGACAAGGCACATTCAACGTGACCGCAGAGTGGGGCTACCTGAACGATCATCAACCAGAAGTAGCCAAAACAACAACTTCACCAACCAGGGAAACTCCAATCAGTCAGCATAAGGGGGCGAATGCTGACTAACCCTCCACCAGCCCCCAGAACAGTATCCATCGGGGATTTTGCCGATATAGCAGCAGCCCACTCATCAGGGGCACCATCAATGGCCGAGCAATTACCATCACCGTCGACACCGGCGCCGCTGTGTCCATTGCCAAGTCCGGAGTTTTGAGCGCATCAGAAATCCGGCCAGTTACCAACAACATCCAGCTCAGAACAGTCACCGGTGAGTCCATGTCAATACAGGGTGAGGCAGATGTAGTACTATAATTAGGGGACAACCGAATCCGGCATAGGGTCCTGGTAGCGAATATTGAGGACGATTTCATACTGGTATGGACCTAACCAGCCAGCATGGACCCGAGATATGATGTTCTTCGGTTCCTAACTGAGGAATTTGTATTGACACGGCCCGTCAACAGTTCAGCCACCTCCATAAAAATTGAGGCAAAATCCTCAACCAGAATTCCCGGTCGAACGAAACAGATAATTGATTGGCAGCTAGAAAGCAATCCTGAGAGCTGCGTTGGAATGGTGGAGCCCGTACACTCGGCTCATGACTACTTAGTTGGACGGGCTATAGATAAAACCGGACGAAATATACCAATTAGAGTCCTGAATTTGCCCAACAATGACATTAGAATTGCTAATGGTCAAGATATAGCTTGTTACGAGCCAGTAGAGACCATCATCAATGGCAAAGAAGTGTACCAGACATCAGTGAAGAAGACAGGTCCCAGTAAAGAGTTCCTACAACAGTTTGCTGACATTTTGACACACCTTACACCAGAGGAACAGAAGAAAGTAAAGCAATTTTTCGCAGAGTACTGGCAAATTTTCAACAGGTAAGATAGAACCACCGGTCGCACCAAGATCATTCAGCACCGAATAGACACCGGAAAGGCTCAACCTATCAGAATACCACCTAGACGACTACCATTAGGGCAACAACAAACAGTCGAGGAAAACATCGAGTCCATTTTACAAAACGGAGTTATTGAGCCATCCATAACCCATGGTCTGCTCCCGTCGTGCTAGTTAAAAAGAAGGATGGAACCACCCGATTTTGCGTGGATTACAGCAAGCTGAATAACGTCACGAAGAAAGACAGCTATCCACTACCCCGAATTGATGACACTCTGACCACACTAGCAGGCTCCCGTTGGTTCTCCACACTAGACCTAAAGAGTGGATATTGGCAGGTTGGTCTACATGAAAACGACAGAGAGAAGACAGTGTTCTCCACTAGTAAAGGGCTGTTTCAGTTCACGGTCTTGTCCTTTGGGTTATGTAGTGCTCCCGCAACATTCGAGAGGCTAATGGAGTATGTCCTGAGCGGGTTAACATGGTTAACGTGCTTATTATACCTCGACGACATTTTGGTTATGGGTAAAACCAGAACTCCAGATATTAACGCCAACCTGAGACTCAACCCGAAGAAGTGTTCCATGTTCCAAAAAAAAGTAGAGTTTTTGGGCCACGTTCTTTCCGAGTCAGGAATCCGCACCAACAAGGACAAGATAGAAGCCATCCGTGATTAACATTAACTCCGAAGCTTCTTGGGCCTATGTTCCTACTTCAGGCGATATGTTGAGGGATTTGGCACCATTGCCGGGCCTCTACATTGGCAGACCACTGAGAAAGAGACCTTCCGTTGGAATCATGATGCGAAATATCATTCAGAGACTGAAGGAAGCACTATGTTCCAGCCCAATCCTAGCCTTTCCTACACACTCCGGCAAGTTCATTTTAGACACCGACGCTAGCAACAGAGCTTTGGGGGCCGTCTTACCCCAGGTGCAAGATGGTGATCGAGTACTACAGCCGTGAATTCTCGAAACCGGAAAGAAATTATTGCGTCACCACAAAAGAACTTCTTGCAATAATAAGGGATGTAGATCATTTCCATAAATACCTCTATGGTCGTCATTTCTTAACCCGGACAGATCATGCCGCCCTCAAATGGCTACTGGACATGAAGACACCGGAAGGACAACTGGCAAGATGGATGGAGAAATTACAGCAATACGATTTCAAGGTGGAACATCGTGCAGGCCGTTTGCACAATAATGCCGATGCGCTATCAAGAAGACCCTGTAGAGTAGAATGCGGACATTGTCTGAAGACCGAACAGCGAGAAGGTATCTCCATCAGACAGATCTTAGTGCAGGCCAATGAAGACTGGACAACGGAACAGTGCATCTTGTCGCTCAAAAAGAGAGGGGCACCTAGACCAGGATGGGACGAAGTAGCTAGATACTCGGGCGTCCTGAAATCGTTATGGGCCCAATGGGACTCTCTAAGAGTAAAGAATGGTAAGCTCAAGCGAATTTGGGAAAGCACTAACGGTCGAGAAACCAAGTCCCAGCTGGTAGTTCCAAAAAAAGGTACCAGCCATCCTAACCGAAGTACATGATGGGATTATCGGGGGTCATCTGGGTATGAATAAAATCCTAGACAAAGTTCGCCAGCGGTACTACTGGGAAATTACTTCGAACAGTCAGAGCTTGGTGCCGAAAATGTGACACCTGTGCAGCCAGTAAGAGCCCGAAGACCCCGACCAAGGACAGAATGCTGCAGTACAATGTGTGCGTTCCCTTTGAGAGAATTGCCATCGATGTCGCCGGTTCATTTCCCGGGAGTGTGAGGGGGAACAAATACATTTTGGTCGCAATGGATTACTTCAGTAAATGGCCTGAGGCATAGACGACTCTCAATCAAGAGGCAGCCACGGTAGCGACGGTGCTGGTAGAACAGCTATTCAGCGGATTTTGCGTCCCGTTGGAACTACATTCAGACCAGGGGCGTAACTTCGAATCGAATGTATCCTAGAAGGTCTGTTCGATGTTGGGGATCTGGAAAACGGGAACAACACCATTGCACCCACAGTCAGACGGAATGGTGGAAAGATTCAACAGGACATTGGAACAAGACCTGATTGGGATGAGCATATTCATCTAACCCTGTTGGCATATCGCTCGGCCGTCCATAATAGTACAGGCCTGGCTCCAGCCAGGGTCCTATTCGGAAAAGAGCTGCGATTACCCTGTGATTTGACTTTTCGCTCCCCCGAAGAACCTTCCCAAGCCATCAACGATTATGCTCCGACATAACATGCTGGCAATACACGAATTAGCCCGAACGCAGATGTTGGCCATCAGTGACCAGATGAAGACATAATATGAACTCAAAGCCAATTCATTCGGGTTGCAAGAGAGGGACAAAGTCTGGCTATACAACCCCCAACGGAGCAAGGGTATATCTCCAAAGCTTACGCCCGCCTATGGTGGTCCATACGAGGTGGTCAAGAGGATTAATGACGTCGTCTACCGTATCCGTCGATACCTCAGGGCTAAGTTAAAGGTGGTCCATTTAGATCGACCCGCTCCTTACATGGAGAGGATGTTTCTGACCGGGACGATCAGAATTAAAAGGATGGTAGTGTTATAAATTATCTATTCCGTCCTTGGCGAGTAGCGTAAAACATTTTATTTCAATACATCAATCGCTAAGAGGAGAAAAAAATTTATCTCGAAATAACTCGACAACTCTAAAATTGACACTCGGTTTTGCTAGAAGAATTCGATGCGGATTTTAAAAGGACCGGCCCAGCATCGAGGAGTTAGTTATTTATTGCGAAGAGATTATTTCGTGTTATTATTGTGATATTCGAATCAGCTCAGTGAATATTTGATGTAAATAAAAGTTTCTAGAAAGTGATACTTAGTGAATATTAGTTTTTAATTAATTGAAACCTCGGAGTTTATAACAATATCTAGCCTCAAATATTTTATTCCTGAAGATTGTCAAAGAATAAACGGAAATTAGAATTTTCAGTTTAACTGTAAACATCGACCAAAGAAATTTACTACTTACTTAAACGTCAATGGAAATAACATGTATATTAATAAATAGAATTTTATACCAGCCTGCACTCTTAGTGAGGACTGTACATGGTTGCCGAATATATGTCCTCACTTATTGCATAGAATAATATTTGAATAGTCGTAAAAATATACGTCGTGAAAATATACATACGGTGAAGCGCCCTCAGTCTAAAATTCGGTGAACTAAATTTTCATTTTTCGTCAAAGTGAGGTCCAGTCAAAATAATGCTAGAATTAATAATTACACATTTTGGGACTATTTGAGAGTGATATACAAAGTGAGGACCGTATACGGTCCTCTCTTTGACTTGGACCTCACTATTACCGGGAATTTCTTTGAGAGGTGGCTCACTTCTTGCTCTGGGCAAATTTATATATATATATATATATATATATATATACATATACATATATATATATATATATATATATATATATATATATATATATATATATATATTGAAATGGGAATAAACATATGCAATAATAAATCAAAATTCACTAATATCTGTAGTAGTAAAGTAACTGAGTTCATTGTAACATAATAAACCAATTTCAGAAAATTCTTAGTGTCCTTAGTGTCAGTAAGCCAAAAATACTAGTCGGAATAGGACAATCAAAATAAACAGATTGTAAAATGCATGCCAACGTTTCGCTTTATTGAAGCGTTGAATATAATAAAGCGAAACCTTGGCAAGCCTATAACAACCTGTTTATTTTGATTGTTCTATTCCGACTAGTATTTTTGGCATAATAAACCGATATTAAATGCAATAGAGAATTTGTCATGTTCGTTCTAAATTTGTAATAGCACAATGAAAAATCTAATTAAATTAAGTTTCAATAATCGTATAGAAATGATTAAATAATGGAGCCAGATCGTGAACTGGTGATCAATAATGAAAAATATAAACAATACAACAAGTTACATATAGCTTTTGAAATATAACAGATTTGACATTTTTAACAAAATTTATTAAAAAGTATGTAGAAATTTAAATAGGCATATAGAAATATTCTATTGATTTCATATATCACAATGAAAACATTTAACAATTAGAAAATTTTAAAATTTACCTTGATTTTGATACATAAAGATGCAAACTGACAGCAGAACTTCAACAATTCCATATTTTAGGCACAACAGGGGTAATTGCAACTTTACGTAAAAGATTTTTGGGGTAAATAACTTTAGAAAACTTAATATTTCTATACAAAAATAATAAATTTACATTTCATCTGTCAAAAAATATTTGGAGCGAAATTGTGAAATGACCTATGATCGAATCAACTTGAAATTCATGTAGTTAGACAAAGACAGAACGCGGAATCGAATTATGGTATTCTTGGTTGTCAACAATGAAACATTTTATAAAATTTGTCGACAGGTTATTGTTGAAATGACTGGTGGCAAAACGAACACAGAACACCAAATTAGAAAATTGCGGATTTTAAGAAAATGAGAAGATGTTCTGCAAAATTTATTATATGGGGAATGAAATATAAGCAAGATGATTATTATATAGAGCAATGGGAATTATAATATGCGGATTTAAAAAGTTATAAAATATTAGTTCTATATCAAAATTACAAACGATTAAAGCGAGAACGGACATCACATAAAAAAGATTTAACAGTGCAGCAGTAAACTTTGTTGGTCGTTAGAAAGTGACATTTAGTTGTTAGTTTAGACAATTTAAAGTGAATAAGGTTTTCACATTTGAAGTTCAATTAAACATTTTATTTTCGAGTTCAATAATAGTATACCTAATATAGAAATCCAAAGAGTTTATTTAATGGGAAATAATCATTTTAGTAACGGGATTAATTGTTAATACACTAAATTAAATTTGCATTTGATTGATCATGGAGTTTAAATTTGATTGTTTCAAAGAAAAGAATCATCCAAAAATTCAAATCTTTTTACATTAATTTGAGATTTTAGTTATAAGGTTTTGCTAATATATATAATTTATTGGTTTATGTTTGATTATGATTAATGTTTGATTTGAGTTATAATTTTGAAGTTTATATATTTATTTGAGAGAGAAAAAGAGAGTTTTACAGTATAAAAATATATTTGTGTTGGCGTTTTATTATTGACAAAAAGTTGGGGAATTTTGTAATGGAATAAAATATATTAAATGTTAGATGCAATAAACAAATGATATAATTAATTTAATAGGGTAATTTTGAGCAAATTTTAAAAAGGAAAGTCAGATAAATAAAATATAAATTGCAGGAATCTTATATGAAATGTAATGTTAGTAAACTGTAAATTAAATATTAGGCAAATAGAACTGATGAATGTAAATAGTTAAGATGCATTCTTAGAACATTTACACACAAAACTAAAGAAATCTGTAAACAAATAATTGTAAACCAGAATGTTTCAAAAATGAACTATTGCAAAATTCAATGTGGGAAACCAAAAACTATACATTATTTTATAAAACAATATTACTTACATAAAAAAGACAAGTTGCCAAGACCATTACAAAAGGTTAAATAGTCAAATAGTAAATTCCGTTATTAACACTGGTAGAGTTTGTAAATTCAGCAAGAACAAAAATTAAAGACATAAAATCACACATATTTAGAACAAGAATAAGTTCAAATTATATAAATTCATTGTAAACAACTTTAAAAAATGTCAAAAATTTAGAATTCTCAAAAAAAAAGACATTAAGACCGAGGATGGAACTGTTTTAAAGTGTAGGAAATCGAAATTTTAAATTAAATACAAAATTTTGAAACTACCTACTAAACAGCTGGTGGTTTACAGGTGGAATGTCAAAATATATAAAATTGAAAGATTTAGTCTAATAAAAGAAATCAATAGGGTATCGGAAGTATCAACAGCAAGTGGCAAGTTTTGATTTTTTATAAATACCAGAATTTGACTCTGACAATTCTCTTTCATAATTTGGCTTTTCAAGAGTAAACATCGAAAGCATTCCAATACCAAGTACGTTTCCATTGTAACGAAGTTAATGTACTGTGACAACATTATTAAAACGTTGGTCCGTGCCAAAGTAAATGTTAACCTAAATAATTTGACAATTCATTCAAAATTATTATTTTAAATTCAAAGAAAATAAACAAATAGGAATTATAAGGAAAGTAAGCAGCTTCCAAAGTTGAAACCCTTTAAGCTACATGAACTAGATGCCAGAGACCAAAATATCGTCAACTATAAGCTTAGCCAGTACTCCAGGGAGAAGCTAATAGACCAACCCTTTATGAAGAAACACACTTCTTGGTTCAGTACTATCACAATCTCGACAACAGCAATTGTGGTTACCCTCCTTGCTATGAACATAATCAGGAAGAAATTCCGACGGTCCACTACGATCAGGCCTGCTGCCGATCCAGTACCACCACCAGGTCCATCAACTATCAAGTCCAGGGTAAAGCTCCACAGCCTCCTGAGTCCTGTCGAAGATCTTGATTTGCAGAACCTCCCTTAAAAGTCGATGCTGTAGCACCAACTATTTATTATGATGGGAGTTCTTATATAAGTTATACCATCGACTTATATGAAACCATCTAGCAACAGTTCCCAGCTTAGTCAGCATCCATGTGTCGTCTCAGGTTACCTTTCGACTACGTACATCCGTGAGAACTGCAAGCGCTGCGACAGATTAGTCAGCATTCTGTTATAAAGTTTTATTATTATTTTCATTATTTTCAAGTTTATATTAAAAGTTTAATTATTTGTGAAGTATAATTAATTAAAGTCTTTTTTAATAAAGACATTTTGGGAGTGTGATATAACATATATATATATATATATATATATATATATATATATATATATATATATATATATATATGGAACAATATGAAGAAATATTTATCTGAAATTCTCCTGTTCATTTGTCCGACGTATACCTTGTGCACGTTCCACAAGTTATACTATATACACCTTGGTTTTCAAGTTTAACTTTTGGTTTGGGATTTCCTAAACTTGTGCCTCTGGTCTGGTGCGGTTTGTATGCTGTCGCTATATCATGCCTTCGAAGAATTCGGCCAATTCTGACCGTTGTCCCTTTGATGTATGGTAAGACTGCTTTTGGTTTTTCGGTGAGGTCATCATTTGCTTTTGGCTCAAGGTGTTGTTGTGCTATTGCCTTTTTGATTGTGTGGTGGAAACTAGCGTGTTGGCAACTCCCTGTATTTGAGAAGGGTGGTGATGGGATTTGTAGTTTAAGTATCTGTTCGTGTGTGTTGGCTTTCTATATATGGTGTGGTCGAAGTGCTTATTCTGGATTTCGTTGTTTTTTCTAGGTAGGTGGTCGGGTCTCTGGATGATGGTTTGTCACTTTAGTCATCGTCGAGAAGTTGGTTAATTTTGTCCTCGTAGTCTGAAGTGTTCATTACGACGGTGGAGTTTCCTTTATCCGCAGGTAATATGATGATATTTTTGGATTCTTTGGGAGTCTTAAGGGCTTTCATTTCCTGTCGGCTGAGGTTTGGTTGAGGTGGTTTGGCGGATCTGATGACTTGGGCGACTTCTTGCCTTATCTGTTCTGCCATTTGTTGTTTGTCTGCATCTAAATTTTTGAGGCTTGTTTCGACATTGGAGATGATTTCCTCGATTGGAATTTTCTTCGGAGCTATAGCAAAGTTGAAACCTTTACTAAGAACACTAATTTCTGTGGTGGATAGTGGGTGGTTGAAGATGTTGTGGACCTGCGGATGTTGTCTTGGGCTGTGGGTTTTGTATTTCCAAGACTTTGTTTGTAGATTCTCCAATTCCTTCTGGAGTTTGGACGATGTTTGAGTTTCGTCAGTCTCGGTGCGCCAGTGTGTTAGCATATCTACTCTGTCCCACAGTACTCTGTGTAATTGGCGGCTGAGCTTCAGGTGGAGGTGGTACAGTTGTTTTTCTGTTTCGCTCACTTCCTGGCGGATTCTGTTTATTTGTTCTTTGAGAAGGGCCCTGCTTGCTTTATGCAGAATGGCTATAGTTTTCCTGTTTCTTGTGTGGTGTGACAGCTTTGTGAACGTTGGTAGCAAGTTCTGATTGCGGCAGTTGAGCAGAAATTTGAGATTGCACAGCGAAATACATCTTTTTCCTCTCCGTTTTTCGTAGGTCTTCGTGGCTTTGAAAGTCTCCTCCCCGTAGAGTTGTACAATGTCTAGTCGTAGGCTTTCACGGATGGAACAATATGAAGAAATATTTATCTGGGAATACATCCGTTCGTTATATTGATTCATGTTTGAATCCGGCAGACGTTTCGCCAAGGTCACACTTAGCATTCTCAATGCGTTGTTACGGTGAACTGAGAGGTGGTCTACCTGAGCTGTTTATTATATATGCCTCCGTCGGAGGTTATATCGCGCCTGATTGGTCGGTTTTGAGTCCGCCCCCTTTGTTGCCGTGTCGGGTGTCTCATTTGTTGACTGGTTTGTATTTTGGTGGCTAATTCTGTTTTATTTTGATTTTGAATACTTGTCTTCCATGTGTTAGAAAGGTGCAGGGCGTCATCTCTTTTGTTTAGATGTCCACTTTTCTCGATTTCAATGGATTCTCGTATTAGTCTGGTTTTGTAATGAGTTGTTTGTGCGATCTGTTACTATCGAAATTGATTTTATGGCCCGATTGTTGTTGGTGTTGGAACAGAGCCGATGTTGTCTGTTTATTTTTGACAGCTAATCTTTGCTCATCTAAACGGGCTGAAATTATCATGTTCGTTTGTCCGACGTATACCTTGTCGCACGTTTTCAAGTTTAACATTCGAAAAATTGCTTAATGGTGATACCTGTGTAACTGTATCCTTATAATAAATTATCTTAATGCAAATTTTAATTTTCAGCAGACATATATTTCTTGGATAATATGGATTTATGTAATAAATTTAGCAAATTAGAATACCAAAACTTCATTTAACCACCACAAATGACAATGACAGAGCAATCATAATATGCAATGTGCGAACGCTGTTGCAAGCGGTTATTTCATTTGCAAATGTTTCAATAAAAGATCAAAACATATATATCTAAATAAATTTGTCTTCTCATTAATTAGTATTTATTAATAAAAAATCTTAACAGGAATCTGAATTGAACAACATAGAAATTGCGTTGTTAACTAATTGAAGAATACCGTTTTTTTTCTATTATTAACTATAACCAATTTGTATCACCGCTTCATTTTTATATAATATCTAACCGCCGTTACCCGCGGTTTTACCCGCGTATGGAATGTACAATTCTTTGCAAAAAGAAAGTTTATGAATCATATGGGCTATCCAATATAACAATTTTTTCTAACTTTGTTGAACCATCTAACATAACTACAAATCTACCAATCCCGAATATATTTATCCCAAACGGCAAGTGCTTATGGGTAACATTATGTAACAATTTTACTCAAAATTTTTTGGAACCACCTGTATAACTGTAACTCTACTTCACCCTGTAGTGCAACCATTCTGTATATGCTAATGTTTATTTGTCACCAAATATAACATTTTTTAATTACCTAACTATAGTTCTACTCCACCCTATACGTTATATAACAATTATATATGATAATTTTAGAGCCACTTCGTAAACCAGCCTTTATATGCAACATTTTCTAGCATTGTGTTAAACACAATATGTAAATATAATTTTGCTTCCCACATATTTTAGCTATTCCATATAACAGGATGCAACTGCTCATGGTCTAACTTATATAACAATTTTTTTAACATTTTTAATCCACCCTGTAAAACTATAATTTTACTAAGCCCCCGATCTCAGCCACCTTATGTATAGAACTACTTATGGAACACGCAGTATAACATTTTTTGTAACCACTCTGTATAACTAAATTCACCAATTCCCAACATATTTCACCAAACCGCAACTGATCATGGCCACTTATGTAACGATTTTATTCAACATTTTTAAGAACTGCCTTCTGTGGCTATAACTCTACTTCTATCTATATTTAAAATGTCTTGTATATACTGCTGCCAATTAGTCAACCATAATAATTTATTTGTCCATCAGTTTTTGAACTCTCCTGTATAACCATAATTATATTCCACAAAATATTTCAACTGCGCTGTATATGCGTCTGGTTTGGGGCCACCAAATATAACATTTTTTAAACTCTGATCCAGTCCATATTTCAACTATCTTATATTTGCAACTGCTTATGGACTACGCTAAATATAACCATTTATGAGATATTTTTTAACCATCATGGTAAATATAATTTGTCTCCACCTGATGAGTCAACCACCCCTTTATATGCACCTTTTTCTTACATGTTTTAATCATACAACAGCTCATGTTCTATCTTAAAAAAAAATTCGAACAATTTGGCGGCCATCCAGTTTGAAATTTTCAACTCCCAATAAATTTCACCAAAACTACCGTTTCTGTCAATGTAGGGAGATAAAATGTATACCAGATTTTAAGTCAAACTATAAGCGTTGCAACAAAAAAAGATTTAGCAAAATCAGTTACTGAACTGATTTTGCTTCTTACGTGATGAGGTAACAAACAAACAAACAGACAACTACAATTTTATAATAGTATATAGAGTATAGAATAAATATAGGTATAGATAAAATATAAAATGTACTGCAAGTGTAAACAAAGAAATAGTAGGTTCCTTTAAATGTGTCTGCTTAAAATTAAAATTTGCATTAAGATTATTTATTATATGGATATAGTTACACAGGTACCATCCCTTAGCAATTTTTAGAATAGAAAATAGAAAAAAAATTCAGTACTTATATGTCATTATATTTTAAATTTTGAAAATGTGAGATGAGGGGTCTCTAGATCAACTCTTCAACTTTCCATCGGTGGTTTATTCATAATGATAGGGTCATCCGGTGAGGTAATATCCCTTTCAAAAATATGTCTTCGATAGGAGTGACGGAAATTTAGCAAAAACTACCGGGGCTACAGTATTTATTTTTAGAACATGAATTGGGTATGAGAAGATCTACTCTTTCAGTTAATAAGAATGTGTTATCCATAAAATAAGAAAATATATAAGCGATTATTGATTTTTTTGGAACTTCGGGTAAATATTCCATTATCTAAGAAAAATAATAAAGAAATTGAGCGTATAGGAGCTCATTTTGTAGGTTTTTCAGTTCTCTTCAATATTGGCCATAATAACAAACACGGTTTCAGAGGTGGTCTTTGTTTAAAAGTTAAAAATCTAAATTTGTACCGATTTTTCGCAGTTTTTTTGTTACAAAAAACAAAAACGCATCGATAAAAAAGTTGAATTTTATGTTAATTAGTCCTGTTTTATCATTAAAACACATTGATGTTGGTTTTGTTTTACTATTAATTTTGTCACCAAAAGGTCTATTTCTCCGTAAATGAGCTAATTGTGTCCCCGTAGAATTCTCGCAATACTGTCCGTGGTACCCTTGACATACGGTAAATAAGCCTTGTTTATTAGTGTCTCATGCTGTCGTCTGTTTGTCTCGGTTTTGAATTTAGGGCTCTTTGTATATTTCTGTTTATAAATCCGTTTTGTCTGAGTGCTGTTTTAAGACTGTCCATTTCCTGTTTGATGTTATCCTGGTCAGTTAGTCTTTGTGATCTGGATACTAAAGTCTCGACGTCGGCTTGTAGTTGGGCTGGGTGGTGATAAGAATTAGCAAGAAGATATCTGTAGGTGTTAATTGCTTTCCTATATACTGTATGGCCAAGGGTTCCATCTTACTTACTATTTATCAGAACATCAAGGAATGGCAATTGATTATTGGCTTCAACCTCCATGGTACATTTTATTTTGTGATGAATGCCATTAACGTGATCTAAAAATGTGTTGAGTTGTTCCCTCCAATGAGGCCAAATCACATAGGTATCATCCACATATCCTAACCATAAACTGGGTTTAAGACATGTTGTTCTTCGTGCCAACTCCTCAATGTTTTCCATAAAAAAGTGTGCTGTTACTGGCAAAAGTGGTGATCCCATTGGAGCTCCTTTCACTTGTTTGTACAGTTGGTTCTCGTAAACAAAATAAGTGTTCTTCAGACAGTGCGTTCTTAAGTCTACACGGTATTGAGGTGGTTTGTATTTTCCTACTATGATATATCCAAAGCTTCATCGATAGGGATGTTGGTGAAAAGGGAAACTACGTAAAAGCTTATAGGAAGACAATCTGGTTGCAAGACCGTTTTGCTAAGTTTTTCAATGAAATGTCTCGAATTTTTCACGTAAAGGTCTGCCCACTCTGCAAGCGGTTGGGGTTGTTGGAATAGGTATTTGGCTAGCCTTTGTGTTGGGGATTCAATTGAGCTTACTATTGGTCTCAAAAGAGCACCTTTTTTATGTAGTTTCTTAGCCATTGACAAAGGGGTCTGACCTAGACCCCGAAACGTTTGGAAATATACAGCAATTTCGTGACTGGTGGTGTTATTTCCCAAAAAGTGCTTAAACATTCTTTCATCTTGCATTTAGATGGCTCCTCTTACAGAACGAGAGCGAATAAATATTCTTATGATGAAACAATACGGCGACAGGACGAGATCTAATGAAGAAATACAGATTCTATTCAACGACGCTTTAAGGCTCGGAGTGGAACCGATATCCCAGTCGACATTCCAAAGGGAAATTGCGCGTTTCAATTTATGTGGAAGTATAAAAGATCAAGTTGGCCAGTTACAGCAACCACAGAAGAAAAACAGCTCGATGTTGCTCTTTCAATCAAACAGATAGAATATTAGTGTCCGATCAGTATATTGGTGGAGAACGCTGTCTTCTCTCTGTCGTTTGCGTGTAGAACAACCTGCCAATATCCACTCTTTAGGTCTAGTGTGGAGAACCAACGGGAGCCTGCTAGTGTGGTTGAGCCTTTCCGGTATCTATTCGATGCTGGATGATGTTGACTATTAAAAATTTGCCAGTGCTTTGTGATAAATTGCTTGGCTTTCTTCTGGTTCTCTGGTGTCAGGTGTGTCAATTGGTCAGCAAACTGTTGTAGGAACTCTTTACTGCCTGGATTGAATGTCGTATCTCTTGTCCAAAATGGCGATGATCTTGTCGAAATTGCCTTGTTCATCGACTGGAATGCTTTGGAGGAGTTCTAGGGCCGGATCTCTTAACGAAATTACCAGAGACGTAGATTTTTCATGATTATCCCATCCATTAGCTGTAGCCAAGGCCTCAAATTGCCGTTTATACATGGGCCATGATGAACTGCCGTCGAATGTGGGTGGTTAACTAAAGGAACCTTTGGTACTCACGGTGTGCTGGTATTTTCCTCGCTGTAAGTCCTGTTGCATTTTTTTGATTTCTGTTTTTACCTTGTTTTGGATGGCACTGATTTTATCTTGTACTTCACTTACTTCACTTTCTACCGTGTTTTTAATGGAACTGATTTCAAATTTCACCTGGCTCTGGATGAAATCGATGTCATCTACTTTGATTTCAAGAGTTTTCACATTAGTTTTTAGGATCTTAATGTCGTCGTTTATCTCTTTTATGGCTGATTCCACATTTGCATTCTTTCATTAACTGTTTCATTAGCTTGCGACACTATTTGCATTAATTGTACAAATTGCAGTTGTCTTTTTTCTTACGTTTTGCCTTGTTTTTCTTCAAATATTTTGGATTCATTTTGTCTCGTCAATTCAGTTTGATCTTGTTTTTCTACAAATTTTGAGAATAATACTTCTATTAAATTTTGTTGTATTTCTTCCATGGCAGTGACAAGATTTTCTAGTTCTATTTTACCTTTTTCATCAAAAGATTGTACTAACATTTGTTGAATTTCTTCCTGATGTTGTTTCTGTTTTTTGTCACGTTTTTCCAGAATCTGGGCTATTTTTCGTCTAGTCCCTCCGTAACCTGCTTGACTATTTTTTTTGTAGTTTCGTCCATTTTTTCCATGCTACGGGTTTTCATAAATCAAATTACGATTTTAACTGCACTTAATCCTGCACTTCTTATCACCAAATTGTTATATAGTCCGTGGGTCCAATTAAAATTATACAACTAATATTCACTTTCACTAGAATTTCTATTTACATCAAATTATACAGAACAGCTGATTCAGAATAACATTACAATATACGCTCGTCGTCGCTGTGTAACTAACTATTATGGGTCGCTCCTTTTTAAAACCTGCATCGAAAACTCTCATTAATTCTACAGCTGCCGAGCCATTTCGAGAACAATTTTTTGTTCTAAAAGCGATCGGTGTCGTACTGGAATGAAACAGGCCAGCTTAGATAAATTTCGTAACAATATAATAATTTGAAAAAAAAAGTTCCATTTATACGACGAAGCTACCTTTAAGCTTAATGGCAATATCAATAGACATAACTTTAGGTGCTGAAGTGATATCAACCCAAGATGTATGTCCGTTACTCCTAGTACTCTATACACTCAGGTACTAAATATATGAGCTGAAATTATAAACAACAGCGTTGTGGGTCCTGTCTTTATTGAGGGAAATTTTACTGCAGTTATGTACGAAGATATGCTCCCAGCGATTAAAGCCATTGTGGTCGATGACTTTGATCAAACGTTCTTCCAGTAAGATGAAGGACCACCTCTTTATGGGCAAGATGCACTTGCTTATTTAGATACAGTATTTCCTGGAAGGGGCATAGGAAGAAGAGTGGCAATAGAATGCTCACCTAGATCCCCGCCTTACTCCTCTAGACTATTTTTGTAGGGATATCTTAAAGGTAGGGTTTATTAAATTAAACAAGTGAACCTCGATGAACTCGAGCAAAGAAATTGTTAAAATTCATGAAGCTGTAGCCACATTTTACTACCCTATAGCTTGACCAAACAGTTTATGACGAAAACTACTTTGAACATTTGCTAAAAAAATAACAATTTTCTCTACTGGGCGGGTATCATCCCACCTTGTCATAGATGGTCGGGATAAACTTTTGCCCTGCCTTAACTGGCTTTCATATATATAGTTCGACCTGTACTACGATACTGCTAGCGAGGTCTCGAGAAGGAAAAAATCATCACGGTGTAAACACATATACAACCCTCTTTGTTACTGTTATTTCGAGCCATATTCTCATACTTGAAAATCACAATAAAAATAATGCATTAGACGAAAACATTGTGTTCGCTCTAACGATCCTATACACATCTCAAATACAACGCCTACACACTCACTTTCAAAGCATTCATCTCAATAGAACTTCTAGTACAGAACCTGTACGGGACGGACAGTCCCAATTTCCGGGACAAAAAAATGTTCTAAATCCATCCGGGATCCCTGGATAGAATCCATTAAAGTGAAGGAGAAATAATAATTCTACCATCCGCAGTTTGTAGTTTGAAACGGAGGGACCAATTTACACCTTAGAGCATACACATATTTCTGGAGGTAGCTTGCAATGCACAAATATCATGTTAATACTATAAATAGAGGCCAAGAGATAGTAACATGCTAGTTTAGTTGGTGGGTGGAAACAGCCGGACGTATTTCACTGGAAGCAGCGCCCAATAGAAGCTCTCTCCATTGCCCTTTCTTTTTATTTATTTATAATAAGCTCTGAGGTTTAAACATAAAACTTGATGAGGTTTATGAATTTATTGTTCGATTAGCGTCCAGAAAAAGTTTGTAACCGCAAATGCGCATTAAGTGAATTCAAAATATGTTATTATCGAGTTCAGAAATCCACATGAATCGTTAGCATACTAAGAAAAGTAAATAGTGTAGATTGATTACAGTGGATGCGCCCAATGGGTCAAGCGGCAGAAAAAGTAATAAATACACTCACTTCTGGTCTCACTTATTCCGTAACCCTGCCACTTTAGGGAGAATAAATACTTTCGCAGTTACTCATTGTGGTGACGTTTACAGTTAACATTGTCATTTTACAAAACTGTTGAAATGTCTCACAAAACTGATAATTTCATAAAAAACTGAAGAAATGAACCAATTACTCCATGATTGTTCGAAAAACTGAAATGTACAGGTTATAACAAGTCAGATGGGTGAACGTACCAAGTTAAGTATTAGGAAATAGCCTTTAAACCGAAAGGCTTTAAAGTTTCTAATATGCTACTGATGTAATGTATAAATATTACGTATTGAAATAATTCATTATAAATCCGAAAAATTCTGTAAATAAAAAGCACTAATTCACTTCAAACAAAAATAGATTTTCGTCGTATGTTAATTGCTACCGTCGACGCGCTAATTGATTTTGCAGGTAAATACGAATTGAAAACACTTTGATGACTTCTAATTATAGCAATATACCCCAGATAACATTTCAACATTTAAAATTGATAAAAAATACCAATGCATGTAGTATAATAGGTCAGTTGAAAACCCATTTTAGATAATTTTGACACGTGAATACGAAATTAATATTCAATTTATTCCTAAACATAATAAATGTTCATCAAACAGTGCCCTGTTAAGTCTACAAGGTGTTGAGCTGATTTGTATTTTTCTGTTGGTAAAAAGCGACACTACGTCAAACCCTACAAGAAGACACTCTGGTTGTAAGACCGTTTAGCTAAGTATTTCGATGATATGTGTCGAATTTTGACGTCTGAGTCTGCCCCCTCTGCAAACGTTGAAGTTGTTGGGCTAGGTATTTGGCTAGCTGCTGTGTTGGGGATCCAATTGAGCTTACTATTGACCTCAAAGGTACACCCCCTTTATGTACTTTTGACAACCGATAGAATTTCGGACATCTCGATGACTTTTCACGAGGAATGAGTTGCAGTTGGACATTTTTGTCGATCCTATTTGCTTGGATTTTGGCCTTGGTTGTTTTCTCCAGATAAGTTGCTAAGTATTTCGATAAAATGTGTCGAATTTTTAACGTAAGTAACGTAATAAGTCTGCCCCATCTGCAAACGGTTGAAGTTGTTAGACTAGGTAAGCAAGAAAAAACAACATCCATTGCGGAACATGCCACTACGACGTCATACCGAAAAGGTTTTGGGAACACCAGAGTACTGGCAAATATACAACAACCGATATCGAGACTAGTAAGAGAAGCAATTTAAATCGCGAAGAGGCCTCACAGTCTAAATTCATCCCAATGAAATCCAGAACTATATAACAGCGCGCGCACTTCTGAAAATCTCAGTATTCAAGTAACTAGAACCGTAAGCAGATGGCTACAAAAATTATGCGAACCGACCTGAAGAGGGTGATTCTACCAAAAAGTCGTCATTTTACCATCGATCCCGGCAGGGATCAGTTACCAACTACGCGGATGTATTCCCGGAAACCACCTAACACATTTAGTGTCCGCGAAAACAAATATAGTGAATCTCTACGGGGAGAATATTTTTCATTTGTGTAAAACATTTGAGAAATTACGCGTGAATAGAAGCAAACTTTTGTGAGATCTACATTTTTTACAACGATGCCACGATGAAGGTGTTATTCCGCAAAACATGACGGTAAAGTTGTCGAAGAACAACACAAAGAAAACACAGAATATCTTTTGGAAAGCTAGTTGTGCCCTACTTAGGAAAGCCATACATGATGTCAGAAGAGATTTGGATGTTCTTAATACTCTTAGATATCCACCTATAGGTAAGAAATACACTCCACCCTATAATATGGGATAAATTCGATAAGATTGGCGAATTCAGAGCCGAAACGAATGCAGAGTTGACAACAAGACAACAACAGGCGAAATTTAATAAACTGAAGCTCCAGCAGAAGCTTAAAAACGAATTTTTCTCGGAAAAAACGGTCACAGTCTAACCTCACTGCAAATGGAAAGGTATAAAACCGTTTATAACTTATCTTCGGTCCAGGGAACTCTACCTCGATCGGCGTGTTGGCTAAGGGATTCAATTACGCTATTGCTCCCTCTCACATACCAACACAGAGCATAATATGTGGAGTGGAAAGAGAATCTCTCATAAAGGCTAAAATTTGTGGCCAAGACATAGTATTAAATTATCATTTAAAACAAGAAATACATTAAATCAAATATTTATTGTAAAATAACCGAAATAAAATAATTTATATTTAAAAAAGGGCCGACTTCAACTGGCTTGAAATTAACATCTTTTAGAAACTGTATGCAATCAATTACTATTTTCTGACATATTTTTTTATCTGATTTAACGTACAATTCCATTGATAATTTTAGCGTATTCGTATCTCTCCCTCTCTAATTTGTATTTTTTTATAATATCACCAAGTTTTTTTATCCACTCTGTATAACTATAGTTTTACTTCACTCTTCATTTAACCAGCTTGCATACGCAACTACTTATGTGTCATCCACTACAACATTTTTTGACCCACCCTGTATAACTTTAATTCTATTTCACCTTATATTTCAACCATCCTATATATGTATATATGGAACTGCTTATGTACCACCCAATATCACATTTATTTGTAAGATTTTTTAATTATACGATTTATTAACGATATTGGAAAAACTTCACACAACAAGGAAAATTGGCCAACACCAGTCAAACTATAGCCAACTTAACAGGGAACCCTAGAGATATAGTACCCAACGAGAACACGAAATTCCATGTCGCGATTGCCTACAAAGCTACAACGGTCGTACCAACAGACGTCATGCACACTAAACATATATACTAAAAAATATGGGTTCAGTATTTTATGAAACCATCTTTAAAATAAATATTTGCCATGTTTATTGCGCGGATTTATCCTCGCGAGCGAAGCCTCCCCAAGTTACTTAATGACTAGCTGGTAGTCCTTAAGTAACTTAAAGTCTATTTGTGAAATGCATACATAGGTATATATTTTCAAATTTTTGGTCATTATCTGGTATTTTTAACCGACTTCCAAAAAGAAGGAGGTTATCAATTCGTCGCGTATATTTTTTTCGCTTTTTTTTTGTATGTATGTTACCTGATTTCTTCTCCTGTGGTGCTCCGTTTTGAATGAATATGGTCTTGTTTAATAGAGTATATATCCGGATTGGTAAAACTTCAAATTTTGGAAAAGAATTCTATTGGTAAAGTGATAAAATATGTGAATGAACACATGCGTGTCGATTTTTCGATAACTCCTTATGGATGTTTATATTTTTTTAACGTTTAATCTATTAAGGAAAATCTTTAGGTGATCTCATATACTTTTCTGCGACGTGCAACTTGCAGTTTTGCAGAAAATCGCTGAAAATTCCAAAATTCTTATCAAAAATTTCATCGAAATGACATAACGGACATTTCCTCATAAATATTTTAATTCCAACGTAATAGTGCGGTAATTTTAGGCACTGGAAGTTTTAATTGCGAAATTGAAAATTTTCTATGTACATCTCAATCATATAGGTAGTAAAGCATAGTATTTTCGGTTCCTTAAATTAATGAGTACCAAGCTCATTTTGTTTGTATACCAGGCAAATACCTATTTAAATGCAAATTCTTCCATTTTGCGAAGACGGTGCTTTTGGTTGCTACATTCTCCCGGCCTAATAGAAAATTCAGTGACAACACATGTCAAACTTTAAACTGTTTGATGCGTTTATAGACAAGGTGTTTAGTTATAGCAAACAAAATCACAAAGTAAAGTGGTAGAAGGAGTTGCATTTATATGAAGATTGAAATATAGGACGAACTAGAATGATAGTGGTCCGTAGGCAACCGTATATACAGGATGGTTGGAATATAGGGTGGACTGGACGTTTACTGGTATAAAAATGTTGGAAAAAATGTGAAATTAAAATTATATAGGGCGATTAAAAAACTGTTATATGATGTGGACATAAGCAAATCATATACAGGATGGTTGAAATATATGCTGGAGTTGCATTATATTTATACAGTGTGATTAAAAAATTATTTCTTTTAGAGCCCATAAGAAGTTGCATAAAGTGTGGAGAAATTAATATTACACAGGGCGATAATATCAAATGTTAAAAATGAAATAATTTATGGGGTAGCCCACAAGGAGTTATGTACTATGGTTGAAATATAGGACGGATTTGACTCCGTAAATATGGGATGGATTCTACTGCGTCCTATAGTTTACAGAAGGCAGCTAACAAATTTATGCTTGTCCGTGGGCAGTCGTATGTACAGGATGGTTGGTACATAGGTTGGAGTGGAATTATCTATAGTTATACAGGGTTGTCAAAAAAAGTTAAAAAAAAGGTTGCATGGCGAAGTCCATAAGGCATAAATATATTTTGGGCTTATTAAGTCAACGCGTACTAGTACATTTTGTTCGTAAAGATTTACCTGTCAATTTAAATGAGAAAGTATCATTGTGTAATGTTGAGGCTTTCGATGTTACCTGGTTCTGTCTATTAAGGTTATACATACAAAATTAAAAATAAATAATGAAAACTAGGTACCTGAGTTCAAAAAAAACTAAAAAGTTGAAAATAAAGCATTAAAAAATATATAACCGACTTCTACCTATAACTAAAAAGCTAAAAATAATTATAACAAAATACAACTCTAGCAAATAAATAACAAATTCAATGTTGTTAGGTACCTACCCAGGAAGTAAAAAATGTAAATATTAAAAGGTGCTCATTCTGTACAAATTAAGTACCTACCAATCTAGTATATTTTTGAAGTCGGTGCCAAGCAACAATCAAGTTTGATGAATTAGTAGATAAGTATGCAATGAAGGATTTTAGATTTTGATTAGGAGTGGTATGATTGTTTAGTGTTTATTTTGCTAAAACCAACCTTCAGTAACGTCAACTAATATATTAGTTCTCCTGATTTTCCAAACAGAAGTCGCAAATAGCACCTAGGATTTACGAATACATCAACAGACTGGTGTCGAATATATGAGTTTACATTTATTTCTTTAATAGTTTAGCAAATCATTAGGTTCAAACATAACAAAGACATTAGAAAACAATTGTACAGAAAGTGAACGATGTTAATTAGTAATTTTTAATTGCAAAAAGTATAGGTGTGCATTGCATGATAAGTGTGTGTTTAACAAAACAACTCTAGTTTTTATTAGTTGATAAATATGTGTATTTATACCTCAATTTCTATCTGTATAGGTAGTGACTAGTCATTACATACTCCCTCATCATCAGTTACTTCTGCAGGCGCCTGAAGTTAAAAAAAAAACTGTAGTAATTTTATTAAGAACAGAGCAATTTAATTGATAACCGTACCGGAGCCTCACTAAGTGTTACAACATCAGCATTAGGTAAAGAGTGATTTTGTTCCTTAATTTGGATATAAGGGTAACGTCCATTAGTCACTGGAAAACACAAGAAATTGCTTTGAGACGGTTCTTGTTTAGTACCATCAATACAATCACCATCAAAAATCATGCTAGGCATTTCTGATGGTATGTGTTCACATAAATCATGAGCTATTATTGTATTACTAGTCACATTTGGCATGGACTATTGAGGAGATAAATTATATACTGATCCTGTATTTATTCTTCCTGGACTTTCATTCAGAGTGTTTTGTTGCTTTAACCCTAAAAAAATAATTTAACTTAGTGAATTTTAATTCACAGTTGATTCCACAATTAGTCAAATAAGTGCCATTTCTTCGAATTTGGGTTGGCTTACTGCGGAAAATATGATCAAAGTGTCAATTGATTCGTAACTGCATCGAGGAACATTTTCGAACGATGGAAATCCCACTAGAAAAAAATGCAAAAGTTGTAAACAATTTAGTAATAAAAAGGGGAAATTTTGATTTTAGCGAATATCTCAAAACTATTGGAGAGAACGCAAATCCCAATAATGATTCCTAAAGAGCAAGAAATTTCCTAAAAAAAAGCGTGGAAATCTACAAAAATTATTTGTAATTTTAATTATTTAGAGAAAATAGGAATAAAGACAAGTGACTTGGCATAAGCGGGCATCCATCAATGCGCTCTTCCAAAACTGCTCCGGCTCTTTCTGAAAATTTGTTTATAAGCGCCAATTCACCTTTTGTCAATAATAAAACACCAAATAGTATATTTTTTGTATTATTAACTCTTTTTTATTGTTTTGTCAATAAACATACAACAGCAAATTATAACTCAATTCAAAAATCATTTATAATCAATTAACAATCAAATTCAAATGTAAATCAGAAAATACCTTATAATTTGCTATTTTCGGAAAGATTCTAATAGTATGAAAACAATTAAATTTTAAGATCAATGATTTATCAAATGCAATTTCTTTCAATGTATCTAAAATCCTGTACCGTTACTAAACTGATTATTTCCCAAAAATAAACTCTATGAATTTTTAACTTTATAGTGTGAATGAATAGCAAAATAACTGTTTAAATAAACTCCAAATATCAATACCTTGTTCACTTTAAAACTCTTTCTAAAGTATCCTTTTGTTGCTGGATGCCGTCTCACACTGATGTATCTCAGATAATACTTCAACCACTCATTCAATCTACTTAAACCTTTGCTACTAATCTGCAATACCTCTGCTACCAATATGCAAAACTTCTGGTATTTATCTCTGCTGCCAAACTGCTACCATTTAATTTCAGCTTTTCCTCTGGATTATTTTATTATAATATATAATTGCTGCTATACCATTCAATACTTTGTTTGACTGCACTTTGTTTGCTTGTATTGTAATTTCAGTGCATTCCCATTTACTTTGCACTGTTTACTTCTATTATTCTTCGGATGTGACTATTAGCTATTGAATTTACAATTTGAAAAAATTTCAGTTTGAAATTTTTTTTGACTTAGACAACTAACTGTCATTTTAAAATCACCAACAATGTTTACTGCTACACTATCAAATTTAGACTCTCTTAACAATGATATTTGATCTTTCTTTTATAGTTTTTAATTTTGACATAGAACTGATTATTTTAAACTTTTTAAATCTGCATATTTCAAATCCTATTTTTCTATATAATAATCTTTTTTCAATATTTTATTCCCTATTTAATCAATATTGTATAATACCTTCTACTTTTCTTAAAATCTGCTATTTTATAATTTGCTGTTTTATGACTTATGAACTTTTCTGTTTCTCGCCCTGTAGGTAATTCGAGTGGCGTGACGTCTCGATATATGTTAGGTAGGGATGTTAAGAAGAGTTCGTCGGTTTGGCGAGGCGCAGTCGATGCGCTGTTAGTAGCATCATGTCAGAGTAAGAGGTGCATACGTCTGTTGCGCAACGTGTTGTTATCAAATTTTTGGCGCGGGAGGGCGTTAGACCGTCTGAAATTTTGCGTCGACTATCTGCACAGTTCGGCAATGAAACACTTTCAAGGACCCAAGTGTACGACTGGCACAAAAAGTTTTCAGATGGCCAAGAGACAGTGGAAAATGAGCCTCATGCACGCCGTCCCACGACAAGCATCAATGAGGCGAATATCTACGCAATTCGTGAGCTGATTGAAGGTGACCGCCATCTTACAGTATTGGCAATTGCTGAACACGTTGAAATATCATACGGGAGTGCTCAATCAACCATTTCAGATGAGTTGGGTTACCGAAAAGTGTGTGCAAGATGGGTTCCTCGCCTTCTAAGGGAAGATCAGAAAGCAAACCGTCTTGCCGTATGTGAAAGGCTGTTAGCAAGATATCGAGCAGAGGGGGATGAGTTTTTGAGACATATTGTCACCTGTGATGAGACATGGGTGCATCATTATACCCCGGAGTCCAAACGTGCAAGCATGGAGTGGCGAAAACCTGGAGAGGCAGCACCGCGGAAAGCCAAGACCCGTCTTTCTGCAGGGAAAATTCTTGCAACAGTTTTTTGGGATTCGAAAGGCGTACTGCTGATCGATTTTCTGCACGAACGCCGTACAATTAATGCTGAGTATTACTGCGAACTACTCCAACAAGTGAAACTTGCCTATCGGCAAAAGAGGCGAGATATGTCTATCCGAAGTGTGATTCTGTTGCATGACAACGCTCGGTCACATACAGCTGCATTGACTCAAGGAAAATTGAACAAAATGCATTGGGAAACCCTTGAACACCCGCCTTACAGTCCTGATTTGTCGCCATGTGACTACCACATGTTTGGGCCACTTAAAGAAGAACTGGGACTCCACCACTTTGAGGACAACGAAGGTGTAGAAACATTTGTGCGCAATTGGTTATCGACACGACCAGTTTCATTCTTTGAGAAAGGTATTATTAACTTCCGATTCGGTGGGAAAAATGTATACATAAGAGAGGAGACTATGTAGAAAAATAATATGTATTAAAATTTTTTTTGATCGTACTAATAAAATTTTTAAAACAAAAGTCCGGTTCATATTTGATTCACCCTCGTAGCTATGAACAACTGAAATTCCTTGATGCAAGTAAGTGTCTTATACGAAGAATGGCAGTAAAATGATCATCTAGACATCAATAACATCTATCGTCAAGCTGAGTTTGTATTAAGTATACCAACATTCTGTCAGCAGTTCCTGAGTTTAGCAAAACTCTAACAGCAAATCATCATATTACTTTTCAGAGAGCAACGGCAACGTCATTCAATTCACGACGGCCGTTTACAACTAATAGAGTGCAGGGAGCCGATTCTCGAAACCATTCGCCTGCTCTAGCACTCGACTTTCATCGCAAGTCGCATGAAAATTGCCATAAATGAGGTTTAACCCATATACTTCTTTTATGTTAGTTTTCATACGATATACGTCCTTCGAACAGCCGTCGAATAGTTTCAAGAATCGGGGCCATGTTACGCTTCCGTGAATGACGTAGCTATGAACTGCAAATAGAATTATATCTATATATATATATATATATATATATATATATATATATATATACATATATATTTGAAATAGATGATAACGACCGAATTAATACAAACAATGAATTAATTGGGAAGCAGCCAGTTCACTAGAGGGTGTTAAAAAGAAATACTCTATTACTTTTGAAAACCTTTCAGAATACGTTTATTCCTTCGTCAGTTCAACTAAAATTACATACAAAATGACATTTTTTTAAACATAAACTTACAAAATGCGAGGTTCTTATTCAGACTAACAGTTACCAGAGGAAAAAAAGGTCATACTAATATAAACCTATGCACCATTGGTGTTATAATAAGATCATTGTTAGTAGATATTCATAATTGACGGACATTAGACTGGTTTGAAGTTATTTGAGAGTTATATGATTCGAGAAATATATAACTGAAAACAAAATCATCAATAATAATACTAATGACCTCACAGAAATATTCTCAACTGAGAGAATTTAAATATTATAAAAGCAGTGGTCATGACTGATAAACTGATGTATTTGATGTGACATTTTTTGGAATTCTAACTTCAATATCCCACAAGTTACAATAGATAACATTAAGATTTTGTAAATTTGTGCTTTTATTTATGTTTTTGACTTGATTATTAATGCATACCATCTCGAGGAAGCTCCGTTTGAAAATATTTTTTTCTTGTTCTAATACCGTTGCATTTTTAATATCGGCAGTGTGATCGTTGTTGATGCAGTGTATTGCAAGAGCACAGCATTCTTTGCCAACCCTAATATCACTTTTATGTGAAACTATTCTGCTGTTGAGACTTCGAAATGTTTGCCCAACATAGGTAGCTTGACAGTCTTTGCAATTAATAGAGTATACTATATTTGATTTCTTTTCATTTGGCGTTTTGTCTTTTATTTTAGTAAATATGTTAGAAACAATTTTTTAACTGATCTATATAACACTACCATATTGCTGTTGGTGTTAATAAATTTTGCAATTTTTGGTGAAATTTGTTGAATATATGGAATTGATGTATGTATTATTGTGGTATTATCCGGGTTTATAAGAGTATTGTTACTGAAAGCCTGCTGTGGTGTACCCTTACATCAAGTGCAGAATTAGAAATTAACATTTTTCGAAATGGTATGAAATTTCTACCAATATTTGGCACAGGATAAGTTAGAGAGAGATAGTTAGAGAAGGATGGCTGATATGACATTATTCTATTCATCCCAGTAATCAAATTGATTTTCATCTTCATGGGATGATTTGAGTGGTAGTTTAGATATCTACCGGAACTTAATGGTTTTCTATACCAGTTTATTTTTAGGTAATTATCAGACCCCTTACTTTTTTGAAACTAAGAATGGAATACTAGAATTAATATCTTCTTCTTCTAAAGTGAACTGTAGATGACAGTTATAATTCTTGAATGTTTGTAATACATAATCTTTAGCATCTGCTGGGATGCAGCAAATTATGTCATCTACATTTTTTTTTAAAAAAAGGTATGTTAAAATTTAATTTAGGTTTGACTAAATCATCCATAGCCTATTGAGAAATTATGTATGCCCATTGGGGACCCAAAAATCTGTTTGAAATATTTATTTTAAAATGAAATTACAGTTGTATCAAAAACGAATTTTGTGTTTGATAAAATTATTTACTAATACTAGTGTGTTGCGAAATGGTGGTCGAATGTTTATGAATATTATTTGCGGTTAAATGTACAGGTATGTTGGTGAAAAGCGAAATAACATGTAAGCTTACTAAGTTATAATTTAAAGGTATCAAATAGTCATTAAATGTGTTCGCAAAAACAAAAGAATCCTTTATGTAAAATGGATTGTTTTATTATACGCCGTCGATAAGACATCAACTAATAAGAAAGCAATCCCAGAATCGGGGCCTCAACCTGCCTACTCCCAAGAGTCACTAGGTAACTGAACTGAAGGTATTTAATAAATTCAGACGCGGTTCTCACCGGAACCTAGTTCATATATATATATATATATATGTAGCTCTCTTGATGGTCCGGGTGTTCGTCCGTTGAAAGTTTTGTCCCTGTAAAGGAACGGTCGCCTGACGTTTCGCCAAAATCTCACTTGGCATTTTCATAAGGCTTTTCCTCTTCTTCCAACACGAAGGGTGGCTGCAGGTTCGGACCTTTCCGGACTACTTCGTATCCGAGATCGTCGGCTAGGCCGTTCTCCGCTTGGTCTGCTCTCCTTGGCGACTGAAGTGGAAGTGAGCTCGGATATGTGCGCGCCGCTATTTATGCTATCTCCCGAGTCCCCTCCTATTTCTTTGCCCCGCCTCCTATTGTGTTGAGGGGGCGGTGCCGTTTGTTTTGATTGGGTGACACCATTGCGTTGTCGCAAATTGTACCGATGACGTGGTTCTGTTTGTACCGAGGCAGCCGCAGATGTTCGTTAGAAGGGTGGGCGTCCTGATAGTAGCTACGAGTGACGGAATGCAACGTTGTTGCGCCTTTCCCTCTGCTTCCGCGGTGTGATTTGTTCCTCGCTTCGAGTTTTTTATTTCATTGTCCCTTGTTTTTAGTTTTCTCTGCCGCCTCCCCCCAACCTAAGGTTTTTGATTCATATGTTCTGCATCCGCCGCTATTCTTTTCCCGTGATTCTCTTGCTTGGTTTTTTTGGGCTGCTATTTTTTTTATTGCTTTTTTATGTTG